>VYZM01001990.1:55115-94690 GCA_013398915.1 Dromas ardeola | reverse complement strand
CCCGCCATCCTCCTTCCCGGCTCGGCGAGACGCTTCCCGGTGTGGCTGCGCCACATGACACCGCCCCGCCTGCCAGGGGAAGNAGGCCTACAGGGGCTATAAGGTCCCCCCCCGGAGCCATCCCTTTTCCAGGCTGAACAACCCCAACTCTCTCAGCCTGTCCTCACAGCGGAGGTGCTCCAGCCCCTCGGATCATCTTCACGGCCTCCTCCGCACCCGCTCCAGAGGGGTCCGTGTCCTCCTCACGTTGGGGACCACCCCAGAGGCGGCGGGTGGGGTCTCACCAGAGCGGCGCAGAAGGGCAGAATCACCACGGATAAATACTAAAAATCTAGGATGGCTGTGTTTTTTGTTTGTTCCTTGTGCTTTATGCAGTGCCCGTGATCTGTCATGTGTTTTTTAGGCACACAGAAAAGCAGCAAAATAGTCTTCAATATCATGGCTAAATTGGCCATGCAATTAACTCCCTTATAAAACAAACCGGGGGTGGCAAGAAAACGATGGGAAGTCCTTGGCAGATGGTTGATTGGAAAGGTGTACGGCGTTGCAGAAACAGAGAAGCAGGAAATGATAAAGCACATGCGTTGTAAGGCGTGAGGGCCTTGGGCAAAGGGAGGGCCCACAGCAGTGCGTAGGATGGAACTGGCTCCCAACGTAAGCCTGGAATTGCACAGACCTTTAAAGACCAAGGCAGAAAAGCATTAAGCAGTGGGGGAAGAAGGTACAGAACTAATCGGGGGATTTAGGAAACGAGGAAAATGACAGCGTAATGGGAGAAACCTTTAGATTTTCATGGGAGTGACTTTCACAAATAGGAAACAGTGGCAGATGCCCCAGCCCTGGGAACATTCAGGGTCAGGTTGGACGGGGCTCTGAGCAAGAGCAAACTGGTGTAGTTGGAAGCCACGTCCCTGCTCATTGCAGGGGGTTGGACTAGGTGGCCTTTAAAGGTCCCTTCCAACCCACATCATTCCAGTATTCTGTGCAATCAGGCAGTTTCTGTAGGACCCAGGCATTTTTTTGGGGTTGAAAACAAATACCTGTAGGACAATAATTCTGTATTTACTTGCAGGCATCTGCATATAATATTATGGTCGAATAAGAAATAGATTAACTTGGTCCTGTTATTTTCTAAACATCTGCAGCCCTTTTTTCTCCACTTTTATTTCTGGAGCAGACAGCTTTTAGGTGCTTTACTATCTTTATTTAGATGCTTTACTATCTTTATTTAGATGCTTTACTATCTTTAGGACGTTTTTAACAGTAGAAAATAAATTATGACTTTGGAAAATTAAAAACTCTCTCTGAATGCTCTGAAGACAAAATTATGCCATTGTCACATTATACATTCACAACTTACTTTTTTTGAACCCTCTTTGTACTTCCGGTTTAGTTCTCTCACTGGTAAAGAAATTCTCAGTCTAAGTTAAGTTTCTCTGACTGCGGCTATTCTCCTGTGTTCCTATGAGGATGCGTTGTCTCCAGGGTCTACACCGGCACATTAGGTTCTCCATTTTCTTGTCTAGGTTTCTTCTGTCGGTTTTCAAAAATCTAAGTTAAGTCAGAAGGAAAAAAAGCTTCTTAAAATGTGCAGTTTACTCATTAACTGTCCCACCTGACAGCCGGTGTCTCTGATACCTAGTACTTCATGTCCACCCTTCTGCTTTCTCATACCCATCTATCCTGTACTGTATTACCACTCCCCAGATCCCTTCCTTCTTCCAGAAGATGAGGCTGCACAAGTTACTTCCCCTTTTCTCCCTGTTTCAGTTAAATTAAAGCTGGTTGTGCTAACACTATTGCCAGGACACAGGATCACCAAGGAGACTCCATGAATACCTCCAGTAGGAAAATATCCCAATGGACTCGTACAGCAAGTTTAAGACACATGCCAATCTTTACCATTTTGTCATACCTTTGATTTCTTTTTCCTGGTACTAAAATTCCAGCGAATTCCCCAGACTCCTGCTTCTGTGTTATCTCTGAACACATTTTTTTAGCAACAATCTAGTCTGTCGTTAGTGCCAACACAGAAGGCAAACCCATTACTATTGCAATACCCTTATTCCCTGCAGGGCTGCCAGTCCCTTGCCAAATCCAGTACTTCCTCTTCTGCTTGGGACAGTCTCATTTCATTTGCTCTGACATTTCTTTTTACTTCACTTATTCCTAGCTGCGTAACAAACACGTCTCTCAGTTCCATTTTTCCCTCACTATCACCTATGGCTACTTACAGCGCCTACACCTTGTGTCCTTCTATTTACATAGATAAATATGAAACGGAAAATTCCTTTCCACAGGTAATTCTCAGACTCTTCCGAGTACTCCTTTCAGCACCCTTTCCACCAGCGTAGCAGATTTCTGTTTCCAGATGCATCCATGTTTGAGCAATCATTTTTATGAGTTCTACCAGACAGGATTTTATTTAAACAACATATTCTTGAAAGGAAAAACAGATGCTGTAACATCCGTCTGCTCCAACCATCAACTTTCACTTCAGGTGCGTTCAAGATTCACAGTGATTGTGGATCAATGACACCTGCAATGAACTGCCCAGTAAATAATTGCTCTGGCCCACAGCCTGCTCCTCCCCAGTGTTTCGGGGAGCAGTTTTGGCAGTAGGCCACTTCTAGGTCTGTGATGTCGCAACGGCTGTACGTCAAGTTACTTACATTTCTGAGGAGGGACCTACAACCAGAACTACTTAATGAGCCCTAACTGCCAGTCCTAGATCAAACTGAGGAGCTTTGGGGAAAAAAATTAATTAAGTTTTTTCCTGTGATGGCACAACCCACAGCTGTGCTGCATTTTCATACAAGAATTCCTCAGACTCTGGCCAGGAACATTTGCCAACAATCATCTTAAGTTATTTCTAGCTTTTGGCCTTCTTGCAAATTCAGGGCTCACACTTCTGTCAGAACTCCCAAGCACGCACAACGCATCTTTTCCAACACTACAGGAACACAAAATACAGCTTTTACTCACTGCGGCAGAGGCAGCAGAGCCCTCTTCTTTATAAAAATTGAGTCACAGAGCGGATGGACAGACACTGCAGTTCCAAAGCCTCTAAGCTACATATACAGTTTCACCTGCTTGACCACTTCTGCTATCGGTAAAAAGCTAGCCACACGCCATGCCTGCATGGCTTCCTTTGATTGACGGGGTGTCTGTTTTTATTTGAGAGCAATCGGGTTATACACAGAGTTCCCTGGAAAAGCCAACTCTTCTCTCAAGAGCACTAAAAGCTTTCTCTCTGGACTATGTCATTGTACAGTCTGTCTCTCAAGACTTAAGCTATATGGCAAATAGCTCACCATTGGTCATAGAATCATAGGGTTGGAAGGGACCTCCATTTATAAGGGTCATTTATATACCTTTAATTTTTCTTGGAGCCATTCCCCTAACACAAGTCAAATATTCACAAGTGACACAGTTAATAAGATTTCATAACTGGGTTATTAATATGAGGGAATTTCAATATAATTCTGGAGATACTTAAAAAGCTAGAATCGAAGAATCAGATCAAACTGCTAATTACAGTTTCTTTTGGCAAATATTTTAATACAGACTCTCATACAAACACATTGATATTCCCAGTGATTGCTTGCTCTGAAAGAATTGGTAGTTAATAGAAACGGAGAGGAAACAAAGATAACTTTCAGTCATTCCTATTACATGGTAAGCTTAAAGAGTAAACTCAAAGTTTTGTACTACAACTAGGAATAAAATCTGTGTAAACTTTAAAATGAAGCTGTTGATCGTGATACTGGTCAAAAGGTCAAACATTTGATGAGTTTACATGACCATCTGATACCATTACATTTTGGTTAACAATATTTCCTGAAATACAATGATCAGAGAAGTGATAGATACAGGGGAAAAGACAATTCGTTAGAAAAATCATTCAAGTTCTAAAAAAAACCCAAAACCAAACCCCAGCTACTGGGGGGTCTTTTGTACCTCTGAAAACTGAAGGGAAAATTCTCATTTGATACTTTCATTTTACTAATTTTTTTTCATTCAGCATAGACCTTGCTTTTATTTAACTTCTCAACATTCTGTTATAACTTAAAATACAAAATCTTATGGAGCAGCGGAAATGATAGGAAGGTCTCCAAGGATTTGTCCATATAAGAAAGTTACAAGCACAACTGTCCCAAAATAGTTGCACAAAGCAGCTACCCAGAGGGGGCATTTTGATTTCTCATTTAGTATTGCAACAGAAAAAGCACTCATTCCAAAACAGATATTCATACAAGGAACTAGTGAGTGTGCCTATTCCTGTAAAACAGGTATTAAGTGAACAGTAGGTTTAACAGGTGTAAAACAAATAAATTCTCCTGCCTTAGAGGGAGAAGCCCTGTGGCAAAAACTCTCTGTACACAGATGGACAGGGCTGGGTACGGAAAGGTGAAAAGGTTTGGATTTTTGTTTACTTTTTAGAAACAAATGAGTTTCTAAAAATCCCTCTGTTACATCATGAATGTGCCCAGCCCATGGAGATTTTCTTCTTTTAGTTCCATAAAATCTGTGTGGGCTATATCCATATTTTTCTAAATTCTTTGAAAAATAAGTGCTTTCATTGCTAACCTCAGCTAGCCTTCCCTAACCAGCTATAATTTGTTCTAGTGCTGAAAAGTCAATAGAGGGTTTAAACAATTATGATGTACTTAAAGTCTTCGTACTTCTTCCTCAAGACCAACTGCCTATGAAATTAGACCAATATAAACTGCCGTTACTGACTAGACTTTATTGGTCTGTTCTGCTCTTTTTAGACACGCCATTATCTTGCGTGAGCTCACAGTTTTGTACTATGTGTGCAGTTCAGATTCACAGCTAGGAGAAGCTCCATCGAGACAATTCAAATTATTACCATAAAAATCCTCAACATTCTTACCAAGTAATCTTTATGATGCAGATTACAGAAGCTGTGGAGAGAGTAAGCAATTGTTCTGACTGAGGTAGTTCCTATGGAGATGCTGTTACCGAAAAGCTGCTTGGTAATCAGAGCAGACAGGGGTAATCATATTTTATATGAGATACTAGGAATGCATATTATACTATAACCCTAAAAAAGTCCCTGCTGTTTTATTAAACAAAGTCCATGCCGTAGAGAAATCGGCAAGTTTGCAAAAATCAGTTTTTCCCTCTTGTAAAAGAAGCGGCCTGCTAACACAAAAGAGCCATCCCCTTTTCTTACGAAGCATTTGTAATAGGGTTCTTGTAACTTGCCAACACTTTTTCCAGCATATGGATTATGGCATTTATCAGCTTAAACAGTGGGTCTGTTTTGAACATTGTTTTATGACGTCTAAATAGTCCGTCCCAGTCCTCACCTGATGCAGCGTAGAATGGCTTCACAGATACCCTACTTGGGATCTGGTCGAATGTGTTCCAAGACATGTATTTTCAATTATTTCTTCTTGTTCAATATGGTTACATATTTCTTAATGGTTCAATGTGCTAACCATATTTTACTTATGAATTTCATAGTTGTTTTCTTCTGCCCTTACTGTCTTCTACACTGTCTCTAAGTTCAGGTTCCTTTCATCAACCTTGGAAGATTCAGTGGGTCTATTTCTTTTTCATTAAATAATAATCTCGCTATTTCAATGGCATGTAGTTTCAGTGTAAACTTAATAGCATTCATTACTGAAAGATGACATTAGTTTGATGCTTAATTGTAGCTCTCAGGCAATCCTTTAAAAATAACCTAATAAAAACATCAGCAAAACACCTTCAATAAAAAATAATTATAAAACATTTTACTCATGTTTTCAGTTTGACCCTATCATCAAAGATGCAGAAGAAAGTGGACCAGCTGGTTGTCACTTGCAGTATCTATCCGCTTTCACTTTTGCTCTCCTATGTGGAAAGAGTAACAAAACAAGATTTAGATTAAGACCAAATATGATTACACCTGGCTGTTTTATCTGCCTCAAAGCCTTAAGGAAGCATTGAAAGCATTTTTTCTTAAACTTCACAGCACATATAAAAGCCTAACACCACTTTGGATTTTTTAATTAACTTTGTTTTCTGAGGGAGCTAGAACTGCAAATGTCTAAAGTTAACCTTATGTTTCCCTCCAAATCATCGTGAATTGTGTTTTGTCCACTCTGAGGAATGGAATTCAGATTCAGTGTGATCTGAAACTGACACTCAATCTGTGATGGCCCAGCAGTGTTCTCACATCACTTGTGATTATCAGAAATACTCTTCTGCATTCCACATGCTGAATTAATGCGCATATTTATACTGTATACTGATACAAAATGTTTTAAAAATTTGAGACAGTTTCTATAGTCTCAGCTGAGGGGAAAAAATTAATTTATTCCCACTAGATAACGTGAAGACTGTTCTTAATAAATGCTGTTTCTCTTTAAAATGCAGCTTTCCCCTCTCCAAAATGTTCTAGTGCCATAGGTATTGGAAGTTAAAAATTAGCTTAATTTTTGTGATTAAAAAGATTTATCCCTCAGCTCCTCTGTACTAAACAAACTGAACAACCTAGATAAAGATTTTGAAAAGAATTAATTTCTGAGGAAATCCAAACCTCCAAACTTCAGCTTAAGAACTGAAAATTTAGAAAGAAAAAAAACAACCAACCAACCCCAGAACTCAGGGAGAATACTGACCAGAGAAGAAATGTTCAACATCCCACCCCCCAAAGTCTAGTTTTCTGTTATGCCCCAGTTTTACTGTAATTCTATCTCCCAGTAGTTTTTAAATCAGCAGTACAAGTAAATCTTGTACTTTGAAATACCTGTCGAGCAGCATTTCATGAAAAGTGCCTTCTTTCCTGGCTTTTCTGAGGGCTTTTGTATCTTCTTTGCTTATTTTAAGCTTTTTGTCTTGAAAACTTTGGAATTTCTTTCTGCAAGGGGGGAAAAAAAACATGTAATGTGTAACTTCTTTGAAGTTTTTGTGTTTCAATGAAACAGCAGCTGTGATAAGAAACTTAACTTCTATTACGCAGTAGACAACTAGCCTAATAAAATCCAGCAAACCATCACAGTATCCAACACTGCACTAAGACTTCTGTAGGTGAAAACTATTCAGGTTTCTTTTGGCAGTCTAAGTGGGAATGAGCCCTACATGATTAGCATGAAGTTCTAAGGAGACCTACAAGCATGACAAGACAGGGAGCGAAAATGCACTGAGTGTAGGTGCAAGGTGCTGGTAGTGGGGGAGCTGCAGGAGTGGGCTCTGTGGGAAGAGGCCAGGGGCTGCCCCACGCTGGACAGAGCTGGCTCCACAACAGACCTACCGCAGGACACAGCCAAGTCCATCACCAAAGCTGGTGGCACCTCTATGAAAACATATGCAAGAAAGGGCAGAGTGCCATGCAGGCAGAGGAGAAGAGGAGAAAAAAGAAGTGCAAAATGGTAGTATGAACATCAAGGACAGAAATGGAGAGGGAGGAGGTGCTTCAGGAGCTGGAGCAGATATTCACCTCCAGCCCATGGAGGGGACCGTGCCAGAGCAGGGAAAAAGTGGGAGAAGAATGGAGGGGCAGAGAAAAACCACTATGTATTGACCCATTGCCACACCCCCTCCACAGGAGTGAAGCTGAGCCTGGGAGATGGAGGAAGGAAAGGTGGCGTGGTGTTTTTGTCTTTGTTTCTCACTAACCGAATCTACTTTAATGGGCAAAAAATTTAATTAATTTTTCACAGGTTGAGTCTGTTTTGCCTGTGACAGTAACTGGTGCACGATCTCCCTGTCTTCATCTCGATCCATAAGGTTTCTCATCCTATTTTCTCCCCTTGTCCTGCTGAGGGGAAAAGGAGTGAAAGGCTGTGTGAGAGTTTGGCCCTTCCACCAAAAGCGGCCCCAAGAGAAGTAAAAAAAGATACTTGAGCCTGTTAACAGCTCTAAACTACATACACATAATTGATTTCACACTGTTTAACATTTCCTTTGTCTTCTTGTGGAACATCATCTTTCTTCTTAGGTTCTCTTTCAGCACAAGTGCGAATCTAGTCATTGAGAGGAAAAAAACAAAACAGAAAATACCTATTTTTTTTAAAACCAGAAGTTACAGGTTAGAGATGACAATATATCTTTCATAACAGAATGAGAGTCACAGAGTGACTTTTTAAGTTCACAGTTTTCAAACTGGTTAATGCGCAACTGGAGACAACCGCAATAAAAGCAAGAGCTGTCTGAAGTATGGGAAATATTAAGTGTAATCTTTGATACTACTGTAAGACATAATCGCCTTCATCTCAAAGAAGCACCATTACAGTTTTAGCAGGGGTAAAATGCCTTTTTCAGAGACTGACTTAAAAAATATTATTGCTCCGACTGGTAGACACCTGTTTCTGGAGGCACGCATGTATTTCTCACATTCAGAAGAAGTCAAGACAGTCTTCTTACATTCTCTTACTTAAAAGATCTCCCCTTCTGCATCATTCTGCTAAACCCTTCTCTGTCCCTGCTTCAGTCATAATTCATCTCTCCTGTACCAAGCTGTTCAGAACTACCTGGAACATCACATAGACTGCCTTGCCCCCCAACATCTTGCCCTTCTGTAGTGGCACTACAGTGCCTACTACTCTCTACTGGAAGTATCTCAGTTTATGCATCCTGGGAGCTTATTTGCCTTTCTTGTGGACAAATCCCTTGACCGCTTATAGAAAGCTATTATAACTGTATTAACAGTAAGTTGTAGCACACAGACACCTGGTTGTTTGCATATCCGTGCCAATCGTGTATTAATTATAGAAGTTAAAGATTACCTTTATCATTTCTTCTTCCCCTGCAGTTTTGCTTTTGGCTTCTATGTCTCCCTCTTCATTACATCTAATGAAACGGCTATTTGCTGCTAGTAATGCCATTTTCTTCTGCAGAAATAATATCACATATTGTTAGTATAAAGATTTTGTCTGTAATCCTTGATTCATAAAACTTATCCTCTACAACACACTAAAGAGCTCTGTAAACGCGATTTATTCTTTTATATATGGACACTTCAATAGCTAGCCGGCAGACTTGCTGGCTCCTTCACTCTTAAGATGCTTATAGCTGCCAAAATGGAGTAACTTGAAGTATTTAAAGAACTTTCAATTATAGTAAGTGCATTGCAGTTGGGAAAACAGGAGATTAAAAGTTACAATATGGAAGAGGCTGCAAAAGGCTTTTACTCCACAGACAAAACCCATCAATACAGATTAATTCAAAATACAGTCAAATGCTATTCCGAACTATTCCAAACAGCTTACGTCTTGGAAGACAGGCTCCCATTGCTCTCTTGATCCTATTGCATCTGAACGTCCAACAACAAGTCCATCTGAATTTATACCAAGGTATTTGCCATAACCAGACTTCAGAGCAATCCTCAAAGAAGAGGCAGTAGAAAAAATAAAGAATGTTTTCAATTCAAGCAATTCACAATATCCAACATATCACAAACACATTATTAGCAGACAATGTATTTCAAGAGAATATTAAAACATGTATTCACACCAGAAACAAAGATAACAAGTATCAAAACTTGTAACACTATTACACTAATTACCTTGTATCAGACAACTTCACTGCTGTAAACTGTTCAGGAGGACTAGGGCCTTCATCATCTGAGGAATGATTTTTCCATTAGTTAGATATGAAGTGTGAAACATACAATATTTTAGCCTGTTAATACTGCAGTTTCAAAAAGAATTGAAACACCCGGCATTGCTAAATACTAAGGAAATCTGCAATACTCTATTTCTTTAAAAATTCCTTTTTTGAATATTCACTTTTAAAAAAGCAATGCAGGTGCTTATTTATGTTCATATATTTAGAGTGCTGAAAACAAGACACACAATAAAAACAATCCTTGTGTAAAGAAATTTACAGGTGAGAACGTTTTGTAATTCTACAGGTGGCTTGAAAACCTTGATCTCCTTGTAGTACTATTTTTTCCATAACAAAATGTATTACAGTTCAGCTATGATAACACAACTCAGTATCCTAAAAGCTACTAGCCTCTCCACCCCTCACATCTGAAACACGATAATATTGTCATTGTTGCTTTGATCTCACCCTGAAGGTGAAACACACCATCAGGGCTCTGGAATAGACCTTGTCTGACTGATGGCTCTCAAATTCAAAGTAAGGACAAGTTAATTATCCCACCACATTAGTAGCTCACTTGTGCGGCAACAAAACATGGCTATTAAGATGAGGATGCAGCAATAAGCCTTGAAACTCATCTGCCTTGAGTTTCACTCTTCAACTGACACCATAAAGATTTTATAGGATTTAATAAAAGTTATACTGCTTTTTTATCCAGTAAGTGGTACGGCCTTTAACAGGTGATCATCTTCAATGCAGTTCAATTTATTCTACGCATAAAAGAGCAAGAAACTAGATAAGTGAAACTGATTGGTAGTCATTAGGTTTAAGTCATCTGCATGCTACGGCTAGGATTATTGCATTATTTGCAATAAACTCTTAGCTGTAAAACTGCTTGCCTTTAAATGATGCTACTTCTATGCCTTTCGTTACTAAAACTGCTTATTTCCAAATTTGCTGGAACAAACCTTTATGTGGTGCTCCAAGCGTAAACAAGCCATTGTCGAGGGCGTGGATGTAAGCTCCTTTATCCATTTCTATAGCAACAGTTCCTGTAATTTCACCGAAATTACTGACAGCCCACCAGTTTCCTAAAATACAAAACCACGACAGTAAATAGAGTAATTACAACTTCAGATTACAGTAGCTCAAGAGATGATATTTCTGTGTCTCCTCCGAGATTTGAAATTCTAAAGATACAATTGCTATCTCAAGACCTTTATGCGTTATTTCGTAGTACAGAGCCAAATTAATGGTATTGCTGCTGAATCAGAAAGTCATGCTGTTCTACCCACCCTGTCATCTCTTGTCACAGGCTCCTGTGCATCATCCCTTCATTGTGTTAGTCCACAGAGCAAGGTGATCCATCCACCTGATCCAGCAAAGATACACCTTGCAAGGAAGGTATTTCTCTGGACCAGCTTCCCGCAGTTTTGGGGTCATATTATTAGATTCTCCAACACAACAGAAAGAGATGATCTATCTCACCTTGCTGTAAAATTACTTTGTGTGAGCTGTAATCCTTAAACCAATCTGTGTTTGAATGTTTGAGCCCCACAGAATTCTACCAAAGTTAAAGGTAGCCCTACCCTCATGCATGCATTAGAATTACGATGTTTATATTTTTTAAAAAGTAAAATTTTCTCCTGGTATATTGTCTTACAAATATTTTCTACCTGATTAAGATAATAACTATTTTTAATTAATCTGAATATGATGGGTTTTTTCCACATGGTAAATTAATCTGCCTTAAGAAGAAATAATCTTCCCCTATCCAAAATATGGAGCTAACTGTCTTGTCCTATACAGTCAGGGCTCACAGATCAATGTATGAATTTTCCAAATCTCTCCCACTTTTCTGAAATCTGGCTAAACTAAAGAACATAAAACATCTGTAACATTCAACCATGGTAAGATGTAACAGCCCATTTTCTCATATATCGTAATTTGTTTTAACACAGAACAAGGATAACTTCCCCTTATGCTGCTTTAGCTTATGTCTATATACATGAAATAGAAAGTGACATTTATCTGGTAACGTGCACTGTGCTACAATATACATCTGCATCTCTCATGACTTTGTGGTTATTTTTTAGCTGGTTTTGTTTGTGAAGTGAATTGTAATTAATCAAGGACATGACAGCACTGAAGGGCAAAAACCTGTCAAGTTACCACTCAGGACCATACATACTTTGATCCTTCTATTTTATGAAAAAGGAAAAAGTAAAGTTCTGTTTTGTTACGGGTTAATGCTTGTGTCTTCAGTTTCAATTAACAGCAGCAAATTTATAATGTGAACACATCACAGCAGTCAAACAAGTACATCAAATTAAAAAAAAATAAACACGCTAACCAAGACTGTTCCTTTGGAATGGCATAAGGGTTTGAGTGAACTAAACAACCCAGCCAGAAACTAAATAGTAGCAGAGTATGAACAGAACACACAGGTGATCCAAGCACTAACTTTCAAAGTGACAGTAACAGAAGATGTAAGTTATTTACATAGAAATGCAGTCATTAAATAACAGTGTGACAGTGCTAAAAAGCCTCTCCTCCTGAAGCAAACAGCACTTAGGAAAAACAATTTTTTTTTTAAAAAAGGAGGGATATCCAAGCTGATAAGTACCTTGAGATTACATAAGAACATGCTTTAGCTAAAAAGGTAAATGGAAAATCCACCCCAATGGTGTAAGAAGTTCCATTTGGAGCCTAGGAAGATCCCAACATACAAATAACACGCTGTGAGAAATAGTTATAAACCTCTACAGGGCCCACACTTAGCCTACAAAACCCTACCGCAATCTCTTCAGCTTCTGCTATCCCCTAGAGTTTCCATACTCTCCTCACCAACAATATCAAGCTGCTCTGCCGCATCCTCTTCCCTTTTCCTTTTCTTCTCCTTGTGTTTTTTCTTGCTGCGAAGGGAGATGCAAAGGAATAAGAAGGTACCTCAGGCCCGGCGCCCCCACAGCGAGCCCTCCCACACGGCCTCACCCCGCAGCCCCGGGCCACCGGAGCCCAGCTGGAGCCCAGCTGGAGCCCGAGGCACCGGGGGGTGGGAAGGGGGGGGCAGCCCGCTCCTCACCTTTTCTCTTTCGCCCCTTTGAGGACGAGCTTGGTGGATTTCACGCAGGAATACTCCGCCATGTCGGGCTGAGGCGACCACGGAAGGACGGAAGCCGCGGAGGGACAATCTTCCCCCCCCGCCCTCTTCGTCCTTCGCCGGGCGCATGCGCGGCCACACCGCGGCTGCTTCGCCGTTCCCCATGGCACTCCGCGGGGGCTGCGCACGGAATTTGAGGGAAAAGCTAAAACCATACAAGTTTAAAATCACGTGTTGCCCCGCGCCTTCCCCTTCAAAGGCTGGCTTGGCTTCACTGGTTGCTCTAGCGCTTTGCAGACCTCGAGCACCAAGGAATGAATAGCTTGCGGACCCCTCTCCGGCATGCGGTAGCGATCTGTTCACGTGTGTTATTTAGAAGCAGATCTAATGGACACAGAGCAGAGCCCGTGGAGCTGTGCCCTCCGCCACAGGCCTCGCACCAGGCTGGGCTGAGGCAGGAACAACAGCTTCGAGGGAAGCCCGTGAAGGCAAGTTGAGGGGATGAAGCTCATAAGTCAACCCAGTGCACCAAATTAGGGGCAAAACGAGGTTTATGTCGGTTTTTCCCATCCTGGCAGCCACTTGGTATTCCATGGAGTAAAATTTACCTCAGGATTTCCCCTAGGGGTATAACCACGTTTCTCTGATACAGTTAACTTACCACCCTCTCAACAGGTACCGCGCCTCCTTCTCTGGGGAATGGCTTTACTAGCATGTTAGACTCCCAATGAGAGCAGTAATTTGTGTTTAGTCTTGGAATCATAGAATCCAATAGGTTGGACGGGACCTTCAAGATCGAGTCCAACCATTAACCTAACACTGCCAAAACCATCACTAAACCATGTCCCTCAGCACCATGTACCCATCGTTTAAACACCCCCAGGGATGGCGATTCCACCACTTCCCTGGGTAGCCTGTTCCAATGTTGGATAGCCCTTTCTGTGAAGAAATTTTTCCTAATACCCATGCTAAACCTTCCCTGGCACAACTTGAGGCCATTTCCTCTTGTCCTATCTCCTGTTACTTGGGAGAAGAGACCGACCCCAACCTGGCTACACCCTCCTTTCAGGCAGTTGCAGAGAGCGAGAAGGTCTCCCCTCAGCCTCCTCTTCTCCAGGCTGAACACCCCCAGCTCCCTCAGCCGCTCCTCACAAGACTTGCGCTCCAGACCCTTCTTCTAGACTGTTGTTTTACTTCACACCAATGGAAGGGGTTTTATGCCCAAAAGGTAGTCTGCTGATTATATTAGCTGGTTAAATGAAAGATACCATCCTTATAAAATCTTGTCTTACGTGAACACATCTTTTGGTTTCTGATTTCATTACCTATCTATGCTTGCAAGCTCTCAGCTTCTCAAAGGTATCTTCTACAAGTAAGAAATGAGAGTCTTATACGTGGTTATGTCAAGGACTTTAAAATCACTGAAATCATGGCTGATTGATAAAACTCTGCATGTATAATGCCCCAGTGGAGACCCTGGAGTTTGTGGATGACTGCAGGTGTCTTCCACAGATACTTTGATTGGATCCAGGACCCTGCCACTTCTCACCAAAATGCTTTTAATGTCCATCTACGTGCCTAACATGACTAACCCCATATTTTTATCTGTGAAGCTGGAGTGGTTACACTTGCCATGTAAAATGAAAGCAACAGTAATGGTCTTTCAGGAATTTTTGGCAAGTCCCTCATTTTGGAACTTTGGGGACAAGGGGGTTGGGAGGAGGCAATAGCTTGACAGCAAAAGCAATACTTGAATCAAGGTGCTGGTGCATGTAAATTCAGAATACTATTTTTTGTGTCTCTGGCATGCTACCATCCTGCTGGTGTCTTCAGCTGTTGCAGCTTGTCAGTGACAGACAGCTGTCTCCTTGATTAGTGTTTTGGAAGTGGGCAACTTGAAGCAGTTGTTGAAGTGTGTTGCTGTAGTAGACAGTATGTGACTTTATCGATTTATTGACTTAGCAGTCCCAGGAACTTGCATCTTGCAATTAGTTCTTCCAGTAAAATCTGAAAAACTAGTCAGTGCAGAAAGCTGCAGGCAATGATGAACAGCCTGCTGACCACTTCTGATCTCTGCATGGAGCCGCAATCAGGGAACTACTGCATTAGCAAAGTCCTGTGTCCAGTCAGGTTGTGAAGGTCCCGCACGTCTTACTGTATGTGAAGGACAAGAGAAGATCCAAGTTTCCAAATACAAGATTGAGATACCTAGACAGAATACTAGCAATCCACCTGTTGATTTCAACCTCACCCTCAAGTAAATTCTGTTTTCCCTTTTCACATTTCTAGAGATTGTTGCCAGACTTCTTCTAGAAACCTTTTGATACTGTCTTAGAATTTTACAACCCATAACAGAGTTGTTTGCTTCCTTGTTTTTAGTGGTAGAAGGGGGCTTGTTCCCTGTTAAAACATTTTAGTCAACATATTCATATTTTGTTCCACATTCTCATGCCTCCAGCCCTTTGGAAATTAACGCAAGCTAACCTCTGCATCAAACAATTTTAGAAAATATAGTTATAATTGTATTTGACTCTCATTTTGTTGTTAAATACTTTTTTGCTAGTTCTAAACAGATACGCCTATAAGGCAGAAATTTCAGTAAAGGGAATATGAAAAAGGAGAGGGCAATTACATAGGAATTAGAAGAAAGCACAGAGTGAACAGGTGAAGCAAAAAGCATGTCTGTTGGCATGCTGATCACTCAGCCCCACCCCTGCGTACTAAATTGTCCTCCAGTGTTACTTTGGTTATTTTAGAGTTTTATTTTGATTTCTTTTTAGGCTTTGATTCTATAGAGAGCAAATCTACGGGGTCTCTTTATTGTGTTCTTAACTCTAACTTTAGTACTTTATTTGTGATAGATCTTACTTTTTGACTGCTTAACTGTGCAACCTGAGCATTTGTGGGGTATTTGTATACTGTTGTCAAAGTGGCCCGGTGTAGATTGACACACCATTACCAGCACTCCAAAGTATACAAGCACTTGCCTGAGAGGGAGCATGGGAGAGAAAAAGGTAGTATTTTAGTATGTTATAAAACAAAGATGCCTTGACCACTTTTGGTTAAAAATATACAGCATTTTCTAAGAGATGTAATAACTTTAAAGTTATTAAGAATTAACCAAGTTAAATTGTTGGTTTTTCTTGTTAACTTTAAAAAAAAAAAAAGAAAAACAGTTTGTATTTTAAAATACATATATTTATATCATAGGGTGGAGGTGTCTTTATATTTTGCTGTTTGTCCAGCAGATGTTGCTATAACCACAAAAATAAATGCAGATTAAGAAATTTGGAAAAAATGAGTAGTTTTATTTTCATTACAGATCACTCTTACACATCATGAGCCTGAAAAGAATTACGCACATGCTTACATTTTTGCATTGGGAATAGTCCCAGCGAGTTCAATTAAGCAACTCACTTTGTGTAAAGTTAAGCATGTTTATAAGCTTTCTTAGGATGGGGCTATATCAATTATGTTTGCTGTTTTCTTTATTTGCTGTTTTGTTTTCCCCATTAAGAAGAGGAAGAGGGAAAGACAGAAGGACAGAGACCATAAATTTCTAATTTTTAAAGAAATGTAGACTTTTTTCAGGCTCCCATAATGTAAAATATATCTTCTTTTTAATGAATATGATTTTATCTAAAATTCACATATGTTAGGTTTTTTCTTTAATTTAGTGACTCCAGCAACAAACAGACATCACTACAGTGTATACAGAAGACAGTAAAGCCTTTTCCCGCAGGGCAAAGCAATGCCATCAATCAGAAAACTGTATCTAAAATGGTACCTCTTTAGAAAAGCTATTTAAACTCTAATTTGCTAGTTAGTATTTTTGAAATTAAAACATTTCCAAAATGTGCTGGCTATGATTGTTTAAAAAAATATAACAGTTCATTTTCTTTATGGCAATGGAAATAAATGGAGCCTTTGTGTTTGCAAATGGAGAAAACAAATCACTTTTTTAATGACTGGATTTTCCTGCCAGCTTGGAATTTGCCGCATGTGCATTTTATTTTGAATGCCTAAAGAGTGAAATCATTTGCTGTCTCTCATGCAGATGGGGCAGATTGGCTGAGGTGTCATTTGCAAAATGTGCACTTTCATCATTCAAGTTTGAAGGGCATCATTACAAACAACGTTTCCTATAGACACTCTGGACTGATGAAAGTGGAGAGCTGAGACTGAGTATCCATGAATATAGCCTAGTGTCGTAAGAGCCTGGACCCAAACTTGGGCACTGGAGTTTTCTTCTGTCTTGTGTATTTATGTTAGGAAATATAAAAATACCTCTCCAGACCAGAGAAACTTGAATTAGCTCTCTTGATAGCAGAGTTGACAGGTAGTTTATATGCTTTTTTTTGGCTTTCATTTGTAAGTATGGGGCCCTTGTGAAATATCTAAGCTGCTGACTGATGTAACAGCCAAGACTGATACAGTTTTGTTTACTCATTTACAGAAGGAGTTAAAGCTCATGTGAGTTAGAACCAGAGCAACTATATTTTAATTTTTCCCCAGTGGGACAAAGTACATAGACTGGAATGTTGTGGTGGTTTCTTATAATGCTCAGCAGCAGTTGTGTTGATGTAGAAGCATCCCCAGGACATGATGGTGCATACCACAGTGACATGACAGATGTAAATAAAAAGCTAATTTGATTCTTGGCATCTTTAATACTGCATGCTGAAGATGCTTTTATTATAAATTCTAAATTTTACATGTGACCTGAAATTACCTTTTTTAAAACCTAAAATGTTAGTGTTAGATTTTTAGCACAGGTAAGTAAATATTCTCAAAATGGCATTTCTACTTCTCAGCTTATGGTATAGCAGTTAGAATATTTGGAAAATAGGAAGGGTTTCTCAGCCTGTCGGGTTCAGGATGGAGACCCAGCTCAGACCCCCCCAAGTGCTCAACATCCATAGTTCAGAGACACTGTGTTGGTTGTGGCTTCTCGGCTTCTTCTGCCTTGCCTGATCACTCCCTCGCTTTCCTCTGCTGTCGCTCTGTAAAGTTATCGTGGCTAAGTTTTTGTAGCTGGCCAGACCTTCTCAATATCTGCTTCTCCAGATATTGAGACCCTGCTCTACATTTTGTCAATGGGGGACGGAGCGCTCACCTAAATCCCTTTCTGTTGGACACTGAGGGAATGCAAGAGAAATGAAAAGGCAACTGGGAAAGTACAGTGGTCTCACGCAGGTGTCAGCATTGTTTGGTGTTTACATGGGCTCATGCCTTCTGGTTTCTGATTGTCATCCCAAATGCCTTGTAATGTGTACTTCTTCAAATGATGTTATTCTTTTCCGTTAATTGCTCTGATTTTTATCCTGATGTACTAAGGACATATTTTGTATGTGTGTGAACACATTGGTGTTTCAGCCTATTAGTCTGTTTCTTTATCAATATTTTTTAAACTGGCCAGTTTTGTTCCAATTTAACAGACAGGTGGAGGTCACGACAATAATAGAACTCTGGTGAGTTCTGAAACTGGCATTAGTTAAGGAGGAAGAAGACCTATAACTTCCTGATGGAGGGAAGGGTTACAATATGAACCCCATTCTTACTTGAGATGGGAGAGAACCCTCACACAGAAAGGAGTCTGTGAGGAAAAACTCCTAGTAAATCATAGAACACTAATGAGTGAAAAATCAAACCGCATTACTTCCAGTGCTTAAGAAGCAACCTATTGCTATATACTGTAATTTCAGTTTTTATAGGATGGAAATTTGATTCTGTAAGTTGAGTGTATTTGATGTTTTTTGACATTTCCTGATAAATAGCTAGCATGTTTGATGCAAATGTGGTTGAAAACCTCGTCCCTTATTCACTGGGACTGTATGGCAAATGCGAACTTAACTGCAAATTAAACATGACAGGATTTTTGTGGCAAGTTACCTGCTTTGTGCTATGTGCTCATATGCAGACTTTTCCCTTGCCGGGACACACTTTTTTCTTTTCTCCAGTGAGCTTTGTTTCCCTTGTTACATGTGGTTGAGTTTGTTTATCTCATTAGGAAAGCCACAGGATCCATGGGGAAAGTTTTGCTGTTTCATGTATATGTAGCATTGTTGCGCTTGTTCTTTGTTAGCCTATAATCAAGTTTAATTTAAATACAGTTTCTAACTAGTCTTTTTTTTTTTTAATTGAGTGTTTCAGAAAAGGTTTCTTCCTTTTTGTATTTCTTCTGTGACTTAGTAAGAAATAAACAGGTGGTTTTGCATGGTCTAGGAAGGATGTACTCACCTTCACAGCATTCCTTTTGAGAAGTGGCTTACTGAGGGTAAGCTCCCCCACCCTCTCGCAAGAGTATGTGACTTCCCTTTGGGCTATGTATTTTTCTAACTCTATGTCCTCTGAGACTACATGAGTGTCCTTTATAATTTCAATGAGATATGAATTGGCAGGACTTAAAAGGAGAATGAATCCGTGGCAGGGTGTTCGTTTTCAGTGCTGCTGTCCTCCTGGCCATAAAGCCATACACTTTTTCTTTGCAAATTATATTTCCTCTCCCCCAGGATTGCCATATAATTTCTTTCTGTATTTTTTTTTTCTAACAGGATTGGAGCATTTACCCTCGATGATTGTTTTCATTGCCCATTTGAATTTGAAGAGCTGTTCTAAGTGATTTTCCTCTCTTATCCTCCATAGCTCCTGATTCTGTGTAATTTGTCCTGAATGCAGATGCTCTTCCACAAAAAGGCAATTTTTCCTAATGCAGTGGCAGTGAATGTCTTGTAAAAAATGCTTTTGTATGGACTTAGCAATTGCGGAGGTGGAAGGGAGACCTGTAGACTATTGCATATAGAATAGGTATAGTCTAGGCAAAGATAGAAAAAGCTTTTGGCTCGGGAGGGAATTCTAAGCTCTGTATTATCCCTGTCCACTCACTTCCTTGTAAATGTATAAAATGTAAGTATAAAATGAAAGTATAAATGTAAGTATAAACGTAAGTATAAAATGTGTATAATGTAAGTGATGGTGGTTTCACTTCTGGGGTATTTTTATCCCTCTTGGGCCAAATACAAAAGAGAAATAAGTACACTTATTAACTCAGACGCTGACTGTCCTACTTGCTTTTTCATCCAGAGCGCCTCCAAATGATGACAATATTTATTAGATTTTGAGGCAGTTAAAGAGATGAAAGGCAAATGTAGAACTTCCTGATCTTCGCCTTGATCAGGACTATCATCAGTATCTCATTGTACTTTTGTTTTTAATTTTCCCCATCACATATCTAGTAAGTCTGGTTTGCTCTGCTTTTCATGTTATGTTTTCTAAAAGCAGCACAAGCTGAACAAAACAGGTTCTGAGTTTACAATTATCCCCTCCTTCTTGACATTAGGAAATAAAGTTTCTAACCCATAGCACAGTATATGGAAACTGTTTTGAAATATGGCAGCCAGAGATGGCAGCATTCACCATCCTAATGCCGCTTGACTTTTTTTTTAAAGCTTCAGTAACTTGAATGAATGAATGATGTTGGATTTTTAGCTTCCACTGAAAAAATACCATGCAATCCAGAATTCCTGTCCCTCGTGGTTATGAAGAAGACACGTAAAACCTGATTGTAAGGGTTTAAAACTTTGAAAGGCAGAACAAAAGAAGGCCACATCTATTGTTTTTTACCATACTGCTTTTAAAGCCATTGCTGTGAGTTTTTTAGCCTGACTAATGATTGTTGAGTGCTTTGAGTTGGCAACATCTGTTGGCATATGTCCTGTCACAGCAGGTAAGTGAGTGGGAGTTGAAACTGCTGATATTCCCGTATTCTGATCCTGAGAGAAAAGGAGAGGGAACATTTCAGTATGCATCACTTGCTTTCAGGTTGTCTTCCCCACGACATACCCTCAGTGTACATCAATGCTTTTCTTACAGTATAGGTGCAGCATGAACTATTTTTTCCCAATTAAGCTTTATTTTGCTGAAGGGGTCTCTCCTGCTCCTGAAAATCCCAAATCTAATTTGCCAAAGATAAAAATAGTCTTTTTGCTGTCACAGCTTCATGAAACTACGTTGTGACAAGGCATGATCTGGTTTAGATCTTAAAAGGTGAAGTCTGTGAGACTGGCTAAGGTTTTTCAGTGCATCCCAAAGTACTGGCTGGCTGCAGCGGTGTCCTGGGGAATAATCCAGGCAGAATTTCTGGCATGTGCAATAGATGGGATGTAATTTATACAATTAACATCTGAATGGAGCACTGAGCCATATCCATGCTGTTCTTTGTCCAGTTTGGGGGATGGAGTCCCTCGGGGTGTGTGTGAGGATCTGCTGTAACAGGGCCAGAGCACTAGACCTGAAATTCTCTCAGACCTGCTTCAGATGTTTAGTCCTGTGGTGGGTAGGAATTATTCTTGGATCTGGTTACATTGGGCTCCGGGGGAATAATTCAGCATTGATAAGGTCCATGGTTGCTGTTGTCTTTGTTGCAGATGACCAAGATCTAGCTCAGGTTTCATCACTGCCTGTCCAGAACTGCCATATCTAGGAGGTACAAAATGTCTAGCTCTGCTAAACCCATGCATTTTTCTCCAGTATCCAGTGGAAAGCCACAAGTAGTCTAGTTAAAAGAAATACCATCTGCCCAGGGCCTCAGCAGTAGCACTGGGCAATCTATTGATCTATGGTCAGATGTGTAGGCTGTTTACACTTTAGCCATGCCATCTCATTTTCCCCTGAAAACAGAGGGATGCCCTCTGTTCTGAGCGAGGCAACCAGTCTGTCCCAGCAAGTGCAGAGGCCCCCTCACCCAGGGACAGGATGCCAGAGGATGGCAAGTGCAGCTGGCTGAAGTTGGAGTGAAAAAAGAAAAGAGCAATGGTTTCTTTTTATTTTCCCCAAATGGCGTGAAATTCAGGGAACAAGCTCATGTTGTTTATGTGGTGCAGTTCTTTTAGTGTAAAAATAATTTTGGTAGTCTTGTGGTGTGAGGCAAGAAGTGAGCCTTGCAAACCAGGCCACTTTTAATAGTCCTTCAGTGCTCGTCTGCCTGCGCTGGGACATTAAAAAGAAGAGAGGATGTTTATGTATAGGTCAGGCTTCTGCTCAGGGGCTGGCGGAGTGTGTAAAGGACAGCCCTTCTTGGTAGCAGTGTATAATAGTCAAGGTTCACAACCACATAATATTTTCAAATATTGTTTGAAACACTGTTCACGGTAGTTTACTGTGGCAGTCTGGAAAGCTTCAGTGTCAGTTCAGACTTAACTGTACTCCTATATCATGCTTGGGTTATGGCCTGAGGCAGATTACTCTCAGGAAGACGACAAACATAAACACTGACCACATTGTGACCTGACTGTTAAAGGCAATGAGAAACAAAAGCACCCCGTGGAATCAACATGAGTCCAAGGCAATACAGTTATTAAACATCAAGGTTTTGTAGCAGTGTAAGACCCAGCTTACCTATGCCCACATATGCAAATAAAGCATTCGTCCACTGAATGACAGTGACAACTCTAAAAAGGGAAAAATGGAAAGAGAGCTGTCAGGCTCCTGGTTGTTGTGTGGAACCTCCTTCCTTGCTTTACCTAGCAACTGTCTCACCCCTCTGACCTGAAGGTGCCAGGCCTTTTCTCCCTCTACTTCTTGGGGTGTGGGTGCTGATAAGAGATGCTAAGAATATTTGCAGGTGCCATATCTTGTTTCCTCTCCTGCATGTGGAGGCATGTGAAGAGAATTCCCAGACACGGTGCCAGTGATGTGTATTTTTGAAAGAACATCTTAAAAGCAGCTATGGCTTCAAATGTGATGCTAGATTGAGAAGCAGTCATCCGTTTGATCAGTTCATCTCTCTGCAGGTGGATACATATAAGACTGGATATCAAATCTACATTGTCTGTGTTGATCCTGGGCTTGTCTGTATCAGATTTACTGCGCTGACTACAACTTCCAACAGGTTGACATCTTGAGTGTTTACCAGCTTTTGCACCTTACTCTGCTTTCCTCTGAAGTTGGTGATCTCCAGGGTAAATTAAGTTTAAGCCTTGTTACCAGCGTTACTTTCACAGAGGGGCATGTCAGTGTAGGAGTGCGATTCAGAGGAAAGTCATCTGGAGGTGATGTTTCCTCAGGCATACCTGTGAGTTCCTTGCTAGTGGAAAGAGGAAGAGCAGCTAGAGGCTGCTGCTTTTTCAGATGCCTTTCTGATGTTGGTGACGTAGTGCTCATTTTGTCTAGGTGCATCGTACTGTCTTATGCCTCCACAAAGCGCCTCCCTGCACAGAGGCTAGGGAGTAATCCTGGCTAGATGCCATGGTTTTTAGCTACTGCAGGGGTTGTGGTCTGCCCTTGGCATGAGAAATGCAATGTAGACATACTCTCATGTGATGTCTGAAGGGTCAGATCCTTGGGGTCTCCTGTTTCTTCCTCCTCCTGAAGGGTAGTAAGATTCCCTACACAGGCTGCATGCTGCATGGTGCCTTCATTCATCTCTGAAGCATACTCAGCCCACAGAAGTTTTGCTTTTTATTTCTTCCATCTCCCATAAAAGAGCTACAGACATCTTTTTCTTTTATTTTTTTTAACGTTAATTTGGCATGGCTTTTAAATCTCTTACAATCCTGAGAACTAAATCAGGCAGTTTCCTCAACTGTGTGCAGTTTTTGGAGACTGTGTGTCCATCTGGCTTAGGGAGAGGTCCCTCACAGTGGATCACACAGTGCCTCAGGCTATTGTCTCATAACTGTTAAATAGTATTGTGAGTTTCTTTTTGAGAGGTTGTGTACTTTGCATGTATCGTATGATATGATGGATAGGTGGGGATGGAAACAGTGGCAAAGTGGATCCACACCCAGCTCCATCTTGTGGGGAAAATGTTGGCAGACTTTAAATGCTGAAGTCAGTGAGCAGGTGGAGAACAGAGTCATGAGAATACTAATGAAGGTACGTTTATGGGACTGTTTAGGTTCTAGTGAAATACCGGTAATTTAACTAGAACATTACATGGAGAAGATTCAGCCCTTTAGTCATGCCAGTAAAAGTGGCGTGGATCCTGAGGCAAAACCTTTCAACTTAAAAAAGAAATAAGGAAAAGGACAGTATGTGATTGCATTACTGCTGCTCATGTTTATGAGTTGCAGTCCTCATGTAGATTTGTATTTTCTCTTAAGGAGAAGTTGTAAAGGCAAAGAAGAGTTTTCTGAAATGTTTTGAAAGTTCATGCAGAAGACTTGTTTGCCTGCTCTGTAGCTGGCTCTCTCTAATTTTATGCATCCCATCATGATAAAACAGGATAATGCAGACCTATGGATCAGCCCTATTTGTCTTTTCCTTTATTTCATTGACTGCACAGAGTGGGTATGTATTCTGGAAAGTTCAGATCGAAAACCTATTCTGTAGCCTAGTTGGAACCCAGCCCTCTGGTAAGCATTCAGTATTTTGCCACAGGTGGTGCACGCCACTGATAGTGGGCTGATCGGTTTGTAGTTCCTAGCATCTTCTGTTACCTCCTTTAGAAGACCAATAAAGGCATTATTCTGTTTTTCTAGTGCTGTGCAAAGCAAAACAATGAATGCTGAATCAATAAAATAATCTACAGTTTAACTGCTCTAAGGCAAAAAAAAAAAGGCAATTTAAAACTGTAAATTATTTATTTTTCTTAAAACATTTTAGTGGCATCATCTTTTTGTGTTTTACTTGAAATATCATTTGGATCCCCTTTACGTGAAATTCTTTATTTAAAGCTTTTTTCAGACCGTTAAGTTAATAGATTAGTTTTAGTAGTGAGCCAGTTGGAGTTAATCAATTGAGAACAACTGTACAGAGGTTCTCTAAGCTAGGCTGGATTTGAAGGGTTTAATTTTAATCATAGTCTGAGCGCTACAGCTGCTTCATGTTTGTTTAGTAATAGAGTTGATGAGCAGCTAATTTGAAAGGAAAGCTCAGGCACAGGTGTGAAATTCCTCTCGAGTATAAGAGAACTGGCCCTGAATGCCCTGAAAGTAGGAACATGGTGCTGAACATACTGGTCTACAGTAAGCCAAAGAGGGTTTTTTTTTTTTTTTTTTTTTTTTTTTTGTATATTTCTAAACTAGCACACTTGACATAAATCCCTTGAGCCAAACATCCTGCACCTTTTTATCATACCACTTAAGTGATCATCCAGTATGTCAGAGACCAGGATTTGATACCCTGCTCTGTCTGGTTTTGAATCTGTATCTCCTGGTTCCAGGATTTGAGGCCTAGGGACAGCAGTGCTCTGAGGAGGGCTTTCATTTTTTCCATATGATGCTATTACAGTTTGCCTAGAAGAACTAGTATCAATTTGATTTGAGGAGCATCATTTACCACTGTTCGTTCTATGTACATATAGAGGATGCAGCAGTGTGAATCCTTACCAGGGCTAATTGCCTCTGTGGACCCTGGGGGAGGGAGGATGTAACTTCTGAAGAAAGGCAGAATTGAAAACACCGTCTCTGGCATTTCCTGCTCACCAGGTTATAAGCTCTGTGGGCAGTGTGTTTTGTCCTAGTAAATACTACTCTTAGGTTAGTCATGCTGTGATTACCCTGGTGCTCCTCTAGCATTTACTGCAAGTCATAGCTCGCAGATGAGAATATTGACTTTAACAACCATCTCCTTAATGTTACGTGAGCGTATGGGCAACTGAGTTGTGGAAGCCGAGGAGATAACACATGATTTGCTCTGTTTCCCTATGCTACAAGATCGGTAAGCTCTGGTAAAGGTAGCTGTGGCAGACGATATGTGACAGATCTTGCTGTTGGTGTTGACCACTTCTGCAGTCAGGGAGCTTTCCATGGGGCAGGATTCCCTGGGAAAGCAGAATGCAGGAGACAGGTGTTGTAACGCAACTGCTATTGCAATGTGGGAGTTCTTTTGTGCAGCCAGCTCCAATTTACAGCAGGCTGACATAGAGGAAAGAGCTGGATGAGATTCAAAAAAGTGTCGGGAGAAGTTTAAAATAGTCCTAGCAGATTTTGACCAGGGTACATGTATAAAAACCAGAGATGGTTCTCTAATTCTGAAGCCTAGGGTCAAACTCATGTAGCTAAAGTATTCTCCAAATTCACATAGAAAGCAGGAAAATATCTGAAAACTTTAGTTATTTTAGTGACATCTGCATTTTCTTGATAAGATCATAAGCAGAAATACTGTGCGTTGCTCTTCCAGTAAGAATTTCTATGTGCTCCAAAAAGCTGGGCCCAGTTTTGGAGGTTCAGAATAATCACCAGACTGCGTGAATAATAAATCAGTTCTCTGGCTTCTTTGAATTAATTAAAAAATGAAGTTCTTAAAATAGTTTGTTATTAGTGTGGAATGTTACTGGCATTTCTGTTAGGTAATTAGATGTTAGTATTCATCTTTTACAGATGATATGTAAGGTGAAGGAATACACAGCTACACGGGTATTTCGAGACTGTGCAAGTCAGTGACAAGGTGAGGAAGAGATGCAAAAAATCTTTATTTTAGTCTTCTGTTGAAAGAATCAGTTTCACTGTATTTCCCAGTGCAAAGTCACGCAAGTTTGGAGTTCACTGGATATTAATATTAACTGTATTTGAGATGAAGATGGATGAGGAGAGAGACATACTTTTTCAGTTGTAGGAACCTGAGTTGCTACTGCTGCTGCTAACTGTTTTGGTTAAAAAATATTTGCCTGCTCTGTAAGAGCAGCTTCTGTGATTAGAAACATGTTTAGATACTTTTCTAGCTGTGGGTTAGCAAGGTGAATCATGGATTCCAGGGGGCTTCCATATTGTCCAACACTGATAGAAGAGGCAAAAATATAATTGTTTTTTTCCATCTCTCTTGATATTTCTGGTTGTTATGGTTATTGTGCTGGCATGTAATTGATGTCATTTCACAGAATTTCCTTCATTTTACAAAAATGGAGGAACTGATTTTGCTGACATTTTAGTTTCACAACGCCTGCCTTTTTTAGAGAAAACCACTGTGTTGTGAAAGGCATTGGATGCAAGTAGTAAGAATAACATCCTGTGCCTGGAAGGCATTGTGAGCCACCGGAATCAATCCAAGAACCTTATCAAGTACAAGTAAACAATAAAATGAAACCCATTTATCTGAACTGGCAGTATAAACCTACGATATGAGAAGCGTTCATTTAACCCTGTCAAAGCCAGCACAGGAGCAGGAGAAAGTTTTGGGTTTTTTCCCCTCCCAGTTTCTCCTGTATTCTGTATGACACTGGGCTTGTGGGGAGGGAAGGAGCGTGTGCGTGTGCATCTCTGTGTACAGACACACACGTAGGTGAACGTACAAACCATCTTCTGTTTCAAATAGAAAAAGCAAAACTTTCTTTTTAATTAATGTTTAGAGAGCTAATGCACCAACATGAAAAAAATCTTGGTTTTCATGTGATTTCTGACTACTAGTATAAGAATCAAAAACCAATCTTTGATGCTGTCTGAAATAAGCCTGTCTATGTGACTTGCTTTACAATAAGAAAGACTAGATGGAGCCTGTGTATTTTTTAAAGAATATCTGAAAAGCAGCTCTGGCTTCAAATGTGATGCTAGATTGAGAAGCAGCCATCCCTTTGATTGGTTAGGCTCTCTCCAGCAGGTAGATACGTATTAAGATTGGATATCAAATCTACGTTGTCTGTGTTGATCCTGGGCTTGTCTGTATCAGATTTACTGCCATGACCACAACTTCTAACAGGTTGACAGCCTGAGTATTTACCTGCTTTTGCACCTTGCCCTGCTCTCCTCTGTTGCTGAACTTGAGAGTAAATTGAAGTTTAAGTTATTTTGCATATGACTTGCAGTGACTGTGCTTTTACAAAGCCCCAAACATACGGATAGGTTTTTAGATGCTTTTCACAGTGCTGCTGGTAGAGTAGCTGTTTGACTAGAGACTCCAGGGTCTGGAAATTTTTTATCTGTGACTAATACTAGTAAACAACATTAATAAAAGTGAGTTTTATAGTATCTTTTATTAGTATTTGCATTCCGGGATGTTTTTTGCTGCCCGATGGCACTGAAACAATAAGACTTTGTGTTATTTTAACTTACTTCATTGAGTAAGAGGGCATTGTGGTCCTGGGCAACGTGCTGTAACTGGCCCTGCTTGAGCGTGGGGGTTGGACTCAAGGGGGTGGATCTCAAGAGATCTCTTCCGACCTAAACGATTCTGTGACTATAAAATACGAGACCAGAGAAGGTAATTATGGGTTAAATGATCATTAGTAAATTTAGTTTAAATTCAATGGAAGAATAATAGTGGGTTTTTCAATTTCAAACAGAAAATACATAGTACATTCAGCTATCCTGAAGAGCTCAGGAACTCGAATATGGAGATTGCTTGTAAATTGATGAATGTATTTGGAAAAATGTATCCCAACTAAGAGGAAAGAATGCAGACATTTAGCTGGATGAATAAGCACCTTGGAGAGAATTTAGAAATTGAGGGGAAGAAGATGAAGACTTATACAGGTGAAAATAAAGGATCCTGTAGGTCTAGCACCCGCATGCTTTCTCAATAAAAATAGTGACAATGAGGTGAGAGGGATAATGGAAAGAGAGCATGTAAATTGCAGTGCCTGAAAACAGGCTAGAAATTCGTGTTATTAGTACACTCAGGTAGGGTTGATGAGATAATTTCCATCTCAGAATTCTCAGAACTGTTGTAGTTTCTGTAGCAAATATTTTAAACAAAGCATCGGTGTGTTCAGAGACCAGCAGAGTTAAAAATGAAGAAGTATTTGAGAAGCAGACAAAAGTCATCATAAAAACTGCAGGTCAGTAAAAGTGTCCACAATTGCCTTCAAGCCTACAGACAGAAATGCAATTTAAAGATTTGGATTAAAATGGGATTAAAATGCTACAGTGGTTTTTGAAAGGTAGATTGCACAAAATTAATGTTACTACTTTCTTTGATTTGGTGTCAGATTTTCTAAATGGAGGTGATCCCTGGAGACATTCGAGGCGAGGCTTGATGAGGCTCTGAGCAACCTGATCTGGTTAAAGATGTCCCTTCTTACTGCAGGGGGGTTGGACTAGATGACCTTTAGAGGTCCCTTCCAACCCAACACGTTCTATGATTCTATGATCTCATCTATTTGGATTTCATTACAGAATTTGATATAGTAACACCTAATAAGTGATGGCTGAAATTAGAGAAGGAAGTGGTTAACTTGAAAGGTGTTGCTAATGTGAAAAAAAAAAGAAAGAAATAAAAAGATAAATTCCTAGTTTATCAATCAAAATATACCCAGGAAATATAGGGAGAGATGAATATCACTGTGGAGTTCCTGAAGAGGCCTTACGTGAAACACTGTATGCCGTTCTGGTCACATATTCAGTAAAGAGAAAATGAAAATTGAACAAGTGCAAAGAATTGCTATTAGAATAATGAGGAAAATGGAGGACATTTAAGAAAGTGAGAAGGCTTGGCTTCTTTAGCTTAGCAAAATGAAGGCTGAAAGAGGGATTTTATAGTTTTCTATGAAAATATCAGGTGGTAAGCAGAAAAGAAGAATTATAAAAGGCAGAGTTATGATGAGAGTAGGTGGTGATAAGGTGGACAGTAATAAATCTAAGTGGAAATTAGAAGAACAACTAGCTGCTTTGGCAGGTTTCTAAAAGGCATTCCTGGCGGGAGACTCATGGTATCAGGGGAATGAACTTAATGACCCTGGGTAAGTTTTTCCTCAATACTGTTCACATATATGATTCTGATGAGAATTTTGACAGAGAAATATCTCATTTTGTTTTCCAAATCAGTATCAGAAGACAGGTAAGCTGTTGGGCATCACGGGTTTGTTCTATCATTTTCACAGTGTAATCAGTAATATCATTTTGAACTGGTAACATCTACATGTATGATTTTAAATATGAATTTGACTTCTTCAGAAAGCAAAATAGGTATAGCAGAAATTTAATTGTCCTAATGCTAGTAATTACTATTTTAAATGACAAATCTTACTGTGTAATAAATTTTGAGTAGACAATAGGAAGATGAGAAGAGATTTTCTGCTTTTGTTTCTGGGTTATAACCAAGTCATAAACATTTGGAATGGGGATTTGGTACAAATAAAACACCTTCTAAAATTTTTGATGCAGATGAGAAAAATAGTATATATCCATAGATCATCTGTATCCAATTACAGAAATTGCTTAAAGATTTGGATGAAATTTCAGATGCTCACTATTTTGTTCTCTTAAAGTAAGCAGTAAATGTAACAAACATGTTTGTTGATGATGCAGCTGTGTGGAGCATATGTGTAGTTATAGGTAAAGCTACTTGGGAAAAAATGTTTGTCAAATGATGTAAATCAAGGTAAATGCTGAATATGTTCTAAATAAAAGTATCTAATGAATGGGAGAATATGGTGTGTCTAAGGAATATGCAGTAAGTGCCATTTTTGGGGTTAATCTCTACTGCTAATAGGAAAAGAAAGATCCATGATGGTGAAGCGTCCTAAGAAATCCAGGCTGTAAAAGTACTTAAGGACCTGTGGCAGGTTGACCTTGGGTGACTGCCAGATGCCCACCCAGCTGTTCTTTCACTCCACCTTCTCAACCTGACAAGGGAAGAAAATAAGATGGAAAAGCTTGTGGATTGAGATGAAGACGGGGAGATGGCTTACACATTACTATCATGGGCAAACCAGACATGACTTGGAGAAAGTTAATTTAATTTATTGCTAATTAAAAATCATAGAATCGTAGAATAGTTTGGATTGGAAGGAACCTTTAAAGGTTATCTAGTCCAACCCCCCTGCAGTAAGCAGGGACATCTTCAACTAGACCAGGTTGCTCAGAGCCCCGTCCAACCTGACCTTGAATGTTTCCAGGGATGGGGCATCTACCACCCCTCTGGGCAACGTGGGCCAGTGTTTCACCGCCCTTATTGTAAAAATTTTCTTCTTTATATTTAGTTTGAATCTACACTCTCTTAGTTTAAAGCCATTTCCCCTTGTCCTGTCACAACAGGCTCTGCTAAAAAGTTTGTCCCCAGCTTTCTTATAGGCCCCCTTTAGGTACTGGAAGGCCACTATAAGGTCTCCCCAGAGCCTTCTCTTCTCCAGGCTGAACAACCCCAGCTCTCTCAGCCTGTCTTTGTAGGAGAGGTGCTCCAGCCCTCTGATCATCCTTGTGGCCCTCCTCTGGACCCGCTCCAACAGGCCCATGTCATTCCTGTGCTGAGGGCCCCCCCGAGCTGGACGCAGTACTCCAGGTGGGGTCTCACCAGATCAGAGCAGAGGGGCAGAATCGCCTCCCTTGCCCTGCTGGCCATGCTGCTGGGGATGCAGCCCAGGATGCAGTTGGCTTTTGGGGCTGCAAGTGCACATTGCCAGCTCATGTCCAGCTTTTCACCCACCAGTGCCCCCAAGTCCTTCTCGGCAGGGCCGCTCTCCATCCCTTCATCCCAGGGGTTGCCCCAACCCAGGTGCAGGACCCTGCACTTGGCCTTGTTGAACCTCATGAGGTTCACAAGGGCCTATTTCTCCAGCCTGTCCAGGTCCCTTTGTATGGCATCCCGTCCCTCAGGCGTGTCAACCCCAACATGCAGCTTGGTGTTGTCTGTGAACTTGTTGAGCATGCACTCGATCCCTCTGTCTGTGTCATTGATGAAGATGTTAAACAGTACTGGTCCCAGTATGGACCCCTGAGGGACAACACTTGTCATAGCGTGAGATGGTGAGAAAGAGAGACAAAACTAAAAATGCTTTCCCAATGCCCCGCTCTGCTTGCCAGACTCAACTTCACTCCTACATTCCCATCTCTTCTACTTCCTCACCACCCCGAGTGATGCAGAGGGATGGAGATTTGTGGGGTTTTGGTCAGTCCAACAGAGTTTGTCTCTGCTGCTCCTTCCTCCTCGCATTTTTCCCTCCCATGGGCTAGAGTCCTTCAGGAAGAGATTGCTCTAGCCTGGGTCCCTCATGGCCACAGTTCCTGCCAGGAGCTTGCTCCAGCGTGGGTTCTCTGTGGGCTGCAGCTCCGTTCAGGGCACATCCACCTGTTGCAGTGTGGGGTCCTACACAGGCTGCAGTATTGTCCTCCATGGGCTGCAGGGGCTACCTGCTTCGCTGTGTTGGTCTTCATGGTCTGCAGGGAATTTTTGCTTCACCATGGTCTTCTGCACAGGCTGCTGGGGAATCTCTGCTCTGGCACCTGGAGCAGCTCTTTCCCTCCTTCTCTGCAGACCTTGGTGTCTGCGGGATTTTTTCTCACTCCTCTGTCTGACAACTACTGTACAACGTTTTTTTATCCTCTCTTAAACACGTTACCACAGAGGTGCTCTGAGCTTGGCTGATGTCCTCAGCTGTCTCCTGTTGCGGGTCCAGTTTGTTGCTGGTTCTGTCCACAACAGGGGCAGCCCCTGGTTTGTCCTCACAGACACCACCCCTTGCCATGTAAAACCAATACCTCCTCAGGCCTCTGACACCTGAAATAAAACCAAAGCAACTTGGAACAGTAGCCTGAAAACCAAGCCAAACCAAAAAGGCAGCCATATGTGAGTGTCCTCTAGAGCTCCCTGAGTTTTCTTGATGCTACCAATGTGAAAACCAAAAGTTAAAATAATTAAGATGTTAATATGGCCCTCTGCATTAAACTTTGCCACTCATTCCTAGTTTCTATACTGGTAATGAAGCTACAATACCTGCACTTGGGAACGTTATGGCAGAAAAGAATCTGGCATAAACTGAAGTGGTCCCAGTAACATCAAAGAAAACATGCCGCATTAGGGTAGCTCTAGAAAAAGGTTCTAAAAAGGCAATACACTGGTTTACTGAACATTATTAGAGAAGTATGAAAATGAAATACTTTCCCTGGTTCTTATTTCTACAAACAGCATTAATTGATCTCCATTCTTTTCTTTCCTGGCAAAAATTGTAGGTGATTTCTGTTTGTTTGTTTGTACACAAGAGTAGTTGTGAAGAGCTGTTTTATGTAACACTGTCAGAAATTGCTTCACAATTTGTAGTCGCTTCAAGTTTGGGATCTTCTTTCTCTCTGTGGTGCTATTACAGTGTGTGGCACTTAAACATATAGCAGTAATAATAAAATGAAGGGCTTGAATTCTCTTCATTTGAAAGCTATTACTTTGCAAATGAAGTTCCATTCTCCTCCTGGTAACTTGTTTTGTGGATAGGGAACAGCTGAGACCACTGCAAGTATGCACACAAACACAGTATGTAATATGTATTTCCCCAAACATATTGCAGATTGAAAGAAATTTTATTTCTGTCTGTTTGGAAATACATATTTTGAAGACAGTTGGTATTAGAAGGCACTTAAAACTAATATAGACAAACAGGGAGAATGTCACACTGTCATTTGGATAAGCTCTGTTTGGTAAATCAGTTATCATACTTATGAGTCCTAAGAGTTTGAAACACATGGCTTTGGTCTCTTATCTACTTTAAGTAAACTCTAGTTTAAAAATTGCTTTGCATGCAGCAGTACTAAGTATACAATTCCGAGTTAAAGAGAATAGTTGGTATTCTCAGGAGGATTACCCCCAAAAGCTCTTAAAGCTCTCTGCTATCTTATGACACATCTGTTTTTTCAGTCGTGGGAATAAACTGAACTGTTTGGGCAACAGTTTATTTTTCAGAATGATTTGTGAACCTGAGCTATAGAGTTCAAGTGTAATTTTTTATCTTTCATGCTTTTCTTGTGCTTAGGTACCAAACCAACAAAAATCACTGGTTACTTCTCTCTGACCTTCAGGTGAAATAACTGAAGACATACATAGATATATTAAGAGGCTTTTAACAGATGTTTTAAAGCATTATTTTGCAGATTTTTTTCCCCCTAACAAGTCAGTTTTCCCCAAGTTGAATGGTTGAGACGGAGGTATTTCCTTTGCTCTTTTATCAAGGTAGGTGGAAGTGATTAGAGCAAATTCTGTCATCAATTCCTAGCAGTATACTTTTATCTTCAGTCCCTAATAGGTTGGTTGTGTCAGCACACACTCTGGGTCAGCCCTTGATCTCTTCAGGCAGCCGTAGGCCACCCACGTGCTCAGAGAGATGAGGTGAGGTAGAAAGGGGTTTTGAGAGTGATACAGCATTTCTAACTCTTACCGTGTCTGATATTTTTCCTAAATTTCCCGCTTTAGGAGTCATTACAATCTGAGCTTTAATTTTAAGTGAAACTTCTAGTACCAGGAAGGAAAATTAATATTAGGGTTTTTTTTGTGGTTTGTTTTGTTGTTGTTGTTTGGTTTTTTGTTAATTTAAATTTAATTGTGTTTGCTGGAGGCTGATCCCAAAGTGATTCCGTGTGTTGAGACTACTGCTGACCATATCAGTGGACCACAGTCCACTCTGATAGCTGGGACACCTTTTCAAAAGTAGATTATTTGCCATGTCTTCTGTCTCGCAAGAGAATAAGGATTATTTGTGTATTATTACTCCAGAGCATTCCTGGGAAGTAAAACAATTTAATATATACCTTCTTTTCTTAGAGTTTCTTTATTAGCTTGAAATAACTTAGTTACCAGGCTGCTCATTTGGGATCATATTCTGAGACATCTAACTTTCTCCTTGTGTTGTATGGACAACCTAGCAAACAACCAAGGAAGCAATTTATTTATGTAACTCCCAGTTAAATCAAGGGAAGTCAGGCACACTCTCGGTTCAGATTTTTAGTGGTGGATGCAGCACCAAATACTGCTGCCCTGAAGTTCCTTTCTGATAGCACTCTTTCAGGAAGCTACTTTAGTAGGGGCTCTATTGTTAGTTTGTCATCAACTCGACACATTATTGCTATATTTTTGTGTTGAAAGTGAAGTTACAAATTCCGAGGCTACCCTGGGAAGCAGTTTAGACATTTGCTGAAAGTGTAGATTTTGTTAGGGGGGAAAGGTTTGTTTTTTGATTGAATTAAAACATACAGGTGAAATAGCTGCAAAATATAACGAGTGTGCGTGCTTTTTAACACAGTGACAGAAATTAGAAAGTATTTTCAACAGATGATTATAAAAGTTGTGTTAAGTATTAATTGCTGCATACAGTTGTCTCATACTTTTTAAAACATATTCCAAAAATGATTGCAGGGAATTAGAAATATCTGAAAAATACTAGTTTTAGAACACTGTTTTCAGTATGGAAAACTTAGATCATCTGGAAACAGATTAGGCGTTGACTTCCATTGATGATTGTAGAATGCACATCACTGTTGCAGCTAAAATGTGCAAGAGGTGGAGCTCACATGCCATCATTTGGGTTAGCAAAGGCATGGATCTGTGTGAACAATGAGTTACTAAGTAGCCTGATAACTTGTTTGCTCCTCTTCTGTGCAAAGTTTGCAGTTTTGCCTGAAAGCTGTGGAAATTATTGTTGTGAAATAGATCGTAGAAATAATTTAAAATCTGATAAGATCAAAAAGGAAGTTTCACAGTTTGGAATAGTTCCTTTATCATTTTAGATCCCAGTTATATATCGCCATGTGTGCATACATATGCACACACAAATTTCTACCATGCTAGGAAAATAAAAAGGATACTGATGATGCTAATGCCATCAGATGTTATAGGTGCCCTCAGACGGCGTAACTCCTGACATACATGCATGTTCCTTTTTGGCAAATATTTCTGCAGTTGTGATTACCAGGCTTACCTCTAGAGTCATTACCTTCTAGAGAAACATGCAGACACAAGAACAGTTAAAGATAGGGATTACTATTATGAATGGATTGACCAGGACATTAAAGTTGTAAGGAAATGTGTCTAGAAATAATGGAATTTGGAAAACGAAGCTTTTGCGGCTGTGAAGTATAAAAACAGGGTATGATTTGTGAAGATCTGGTGCTTTGGTCCCATGCAAGATGAATGAGAAATACAGATGTGCCTTACAGCTGTACATACTGTCACATGGTGGTACCTGAGCAGAAGTCCTGGGCTAGACAAGGTGCATTATTTGCATTAATTGGAAATTTTTTCTTCAGTGGGCACTATATCTTGAATATAAATGGAAAAAAAATTCCTTTTGTTAGAATATTGCTGAAAGCAATTCAAGACAAGAAAATGTTAGAAAAGAATGGAAAGGGAGCTTGTGCAAAAGACTTGTCTTTGAAATTGCATATACAGTAAAACTCCTGCAGCTCAGTATTCTGCAGCTGACTACTCCAGCTTTACTTTTCTATTAACCTACGGGTAACTTCTGTCAGAAAATAAAATGGGGAAGAATGAGCGTTTAGAAATAAATCAATTTTAAAGATTGAATGTTTGTACTCATCAGAAGTTAAGTAAATAGACCATCCATTCCCAAGTCAGTCTTTTGGGGACTTGCATTTAGATAAACATTAGTTACAGGTTATTGTTATTAATAGTTGAAAGCCAACAGTGGACAAAGTGCTTTAGCAAAAAGGACAAAAAAGTTTTTTGAAATGCTTACTGTGTAGTTTAGACAGTAGAGAGTGAGAGGATGAATGAGTTACATTGAGAAGCATTGTAAATAAAATCGAGTGGATATTTCTTTAGAATTTTATGATTTACTGTAGATTTTTATGTCTTTTTTAGTGTTGGTGGCTTTCATTTATCTGCTGGTTCAATCTTAACTTTCTTCTGCTCTGGAGTGCCATGAGGTGCAGAAAAGAGGGCAGATGTTTATGTGAGCTTGTGAAAGACAAATATAAAGGAAGAGGTTTTATTTGTTGGGGTTATTGTTCATAACTTTCCTCTAGTTGCAGCCCTCTGTTGAATATACATAGATTTGCTACACTTCAGCATTCCTGGACCGATTTCAGCAAATCTGTTATAGGAGGCGATTTAAACGAATGGAGAGAAGCAAGACACAGTAAACATGATATAGATTCAGCTTCTCTTCTGAGTTCCTGATTTACAGCCAGTACCAGCAGATATTTAGGTGATAAAGTGAGGAAGGTTCAGTCTTTAATAAAAGTGATCCAGGACTCTAGATGGAAGATTCCCTGTAAAGACCAAATATTTCAGTTCAGAGCTAATTCTTGCAACGAATCTGAGAAATTGTCGCTTGCAGATTTCTATTTGATAAGGATTTCCCTCTTGGCAGTGAATCATCCTCAGAACAACCACCTTGTAGTGCTGCAGCTACCTTTGGGAGTAAGGTTAGAGCTTCTAAAATAAACAAATGTGGAATTTCTAAATCTTTGGTTAGTTAAACACTGGCGCTTTATTTTCTGCCAGGGATTTGGACAGTCCCATAGCATATGTAACAGAGCATCCCTGTCAGAGTTAAACATTGCCAACATTTGCTTATGCTGGCGATCCCAGCTGTGTGCTTTCAAAATGGAGCACACTGTGGGCCAAATCATGCTTGCTTTATTTGATGATCAGCTCTGGGCCAACAGACAGGCATTGATAAAAGGCTTTTCGGAGTTAAACGCATGAACTGCTGCATCTCCATCACCAAGCTACAGTTCCGCTACTGGGGCTTGTATCAACTCATCTTTGGATGTGACTGATGTGAATCAGGCACAAAAGGGCCTGGAAAATACGCTCTCACCACTCATTCAGTAACAAGTATTCTAAACGGTTTGAGTAATACAAACAGGATTTTGTCCATTGTTTACTTTTGTAGAACAATTTGAGTTAATTGATGTTAAAATCTCCCAGGGGTACATAATTAAGCCATTTGAGGAAGCCGCATAGGTGATGTAATATGCCACAGGAGGGCTGTGGACTCTGTGCTTCCACAGATGAGTGTCTCTGGGACAAAAAAAGAAAAAAAGGCAATATTTTGAAAGTGTAGGCACACAGACAAGCTGTTACAATCGTACCTTGAAGGTTGTTTAAGGCAACTTTATTTTGTCAGCAGGAGATCGGCTGTATAGCATGGATCTTGGGGTAGGACTGTGTTAATAATGGACAGATACTGTATAGCTCTGTCACCCACTTTAAGTGTGCACACCAATTTATGTTTTAGTAATTAGAGAATGAACAGTACCTATATAAAGGGTAATGGTATGGATCACAGCCTGATAACAACTATCTCTGTGAAGGCCTTCTCCCCTTTATCCTGAGCGCTCCACACCTCCTTTTGGTACGTGAAAGAATTTCTGCTACTTAAGGTTTGTGCAAAGTAGGCTGAGCTTCATCCCCTGTGATCAGAGAAAGGCTTTTCAGCCTATCCAAGTCTTTCAAAGATCACTTAAAAAGCAGCACTTGAGAAACTGAGCTAAAGCAATGATTGCTTCTGATTTATTCGTTTTCACAGCAGCCTATTGCTACGCCCTGTTATTTTTTTCTTAGGCGTAATTTGCTACTTAACTCGGGAAGCAAACAAAAGACAAGTTTCCTCATTTAGCTTGAGGCACTGCTTTTAGATGTACAGTACAGCAATGCATGTGCCTCCAAGTGCATGCATACATCCACATCCTGTAAATACGTACAGGGGATGGTTAGGTACAAACTTGGTACCAGTTTAAGATTACACATGAGAAGCATGGAGGGGGAGACAGTTTTATTTTTTATTTATTTATCTGGAACAAAAATTTCTTTGCCTAATTTTACTCCTCTCCAAACTGTGCTTGACTTAGAGAAGAAAAAGCTGCAGGGGGAGGGAAGCTGGAAAAGGGAAAAAAGCAGGATGAGTTCTGCTCCTTGAAATATGAGTAGAATGGTTCAGTTGGAAGGGACCTCCAATGACCATCTCGTCCAACTGCCTGACCACTTCAGGGCTGACCAAAAGTTACAGCATGTTGTTAAGGGCATTGTCCAAATGCCTCTGAAACACTGACAGGCGTGGGGCATCAACCACTTCTCTAGGAAGCCTGTTCTAGTGTTTGACTACCCTCTTAGTCAAGAAATGTTTCCTAACGTATAAAGATGTTCCTTCCTAACATAGGAAGCTGTGTTTCATATATGAAGACATAGAGAGATAATGACTGGATACGCAGTGCTTCCACTGGGGGGTTTTATAGAAGTGGAAATTGTCAGGGAAGCTGGTGTGATCTCTGCTTCCGCGTGGAGCCCTTGGAGAGCTTTGTGCTCTGTGAACACATGAATAGCTATAGTTTAAATGAGCATAAGCTAACGTGTGGAGAGGAGGTGAAGCAATCGGTATAATGGTATTTATCACACTGAGAACATGTCCAAGTACTTTTGCAAGAAATAACAAATATTAAGAAAGCTCTGTAGCACCGAAAATCCTGCACTTGTGTTCACCTAAACAACTTTGTTTTGTTTTTGTGTTTTTTTTTCCTGTGAAAATTTACTCCAACAAATTCTCACTTAAAAAAATATTAGAAAGGAGATCTGTTCATATAATCTCCAAGCATCTTTGTTGGAAGGCTTCTGGGAGGAAAGTGTGTTGAGGTTAGTATTGAAATAGGAGCGGATAGATGGCCCTAGCGCTCCGATTGTAAAAAAGCAAGATGGAGAAAGTTCTGAGTAATAGTGTGTGTGTGAGTATTACACATACTGTATATGCACATACGATTACACTTAATATTTAGAGAAATATTTTACTAATAAAACACTTAAGAAATTGAACAGCTATAGGAATATTTGTACTTGTAGCACAGTATACTTAGAGATATGTCAGAGTTAGGTCGATGGTTGGACTAGATGATCTGAAAGGTCCCTTCCAACCTAGGCGATTGTACGATTCTATGATTCACATGTATAGAAACTAGTTGTATATGTATGACTCTCTGTTGAGATGTGTTTTATATACACTGTTGCATTCCCAAGTATGAGTACCCGCTTACAGCGATAAGAGCTTTCTCAGCCATGCATGTTTTGTTTTAGCAGGGCGGTGATGTGTGTGAAATAGGCCATGCCGTGGGAGCGAAGCTTGTTTCCTTGATTTGTGCAAGTCCTTAAGAGTTCAGCCCTGCTTGTGCTAGCTATATTACATCCTTTTACATTTCCCCTGGATTGGGAGTGTTTTGAAAGTTGATGCTTTCTTGCAAATTTTAGGAATGTTATATACAAAATCCTCAAAACATTTTGTTCTTGGTGGATTCATGTATCCTTTTTCATATTTATGCATATTTAG
>VYZM01001990.1:28635-55046 GCA_013398915.1 Dromas ardeola | reverse complement strand
TTTTTTTGGTGTCAAATCCAACATCACCATTGATATTAGATTTTCTGAATCTACATCAATGCCTGAGGCTTGAAAACTGAAAGCACTGGGAATGAAGATCACTTATTTATGCACAGGTCCAATGAGAAGGAAAGCTGCTTCAATGTCACAGTGGCCTTGTAACTGTGACCATAACTTAAAGCTTCATCCTTTTTAATGTTGAGAAAGCTGTTCAGTTCCAAAGGGTCCTCCCATTTAACTGTGCTGTAGAGAAACTGACTTATGTAATTGTTCTTGAGGTATTTTTTTTTTTTCTGTAAAGTGATGATAGATAATGAAATCCATTTTAGTTTGCTCTAGATGGTACATATCAGAGGATAATGGGAATCTACTTGGTGAGCAATGTATAAGTGGAGAAATCTGGTGGTAAATGTCAAGTGATGTAGCAGATAAAAATGTAACACAGGATCTGATTTCAATAGAGGGTAATGGGATATTGCAGAAGAAAAAATCCAAGAAGAATTTCTATTTCCCTGTAGTATTCCTAGTTTTCAAAGCATTTTTTACCCTTGGTTTCTTAGCTCCTCTCTGACTGATTTGTATTGTGCGCCGTGTTTTGTTACTCTTCTCACAGTGTTTCCCACTACTTTATGGGTGCATAAGTTTTGACAACACACGAGAGGGTGAGAAACAGAGGACCAATGCAGCAGCAGAATGTAGGAAAAAAAACAGCTATAAATTATGAGAAAGCTCAGCTTTTTATTGTTCACTTCCCTGTTCTGAGTCTTCAGTCCATCTAAACAGGGACAGAGGTAGTATTCCTGTTATCCTCAACAATTCGGTGTTCATTTTTATTTTTGCTTTATAGTCACTTTTCATATGTGGTGAATATGCCAACGATCACTCAGCTTCACGAGCCCCTCTGATCTTTAAAAGTGGCAGGGTAATGCCACTAGGAATCAAAGCAATCTGTCTTTAAACTGCAGAGTTTAGTTTTATATGTCAGGGACACTTAAACACTTCTCTTTACTGCTTTTTCTTCCTCAGAACAATGCAAACATCTAGATTTCTCATCTATGGTACTTTAAACAAGTCCAAAGCTGTTATCTGACAACCCTTGTTGACAAGACCAATTGTTCCCACAGTTATAATCTCTCCTTGTTTTCCTTTGGCAAAAGATAATTTTAGAGGGGAAAGGCTTTTATTTACTTTTCCTTTTATCTCTTCTGCCCCTTTCCCTTTTGCAGTGCTTTTCCTTACCCCCTGCTTTTCCCTTCTGTTTGTTTCAAGCCACAGGTAGGTCTGGGAGTAGAAGTTGAACAGAATATTTTCATTTCTGTTGAAGATTAAGGCTTGGATTTCGACGGGAGCCGATAGAAATGGTCTCAGTGCCATTTTTGGTAACAAGTTCAGTAGCTGATGCACAGAGGTTATCCGACACCCTGTGCCTGGACAGATGGGCTGTAGCTTTCTCTACGATGATGCTAATTTGTTGGGCGTTTGGAACAAATTTATTTATGAAATCATCTGTATGGATAAAATGCAAATGCCAAAATATATTCTAAGACTGAAGTAGAGATAGTGAAGAAAGTTTCAGATGTAGTTTAATCTTCCATTCTGTGTATTGATATATATACAAGATTCTTGTCATTGTACTTTTGATAATCTTATTTCCCTAGCAAGTATTTTAAGGTAGCTACCAGCAGCTATAAGTGCCTGTTTGCTCTCTTCCCTGACAAGTATCAGAGCATCATAAAACAGAAAGCAGTAGCTGCTTTTGGCACTTGATCTGTATTGTAGGCAGCTCATCCAGTAATGCCAGGAAATGATTTAAGAAGGATGTTCAGGAGCTCAGTATCTAATTTCGCTCTGAGTGCTCCCATATCAACAGTATCCCAGTGTAGATCCATAAGCAGAGGCAGAGATGACAAACAGATGTTTGGTGAAGAAAATAACAGCTCAACCAGATGAAATAAAACCACAGGAGCACAAGTAGCATAGTGTCACTGCAAAGGTACTGCAGCATCCTCTCACCTCTGCACTGGATCAGTCTGAGTTTGGTTTCAGCTTGCGTGTTGCTCAGCACGGCTGGGTGTTTTGGCTCTGTGCGAGATGGCGAGGCTACCAAGCTCTGGCTGTCTGCTCCCACTGCCTCACCAGCGTTCTTCTGTCATTTGCCCAGCATCTGTTGTCTGCGCTATACCTGATTGCAGGTGCTCCTGCTTCTTCCTCCTCCTTCTCCTATGAATAAATATTGATGCCTGGTATTGTAATGTGCTCAGGGAAACAGAGAAAATCTTTTCTCATATAGAGATAAGTTGGCTCCATGAGCATTTCTTCGCTGTCTTACAGTCTAATTGCTGTTGCAGTAAGAGGTTGTGTGTCATCTTGGAGCTCAGAATCTTTAAATCCCTTGCCATCAGTGCAGTCTTTCAGAGGCAGCAATTTGAAATGAGAGAATATATGTTGGCCTTCTCAGTTATGATGAAAATAGCTTTACAATATTAATTGAACTGGCAGGTATTTACATACAGGATGCAGAAAATAATAAGATTTACACGGAAAGTTGCAGGAAAAACATTAATTTCTCTGGGTTAGGTGTTGTGATGTCTGCTCTGTAAACTAATCTCCGAGATGGGTTTTGAAATGCTTTGTTTTTTTCTTTAAGGCAGATGACAGTGTTCTTTTCCATGAACGAGGCTACTTCGTTGTGCTTTTTTTTCCTGTTCTTCTGCAGTGATGGGCACACACAAATCTGTACTTTTGGCCTTTTGACGTCTATATAATGAAAGATAGATTTTATATGTATATAGAACATAATGTAACAAATGATGGATTTATTAGGTAGCTTTCTACAGCGGTGTCTTTTAAATTTGCAAACAAAGGAAATGGTAGAATGATGTAGAAACACTCAGTTCCCTTCACCTACAGCAAGCTTTGTCCTCCACAGGATGCTAGGAGGAGCTTTGAAGTCCTGGGAAAGATTATCCTGCCAAGAGCAGAAAGAGATTGGTGTTAACCTCCTGCAGAGATGTAATTCTTTAGGTACTAATGAACTGCTTTCGTATTATAATGCAAGTAACATACAGAAGGTCTGTCCTTTTGTAAGAGCTGTTTTAAGGTTTTCAACCATGGCAGTCAGATAAGATGTATTATAAACAATCTTATGTATGTATTGAAAAATAAACCTCTCTCTACAGAAACTACTTATTAATAAATGCATGCTATGTAGTGCTCTTTCCTATATTTTGTGAAAATTTGAAACACTAGAGGCTGATGGAGCAGAGCAGAGGGCCTAGTGCCCATAGTGGAAACAACAGATGAAAGAAGAACTTGCTTTTTGAGCAAGAGGCAATTGGAGATTCCATTTTGGACTTGGCCTGACAAGCCGTGCTCTAACTGTGGAGTGATGTCTTAGTGAGACGACTTGCTAATTCACTGACCCATATCCTGTTCATCAGACACGATGCTTAAATGATTGTCTAGATGAGGATTGTTAATGAGTTCCTGGGAGCTTGGCATTCTTAACAAAAGAAGAATGAGTACTGCTGATTGTCAACACAGTTGTAGTTGTAATATCTAATTAATATTCTAAAAATGCTATGGTCTTGGATTTGCCTCATGCCAAAAAAATAGTTAGCCAGGGAAAGTACTGTTTATGTCTGATACCAAGCACAAAAAAGCAGAAAGGCCAGACTGATGCTGTCTGAATCTTCCAGTAATTTATATGCAATTCAATAGTTGCAAGGTTTCTTCTGTAAAGAAAAATGCTAAGATAAGTAAAATACAGTAACATTTAAATACAACAAGAGCTAAAAATGTGTGGAAATGCATATCAAAAGGCTGTTAATATACATTAATACTCTCCAGCAAAATGCATATGGGGAGTTAATGATACAGGGACAGGGACATGATTCAAGGGTCTCAGTACAATCTTAGGAAAAAGGATATTCTGAGAATGAATATGTGTTTTGAAACTGAGCCCCTTTGTGTCCTAGGGCAATAGTAGTGATTTTTCTATCATAAAACTGTCCAGAATACAGACCTTCCTGATCAGATGCATGGAAGTGGATTCAGTACTTTATACAGTGTCTTGAGCAGAATTTTTTAATGGGAATCATAAATCTTCGATGATCTTTTTGCCCCTTCTGCTTTTGTCGTGTCCATCCCGTTCCCCCCACCTCCCCCCAGGTATTCCCCATACTTTTTTTCTTCATTCCTTCTTAGCAATTCCACCATCTTCCATCTCAGTTGTAATTTTCCAGGGGAGAGTCTACTTCTATCCATTCCTCTGCCTTTTACCATTCTTAATAATAATAATAATACAGAGGGTTTTGGCAGATGTAAATTGGAACGGCAGTGTATAAGGTAGTAAGCTCACACCTTGCTCCCTTGACTACCTTAAGAAGATTGTGCTGGACATACAATATCTCTGTAATATGTCTAGAGAGAGTACAATGGCAGGTGGCTGGGATGTGTTATTAGCTGTCCACTAAATCTTTTACTGTGTTTGTGTTTAAAAACATTGTGTAGTAGAAACTGTGAGAGATATCTTTGCTCCCATCAATACGGAGAGACAACGACTAGCAGAGAATTAATTAAACCTGTCTAAGGCTGTGTTAATTACCACTGACTCTTCTAAACTAAAATCTTCACACTCACTTTGCTAGGAATTGGGACTTTTTCTTCCATTTGTATCAATACTATTATTATTATTATGGTTTGTTGTGTTGCTGTGAGTGTTATCTCAAATACCACCAAGGTTGTGCTAAGTAAAGAAATAAACTAATTTAGCAAATACAAATTTTGATGCTAATGCTAATTGCTAATGGTCCATAAATCTTGTAGTAATGCAGTATATTTGTACACAATTTTGGGGTGCGTAAGATCTGGCAGATCCTTTCCTGCTTTTGAGGAACATGTTCAGATACCACAGCGGTGCTGTACATTAGTATATAATGTAGACAAAAAAAATCTTTAGTTAAATTTTAAAAGATGCTGTACTTTTAAAGATAAAAAAGATCTGTTGCATTCACTCATGAATGATCTTCATCACTGATACTGAAAGAATGAAGTGGTTTTGGTGATTGTTTCACTTTCTGCTGTGGTGGTTTGCAGTGGGTCTGTAAAAGTGCTTCTTTCTCCAAAAAGAGTGATTAAGGTTGTAAACTAACCTGTGAGAGAAGCTGAAAAACATACTTTTTCCATGATTTCCATGTTGTGAATGCTTCTAACCTCAACTTTTACGGACACTTCTCAGTTTACATCTGGACCTGCACAGCTGTATAAATTAGTCTAACTTGATTTAATTGAGCTATGTATGCTAACAGGGCTTTCCACCAGCACCATATATACCTCTGTACAGTATGTTATTGTCACAGATGTACTAAAAATGACAGGAACCTGATGGAGTTGCATCAATCAAATCTCATGTTAATATTCTCTATTTTCAGAAGTACATAAGCGTATGATTTTGCAAACTAGCATGTTCGTTCCTGTGTTAACCTAACCAGTACCGCTATAGGAATAGTGTCATGATTTAATGCCAGTATATGTGACCCTGTGCTAAGCCAGAGGGACATACATACACCCAGCGCCCACTGGTAGTTGCTGTGCTCTGTAATTCAACTCTGTAATTCAGTAACGTTTAAAAAACACCTAAATAGTTACCACATGGTGGAAAATTAGCAATAGGGGACTCAAATTTTTGTGTGGTATTAAATCTGCACATGGAAAAAGTTAAATATCATCCTCAATGCTATCCATGTGTTTAGTCACATTGAATGAAATGCTTATAAAGCATGACATTATTTAATTTTTATAAGGTTTCCCACATCCAGTAAAATTTATTGCAGTTGCTTTGAAAAGCTTTGTGCAGGTGCCTTTTGAGCTGAGCTCACTCAAGTCAGAACATCACACACACTCTGTGCAGTTAGTCACTGGATACATAGTATGGTATTTAAGTAATCCCATAGTAAATTGATTTTTAGTAATCCAATAGTTTGGTGGGATTGCATGTATATAATTCACATGCAGAAATATTGAAATATAATCTTCAAAAAAGTGTGACAAGAGAATTTGCCGTGGTGAAGAGTCTTTTGACATTGCGCAAGGGGGTCTGCGGTTCTCTGTGAGAGTGGTCCCATTTCCTTATTTCTTTTCTCATCTCATAGTCCAGGGAAATAACTTCAGGAATACCAACATCTGCACAGGAAGGGTACTAGACATGTGCTGATCTGGGTTCAGCCCTATACTGATAAGTGCCGGTACTGATATCTCAGGGATATTCGTATCGGAAGTCAAGAGGGAATAATTTTTTTCTCTGTCAGTTTTGAGAATATAGTTGAACTTTCCTTTTCTCTCAGTTAAAACTAGTTGGTAAATTGAAGCAGCATAGTAATCTGCTGAGTATCCAGGGCTGGGATGGCATATTAATCTGAATCTTGAAATCTGTAACTGATGTGATTCATCGTCACATAAAATACAACAGTCTATCATGTGGGTATTCCTGGTACATAGGTGATATTTGGGAACTTCTTCCTGATTTTCTGGGGTTGAGAGTGGGACTGTATGCCTATATGAGAGTGTAGTTTAAGTTATTTTTTTCACAAGCAATTTGGGATTTGTTCCCGAATGCTAAGTAAGGGGTGCTTCTGGAGCCTCAAACTCAGTTCCACTGGGATTCATATCTGTGACACTCTTTATCTCCCTCTGAACAAGAATAAGTAATGGTACCTGCTAAAGGAAGTTCTGAAGGTTATTTCCCCCTCTATAACTGAATCCATGGCAGGAAACCATGCAAAACTGTCCATAAGGAGGAAAGTGTGGTTTTTCTCCAGCCCCTGGCTGACCAAACTTCCCTGCCAGCTGACTAGTGTATAGTCAATATTTCAAGGTAGGCTTTCAGTGAGGAAGAGGGAAAAAGGCACTTTCAGATAACTGTACGAAGGCAAGTCAGAACTGACTATGTAAAAAAATCTTGTAGTGCTCTCAGCTAATGTATTTTTTCCCTAACTTCTGTAATGATGGTTATCATGCCTGGTTAAGTCATAAGTCCCATGGCAGCTATTGACTTTTTGTTTTCAGAGTTCTCTGTTTTGCTTGTGATAGTGAGGACAAACAATATGTTGGAAAGGGAGGGTGTGGCTATGTAGATAAGTTAATATGTGGTAGACTAGGTGTGAGTTTGCAGCACATCTTTTGTATCATGGCAAGTGTCTATGTGCCTTTCTTAGGTATCTGAAGTGAATGTAAGTAAATTGCTCAACATTGGAGCACAAGCAAGTTATTTTACATTTGCTATAGGGAAGAAATACTTTTCACTGGGGGAATTACTGCAGAATAGCTGCTGAGATCCCAATTCACACTATAGTTGACATGTCAGTATTTTATTTCTCTCTCCACCCCTTGAACCCCAGCCCATCCCCTGGTCTTATCTTTGCCCATGGACATTACAGCTTGATGGGTCTTTCCATGGACACCAGCGTGCTTTGGATCAGGATTTTACCCTTTTATCTGTGTTAGTTTCAGCCCTTGTTGCTCTGAAAATTAGGTCTTGTGATCACTTTCCATCAATCTTTGGTAGCTCTATATCTTTGTAGATATTCAGCTGCTTGTAGGAACCGGTTTAATTTTTTCTAATGCTTTCTCTTGTATTTACCTGTAATTCTTTTCCTTTTACTGCACATCCAAATCTTGGAATCCTAGTAAAAAAAAAAAAAAAGAATCTAAGTTGGCTAAAAACAATGAGAACAGATTTTTATGGTTGTCTGGGTATCGAGGAAGAAAATCTGAAGTCTCAGAGGTACAGTTCAATGTACTGCATTATGATCAATCCCCCTTGCTGCTCTTGTAGTGATAATATCTTCTTCCCAAGAACTGCTTTTGGCTGGGAGTGTTTAACCATATATCACCTTCGGGCAGGTGGCAGGTGATCAAAGCCTTGAAAAGCTGCTAAATGTAACTACCTACGTGTCAGTGGTTTGGATTTTTTTTTTCCCCCAACCACAGCACTTCTTTTTTTTCATTCTGAATTTCTTTAATGTAAAAATAGAGCCAGAGCAGGAATTGTCAGAAAGCTGCACAGTGCGGTGACTGCAGTTTTGAAGCTGGTTCTAAGATTTTTGTAATGCTTCTTGAAAGTCAAGCAACCAGAGATGACTTCACAAGCTAGGCTACGACAGCTCTTCTTCACAAGTACTGTTTCTGCAGGGTCCTGTCCTTTTCACTCATTGTAGGCACGCATAAATGACGAGGTTATCTGCAGCGAGTCTGAAAAGACAAGTGGAGATTTAGTGACAATTTTTTTTCAGACACTAGAACACTTTCTCAGTGCTTGCTTATTGTGAAAGACTTCCCAGCGTAGAATTTTCCATCTGAAAAAAATGTTGTTAGGTGTAAAAGCTGTATAAAAAAGAACGCAGTAGGGTATGCAAACTATCCTGCCCACCTACGGCCATTTACTGGAAAATAAGAGAAATCAGAGACTGTCCTTTTTTTTTTTTTTTTTTAAATCAAGATGTCCTTCATGCCCCGGCAGATCAGGAAAAGGTGAGCTTAGGAAATTGATACACACAGTGCAGGTAGAGAGAGAGATGACAACATTTGTTAACTACAGTTTCTTGTTGTTACAGCGATAAGTTTACTTGTGCCGTGCATCCTCATTATGGAAGTAATTGAATTCAAATAACTTTTAAAGACCATCTCAGGGGCCAAAGCAATGAAGAAAATTAAAGACCTATAAAGGACACAGTATTTGTTTTACAATTACAAGACAAAGTTTTTTGTAAAGAGTAAGGACATGCAAAAATTGTAGCATTTGAATTCCCATAAAAATCTTGTGAAGGAAACACAGAGGCAGAGATAATCCCATTTCTGGGCGGTTATTCTGTTGGACTGGTTACCACCATACTCACATTATTCATACTAACTGTTACAGTTTGGATTTAAGCCCTGAAGCATATGAATTCTTTTGAAGAGACAGCCTTGTCATACTGGACTTTTTGATGGGAGTTCCACTAATGCAGCTTTTGATTGAAACAAATGAAAATGAAAAAAAATTGTGTAACAAACTGAACACTTTCATGCCTGTCCAGGACTGTGCTCTGGGAGGTTTCCTGTGAGAGCCCCAGGACCAGCATTGTTTTCAGTCGAACACTCCTTTCCCACTGGAGTACTGGCCCACAATAATTCTCCCGCTTCTGGAAATGGAGGAAGAGGAGTGCCCATGGTCCACAGAGCAAGCACTGACTGCTGAGGAGGAGGTTGCTGATCTGCTGATCTTTGCCACACCATTGTGCTTATTAACATCTCTGAATTGCATGCACTGTGGAGGTTCACTGAATATCTATTTCCTTTTTTCTTTTGCCCTCACACCCCTGTGGGTACTTGACTGAATAATGATTATGGTATTGATGCAGGAATTTGGCTGAAAAGTTCCATGGCAAGTGTTATGGAGGAAGGTGGACAGGCTGGAACTTTATAAACTGCATGTAAAACTTTGTCTTCACTGAAATCAATGGACAAAATGATCATGTAGTGGGATTGGAATTTCAACTTGTGCATCTGGGCTCTTTGGATTTTATTTTTCATCCTCTTATATGTGGAAAAAAAAGTGTTCTGGGAACCAGCAGACAGATCTTCCGTTGTGGTTGAGCACATAAGTAAAACTTGACCCTCCCACCCCCACAACTCTCTTTAATTGAAGGAAAAAAAAAAAAGAGAGAGCGATCATTTCAAGTGTTTTGTCATCATAATGCCCTATTTCTTTAAGCCATATCTGCTAGAGGGTTATGTTTTGTAAGTGTGGCTCGATAAATACATAGGGAAAGAGTTAATCCTAACAGATTTTCTTTTTTCAGGAAGTTGCCAGTAACACTGAAAAAGCAACACAAGCTGTGCCAAGGCTGTGTCTGTACTGCCTAATGTAATTGTTCTAAAGTGAATGAGTTGTCTTGTCTCTATGGTTCATCTTCTCTCCGCACCTGTAGGAATATTTTACAATGAGACACCTGTTCTGTATAAAAGTAATACAAAATTGATAACATTTCATTGCACTTGCGCCCACTGAAATCTCCACTGAGGTCCAGAGGGATTCCACTCCTTTTAACGTCTGCTTGGAGCGATAAAGCCGTATGCCTTTAGTATTGCATGACTGGCTTCTTTGAACAGAATCTGGTACTATAAAAAATTAAAGTGATCATTTAGACAAGACATAATTAAGTGAACAGAACTAACGAGACACTGCAGGAGTACCATCAAATACGAAATTCCAAATGCCCCCCAACGGGCACTTGCTCGATGAAGGACTACCCAAAAGCACTGGCCCCATCTTTTGAGAACATGTATTCATTTATTTTATACTTCTTTGGATAACAGGACATCCATGATAGTTTTACATATTTCATTAGCATACATTTCAAGCTCAGAGTTGTTCACTAAGTAATCAAAAATGGAGTCATTTTAGTACAGACAAGATTTGTTCAGTAACTTAAAATCTGGTCTACTATTACAGGCTATTGTAAAAGCTTTATTTCTGAGTATGTAGCCAAGCTCCCTTTGTTCATGTCATTCTACAGGATAAAATTATTGTCATGCACTGTTAGTAGCCTACTAATCCTCGTCTTCTGGAAAAGGACCACTTGAAAGTATTCACCTCACTTACGCTTCTTGTGGAAATTAGTCTTTACTGGTATGCTGTGGCTCTGTTTCCGAGGAGACCTGGGAACAAGTAACATTTAGATGATTCTGGGCTTTGCTCCACTTACATGAACTGTACCATGTCACAGTCAAGGTCTGTTAAATTACACTAGAGTAACTATGGCCCAGCGTTGGAATGAAGCTGGGGACTGAACTTTTCAATATTATTGTGATGGCTAAGTTTTCTAGGGGAGTTTGCTTAGAAATTTCATGTTAATTTACACAGAAAACTAAAAAAAACAAACGCAGAAGGGGAAGAAATGCAAACCTAAGCAAGTTTCAGCTCATACGAGCCTCTTCATAACAACTGCAATTATTTCACTCAGCCGTTCGTCTTTGGTAAAGCTGCTGCCATCCTTAAATGTCATTCATCCTACTAGTCTTATTTCTAACAGGCTAAGACTTGTTTTAAAAACAAACAAGCAAAAAGACCCCCAACAAACCCAAAAGCATGGCAAAGAGTAGGACAAGCTGCATTTGTGGACTGACGCTTGGCATTTTACTCATGAAGAGAAATGCAAGGGATAAAAATATGAAGATGACCCAATTCACGCCACCCACCTGTACCTATGAATAAGCTATTCCAAGAGCAGGCAACAGGGGACCTAATGGCTGAGGCCTCTTTGGACCTTTTGTTTCCTGAGTGATAGATCACAAGAGAAAGTAAAGGTCATAACAGAAGCCAGTCATCAACTATTCCATGTATAAACCTGCTATATATTTTTAAATGTTCATCTTATAGACAACACAGAGGTCTGTATGAGGAAATAATGTTAAACAGGACAACAGGAGTTGCATAAATTTTTCAGCATACAAAGTAAGCCACCTCTCAGTGCTTTGTACTATAGTAGCATCAAAAGTGGGGAAATAAAGTATGCTTTAGTAGATGAAGAACATGCCTTGGAGATGACTTTAGTTTTAAGAGGCATCTCTTGAGTGCTTATTGACAGTCATTTTTACACTCTCTTTGTGCAGTTAGAACTACTCTGCATTCCTTATTCAAGCAGAACTGATGTTCTGATGTAGAAGTTTACTAACTGAATGCAGAAACAGGCGTTTGAAAATCTGATCGGTAGAATTTAGCTGAGGAGTAACAAAAGCTGTCAGTATTTGTATTTAAAACTAGCTCTTTGGTTTTAAGTAAGTTCTCTTTCTCAGAGCAATATGTTTAAGAAGATTAGTGAGAAATTCATGTTCTTGTTGCCAGTTGCAAAACCACAGCTAGAAACTAAGTATGTGGCATTTTTTGCATGTATGCACACACACACATATACATGAAGAGTATATATAAATATAAAGTTTTTAGAAGTAACTACTGATCAGACGTGCCTCAATATCTGCACATTCATTTTTTTTTTTTTTAGAAGTCTTGATTTTAAAGAGTATTGTTAGACAGTCTGCTTTCTCTAGGATATTTCAGGTTGATTTTGGAAGACCAGCATTGTGTGGGCGATACTTTGCACCCCTCAATAACGTCATACAAGTACAGGAACCTCTGGTATTAAGTCGTTCTGAAACATCAGGATTTACAAATCCTTCCAAATAAGACTTTTTCTCCTAAATATGAAGTGATGCATAAGTTTTAGTTGTTTAGCCACAAGGCCATGTTTGCTCTTGAAAATAGAGGGATTAAGGGTAATCAGCAGTATTTTGGTCTTCTGAAAGACTGAGGAGTCCTCTTCAACACCGCTTTGATGCGAGTGAATTGTTAGCGACACAGTTGACTCAGGGTTCTTATTTATCAGCACTTTGTCTGCGGTATTCAATCCTCATGTCTTGTCTCACCTCAGATGTCCATTTTAAAATTCTCCCTCATGTGCTTGTATAAGTGTCATTGTATATATCATGGAGAGGCATATAGTATTTCTGTGAGTATAGATCTATGCAAAACTGGGAAGAGGTGGTGAGTATTCCTGTTGGCAACCTAGGAATCTTTAGAAAAATGATGCATTTGATTCAAGTAGCGAATCTTGCTCATCTTTAGCTGACTTTAACCGCTCTGTTACATATGACAGAATCATGAATATACCTAAATTTGATCCAATGTTGAAAGTTTCCTTTTTTAATGTTCTTTTTTTTTAGGGAAGAGCCAGTATATCTTTTTTGCCTCCCTTCTTGCTGGTGTTTTAGGATTCAGATCCATAGCTAAAAACCATGTATGAAATCAGTTTTGCAAGTACCACTGGCAGTTTGCATGCCATAAAAAGTATTAATATGAACAAAACCTTCTTTGTGTTTTGGAAATCTCACCTTAGCCTTTTAAGGATGCTTGATATTTCTGTGTTTACTTCTGTGTTGACTTCTTTTGCTATACTGCACATACATACACATATATTTCAGTGAATTATCTTTTTACTGGGTTTTTAGGCATAAAATGCACGTAACTGGGAGTAGTTCTGTTCCCTGCAAAGCAGGAAGCCAATGTGCAACGTAGCAAACTCTATTAGTAGTGCATCTTCAGGCTAGCCAGGTGTCAAGAAATAGATAGTTTACTTTTATTCTGAGTGAAAGGTAATGGAAGGGCTAAACGGTCCATTGTACACGAAGAGTGATATGATGATGTCTCTGAAATCATGCAGGATATTGATTTAAAAGGCAGGCAACACAGTTAGTAGTCCAGATGCTGGCTTTTGCTTGTGCTAAAGGAGTGTGGCTCTTTTCCTGATGAACACAAACCTCCTGGTCCCTTCATAGAAATAAAAGTAATGTAGTGAGAAAGTTAATTGATTGCTCGTTTTCTAGTTCATTATTACTGACATCAGTTGGCATTGAGAAATCCTTTAGGAAACTTAGAGAAAGATCTCTCTTCCAAAGAAGCTTAGAGACCAAATTAGATAAGACGTGAAGTTGACTTAGATAACACTAATAATGCTTTTCCATTTATTTAAGTCTAGAGATGCCCAAATACCTAAATTTAATGTAGACAATAAGGCAAAGATTGACCTCAAGATATGAATGAGTTGGGAGTATTGTGTATCTTAACATATATCCAGACATGCAGGAAACTGAGAGCATATAAGAGTAAAAACAGAGCCTCAATCATTTTAGCACTGATGTAGCTGAAAAGGAGATAAATTTTTCTTACCGTGTTTTCCCCTGAGCGGCAGCAGGAAGTACTGGTGTTCTTTGGGGAAAAGGCAGATGGGTTTTGCAAGAGATTAGTCTAGAACATTGCTTGCCAGAAATGTCACTTACAGCAGCAGAAGGGAGCAGCAAAAGGGGGTTTGACACCAGCAAAAGAACAGACATTCTGTCTCGGGATGTTGGAGCGTTGCAGAATGTCCTGTGCGATATCAAACTGGCAGGTTGAATGATTGGAATAGCCAGATCAATTAAAATGTGTGCAAGTTAGAATGCTGCTTTCCCAGTCTTTGCTGTTGGGTCTGAATCCTTTTCTAGATTATATGTGCTATATCCCCTGCTTTATTTTAGAATAGGTTTGCATTTTCAAGAGACGCAAAGTATATAAGTAAGAGGTAACAAAAGCAGTAAGTGTTACTCTGTTTTCTGTCCTTTAGGTTGTCACGTGTGTAGACCCACACCGATTGAAAGTCTCCCAGTATGGTGACTTGGAAGACTTCTCTGCTGAAAACAGTCTTTGACAAAAAGAGATTAGTTTTGCTCTTCCCCAGGTGCAAATCGAACTGTTGAAAATGTGTGTCTGTCAACGTGCATCTGTACCGGGCTCATTTGTCAGCCAGGAGCTAGCTGGACTTAGAGAAAGAGATTTCTGCAAGTCAAATGAAGAAACTGGAATGCAGACAGCGTGAGATTCCGGAGATAGCTCTGGGAGTTGTGTTGTGTGAACAGAATAGTTTGTCTTGCTAGTGGAGCCGTAAGGAAAGGTTGCAGAAAGAATCAGATGGTTAAAGTGCCCATTTGATCAAAGAAACACAATGGCCCTGAGAAGACAGTCCTTGGAAGGGATGATGACTGATTATTTCAAAGCAGTGGGCAATCAGTCACATTTGAGCCAAGGACTATTCTTTAAGCCGTCAGAAAAGAGTGCAGCAAGGCATATCTAGTGGGGAGAGGAAGGAGTTCCCGCTGACATTTAGCTTAGCTGGAAAAAGCAGCAGTGGAAAGTGAAGAGGTGTAAGGTGTTAAGAGAGATTTGTTGATGTCAAAGTATGGAAAATTTTCTTTTTTGTTCTCTCCAAAAGCTGAACTTAAGAAGAAGAGAGAGAAGTGTGAAAAAGAAAGGCAATACGGGAGAGGGGCCTAGGAATGTCAGCGGATTAGAGGAGGCGGTAATGTCTCCAGTGTGTTTTCCCATCTTAAAAATGAGGTGTCTACAAGCGTCAACCTTAACCTTTTGCACAAAACAACTGTGACTTATAAAAGTGGTAAAGAATACGTGTTACAGTGATGATTCCACAGTGGTCCGTGATACTAACAGAGAGTGCTGTAGAAGTATGAAGAAGTATAGATATTAGCTGTTTGTGTGCCAAACCCAGTGTTACTGACTTTAAATGTTCTTCATAAGGCAAAGACAAACACTAATCTCTTTTTCTTTTCAAGGGGCATGACCAATAGAGCAATGATTGTAGTTGAAAAGCTCACCAACAATGTCATTGCTGCCAGAGTGGGGGAAATTCTTCCTTCATCACATTAAGGACACTGTATTTTATACTTTGGACTGCACGTAGGTTCCAAAAAGAATGAGTTACATAGCTTACAGCCGAATAATGGAAAGTTCATTGACACTAAAGGGTAATCTATGCTTGAAAAATTTCTGTGCATGCAACATTCGTTTCTGTGGCATTTGTGATTTCAGTTGTAAATATTGCCATCAGAGTAAGGCTAGGTTCCTAGAAATGACAGAGATATCAGCAGAGGAGGTGACAAAAGCAAACAAAGAGAAAACAACTACTTGTCCTCAAGATTTAGGATCAACTAAAGAATTTAGACTTTGAACACTGTCTTGTCATGTCTGCTAATAAATGCATTTGAAGCTAGATCAGGTATCTCTACATATCACTGTGTAGACACAGCACTGGAAACAGGGAAGTCTTAAAATTTAAAGCTTAGAGCTTGTGACATGTTTATGTTTGTGTCAACAAGGAGTTATGGGCCATCATGAAAGTATGTCTGTATGCTTCTGAAAACAATTTCTCTTCTTCATGAAATGTGCTAGTATCAGTTATTTAGTGAACCACTAATGTCAATAACCTTTGTAGAGTTATTAAGGGTAGATTAATGGCTTTGAATTCTGCATCAGACAAACAGAGTAATAGGACAGCCACATGTGCCACCGCTATGGCAATGTTAAGAACATGACACTCTGTCATGATTTTTTTATATAGTGCCCATCAAAATAGTAACTGAATATTTCACACAGTTTTGAACTGATACGTAACAATTTTTTTAGTCTCTTTTCCTGTATTACTTGCTTAAAAAAAAAACCTTAAACTTTTCTTTGCATGTCAGAGATTTTCCTGCTTAGGAGGTTTTCCCTTGTGCCCACTTAGTTTGTTTTATGAAGTGGGATTCCTTCTACTCCTCTCTCAGTGCCAAATTTTCTGATTAGTATAGCTCCAAGTGCCAGGAAGAAAAACGTTCTGGGGCCTCATGTGGTTGGCCAGGATCTCAGAAGTTGTGTGTCAGTGTGGCTCTACAGTGGCCCTTTGGATTCAGTAAAGATGAGGACCTCACGGCAAGGTGCTGCCTGAGCACGTCGCCCATTGCAGAGACCCCCATGTTCTGGCAGTTGTCCTGCAGCCCTCTGAATTGCAATTGCAGTTTGGGGATTGGTCTGAATGGAAATTCTGTTCTCAGGGAACATTTGCCTTATCATCCACGTGCCAAGCCTGAAGTTTGATGTGAAGAAAAGGATTTGGCAGTTAGTGTCTTTCTTAGAGTTGCAAGTAAACAAAATGCTGTCTCAAAAGAAGGCTTATCAAAGCCTGAATTTTAATGCTAAGGAAATACTTTGTAGCTCATGCACAATTTCTATACCAGTTCTCCCTGACCCATTCCTCTTCATTTCAGGAAAAAATCTAAGAAAAGTACAGAGTTTTGAAAACATATTTAGCAATATTTATATGAATTTCATTACCTTGAGCCAAAGCTAATCACTGTGTAGGCATGTGGTGAAAGGGATTAAAAGTGAATGATTTTTGGTTCGGTATTTGGTATGAACGTACTTTGTTTCTTCTTAAACCAAGACTGATTGTGTGAAACAATGCCAATGATGAATTACACAATATTTGTTAGAAAGGGTATAACTTTTCAAATCTTCAGGATCGCATAATCTTGATTATAAAGTCTTTCAACACGTGAAGTCTAACACTATTCTACAATCAAAGGATACTAAAGTCTTCGTAATTTTCTGTGTACAACATGTTCACATTGCAATTAGTAACATTGCAGAAGCATCAAGTAATACGGTGATTAGTGATCCGCTGCAATACTTGGTGCCAAAGATGTTATCATATTGATCTCCGCATGCTTAAGTTATAGAATATAATATTCCTCCCTGAGCATGTAGATTCTTAGATAGAATAAATTGCAGCCAAATGTAAAATCAGTCTCAGTCTGAGTGTCGGCTAAATTAATCACTGGAAAGAAAGAAACCATGAGCAACAAATAAACTTCAAAGACATGGCAACTGTGGGATCTGGTGAAATTAGGAAATTGGGATAGCTTGATAGAAACAAAAGAGATGGAAGTTGCTTTGACGCATTTCAGGTCAACTGTTGGGAAATTTTGGAAAGGAATCAAACTCTCCATTCTAGCCTAATCAGATCAAACAAGGTCCTGTTTGTATCTGTTTGTCTGGCACGTTTTGAAAACTGAATTAAGACAGCAAAAGAGAAATGCAGTGACTATAGGATATGGATAAACACATGCACGTGTGGTAATATCCATTGTGGATGAGAAGTTCTTTTCTGTAAGTAGCCACATGATAAGCTAGCAAGCATAATAAGGCACTATTACTTTTTTCTTTTTAACTGATTCAGCTTCAGATTTTCTTCCTCAGTCACTATATTTGATGTACTAAAGTGACGACCGTGCTTAAAGAACAAGTATAAAAAAATGTCTCATTTGAGCAGCCTGACTGCCTGTAATTATTTGCACAACCTGTCTTTGATGGAAATACGAAAGCAATTATATTTTAATCCATTTCAGTCAGTCAGAGGGTCATAGGGCTTGGTTCAATAAGGAACCAAAGCATGTGCTTAATTTTAAGCATGTGATTAATCCTGTTTATATGCTTAAAGTTAAATGCTTTGCAGGTTAGGGTCTAAAGTAACTAGGTTGCATAGACAGAAATACTGGAAAACACAAAGCAAGCAGTGAGGGGACTGTGTGCTTGTTTGGTTTTAGCCAAATACCTTTTCTTTCTTTAAATCCCCCCTTTCTATGACCTCTTAACCCTTTCCTCCTCTGAATAGTGACAGAAACCCCCAACTTCCATAAGAATGTGCCATAATCAAAACCCCAAGGTCATGTATAACGCAAGTCAAATCCTTGCCACGCTTGTGGCCTTAGTACTTATGAGCAAACACACAACTATTCAGAGTTTATGCCAAAAGCACAATTATATTTATGATTATTAGAAGAGCATCTGTTAGTGTGCTATTTCCATATTATGTATATATTAGAAAACAATATGATAATATATGATATTTTGCATGTGCAGTTCATACCTCATGCTCAAAAAATTCAAGGGAGCAAGGCCATTTTATACTGGCCAAATCCTCCCCCACGTTACTGACTTCAGAAGTGGCAAGCTCAGACTCTACATGCTGAGAGTAATCAAGGCAACAAGGATAAAATTTTTTAAAAGACCTCTGTCTCTTATAGAGTAGTGCATACGATGAGGACAGGGGTAGGGAAGAACAAGGAAGGCGGAATTGTTGGAAGAGAGATTTAAATAAAGTAAGGTGGAAAGAATAGTAAATCATAAAAGAAACTAAATCTGTGAGCCCAAACTATGGGCAAAAAGCCAGGATGAATGTGCGGTGAATTAAGGAAGGATGAACAGAAAAGATAGGACATGTTGTTGCTTAAAATATGAAACTTGATGCCAGAATATTGCAATGACATTTGGAGTGTGAATTAGATCTCAGAAGGTGCGACCGTGTTAGTAGAGGCTGGATGTATAATCCCGGTCTTCTTGAGTTCAATGGACAAAGCTCACAGGATTTTGCTCTGGGTGTTATATATAAGATAGTGACAAAGTCTTTATGAACAAGACATAGTTTGCTCTTACATTTTTATATGGCTGATATTGGGATTTTAATATTAAATTCTGAAATGCCACAGTAAAGTAAGAACTCTAATGGTTTTCAAGAAAATGAGTGAGAATAATCCTGGCATTTAAAATATTATAAATCTTAGAATACCTATTTTTTATGAAATTGGGTGAATTGATGGTTCAGAAATTAATTCCAAGTCAAGAGTAGTTTGCCATCTACATCAACCTGCTGGAGTAAGCAATACTTTGAGAAATATAAGATGGCCCACATTGGGGAAAAAGCTACGAATATTAATTAGAGCTTAAGACAAAGAAGTAGAGGGACTTAGGCTGTGGAAAAAATAGTATATGGAAGTTTTTGTTGGGAAAGGAAATTACGCTACATGGTTAAAATTAATATGAAATGTAAACTTTGTAAGAGGTGAAACATGATACATTTATGAAACACTTGATTCCAGCTTTCTGTCCTTTACAAACACTTCTAAATTATGGAACAGCTGTTTGATTGAATGCTACCAAGTTTCTGCTATTCTGAAAAACCTTAGGAGCTTGTTTCACTGTGGATCTCTCAATTACTTGCAACTGTGACAGCTTCTTATAGTGTGTTTCCTAATGAAGTCATCAAAAAGTTTTTTAATTTTAATTTTCGTACACCCATAGATTTGCACTCCTTTATCAGCCTGAATCAAACAGCTTTCTTGTAGGCAAAATGCACAGATTAAACAAACTGTTTCAGCACGGCTCTAAAGAGCTGCTGCATTGAAGACAGCGTGTTGCTTAACAAACCCAAAATTAATACAGCCTGAAGAGGGCAGTAAAGATAAAGCTTTATTTTTCTTACCTTTTCACTGTTTTCATTGTACGTTGTATTCTGAAAATGCAGTACTGGCCAGCACATATTTACAGGCGTTAAACATTTCTGGAGCTATGCTGCATAAAATATACTGTCAGGTCAATGAAATCTTTTGTTGGGATTTATCTGAGGATCTGACTCCTGCACGTGACAGTGCAGAACTGGAAGACGTGTCCATCACTCATCAGAGTAGCTTGCAGATAATGCATCACACAAGCCAGCCTTGCTTCAGCTGGGACATCCCCTTAGGACAAAGCAACACTGAGTTCTGCAAGTGGGTTAAAAAAATAATTTTGTGGATTTCCAAAAAAATGAGATGTTGTTTTCATATTTTGTCTTAACCATTTTGGAGAGGCCAAGGTGCCTTCAGAAATGGACGTGAGATTTTATAAGAGGAAAAGAGTTTTATACTTTTCCCATTCATCTGTCCTGGGGGCTTCCTGACAGCCAGGCTTATATTGAAACGTAGCTCATTTCCCTTGTGTTAAGGGGCAGTGAATTTTATATGGTAAAATATATGCATGTGTTGGGAGGAAAGTGCAATTGTAGAACAGCTGATATCTAAATTGTTCTGAATATTCAATATGTTCACTGTTCTGAATATTCAGTATGTTCACTTCTGAGTAGGCATTGTTATTCCTCAGTAACCTGGTGTTTGCTTTAAGCTCAGGAAATGATACCTTTTTAAAACTGAAAGAAATGTACGTGTTTGCATATTTTGTTTGTATGAATACATGCATACACACATGGACACCATTATGAAACTTATTTTTCAAGGTATTTTGTACATATAAATACTATATACAATAGTGGGCTTGTGTGTGTGTGTGCGTGTGTGTATCCATACAGGTAGAATATACTACCCATACCAATTAGGAAATGTCTTTGGGAAATTTAGGCAAAGCTAGGAAAAGAGCTTGATTTTTCCCCTTTGAAGAAGACAACTGGGAGAAGATACTGATTTAGTCAATAACTTTTAATCAAGAAGGTGATGCTGAAGTGGATGATGTTCCAGTAGTAAAGCAACGAGCAGCCAATATTAGAGATGAGAGTGTAGGATTCTTAATTTTCGTTGACAGTATCCCAGATGAGTCTTGCAACTCCCCAAAAAAGTAAGAGCTCAGATTTTCCTCAGATCCCTGCCCAAGACAGCAGTGCAAGGACTGCCAGGTACTCTGCCTATTACTGGGTTGAGCAGTGTCAGTGGTGCAGAGGTACTTTAGAGTCATGGTAGAGAAATAAGGGTAGGAAAACACAAGGTAAGGGGACAGTACTGAGAGCTGAGAAAGAAATAGTTTTCCTGCTTGGCAGAGAATTCTAATTTTTCCTTTCAAAACCAGCAAGCTTAAAATTTAACATTGAAAACCTTTAGTTTGTGAGAAAATAAATCTTTTTCTGTTCATGCCAGTCTCTTAAAGCTTGTAAATAACTGAATTACTTTTAGTTAAAAAATTCAAATATTATTCCTGAAATTACAAGAAAAGAAGAAGATGTTGTTTTCAGAAGAGACAGCATTTTCACTAATATGCTCTTTTGACCAAAACTCCTTATCCTGTAGGGTATTTCCCTATGAAATATAGCTCAGTCGTGTTCAAAGACCTCAATAGATTTTTTTTTCCCTAGACTTTATTAAGTAAGAATCTTCCTAATCAATCAGATGTTGAGACAGGTACCAAGCTGGTATGAACTGGAGTGGCGCCATTGAAATACAAGCATCAGCTGGCTGAGGAAGAGACCAGTACAGTTAAGCCCATTTGATTGTTTGGAATGGCTTCATTGTACTTGAGATTTAGCATTGGAAAAATCATAAGGCAGAAGCTGAAAATAGACCTTTCTCGGCCACAGTTCAGCAAAGCATTTAACCATACGCTTCAGTTCATCCCTATTTAATAATGTACTTAAATAATATATTTAACTTTGGTCACATGCTGAAGTCCTTTGCTTTCCAAGTCTTTTAAACAGAGCTTTCAGTTTTACCCATATTAAAATGACAGAGTTGTCCACTTGCCAAGATGTAACTGAATGATATTTCTATTTTTAAAATGAGGTACAAAGACATAGGAACCACTCACCCTCTTCTGAGAATGCATAAAATAACACTGGAGTAATTTCTTCACAACCTAAAGTTTCCATTTATGGTATTTATTGGCTGTACGTTTCAGGTGCCAATAAATAGAAGCAAGTGCAGATTTGCTTATAGTATTTATAACATACACGTGCACCCTAGTAACAAGATAAACTTGTGTGAAAGAATGGCATTTCTTCCAATGATAGAGTGTTAAGATGTGTTTTGGCGAAAAGTCAAAAAATAGAGCGCATGTTAAGCCACTGGAAATGGGCTGGTACCTGTGGATAAGTTGACAGGCATATTTTTTTCTGAGTAGTTTAACCTGTATGTTGCAGTTGGCCTTCTTGAGGTTCTTTCCTCTTTTCTGAAATCACAGGTACCACTTTGGGATGAAGAGGTGCCTGGCAGCAGTGATGATGGCAACACAACTTGATGAAACTGAATGTACTAACCCCAGGCACATTGCCAAATTAGCCAAGATCAAATTAATCAAGATAACAGCCTTTTGTCCTGCGTGAGACGAGCCTGTTGACAATTTCTGGCTTTCAGTTATGATGTGCATAGCCTATGTCCTTCTGGATGGCATCTGCTAGAACCTGGATTAGTGCCAGACTGAAAATAAAAGTGGTTACTTTTCTTTTTAGCTGAAGTAGTCTGCTGTTGATTATACTTGACCTCGGCAAACTTTCATTGTAGCACTCTTATGCTTACTGTATATCTGGTCACAAAACGCATCCCAGTTCTGTCATTTAGATAGAAAATGCACTCATTTGAAGCATAGAAAGAAGTATATGGACAGTCAGTGATGTACTAGATACAGTTTGCTCTAGGTTGCCATGCTTTTCATCATTTTCAGTTTAAGTAATCTCCATTCATCATTTTCACAGATAATGATTTTGAAATGTCGTTAAATATATTTATGCAGTTTTCATCTAGAATCTAGACTTTTGCACACATTTTGTTAGAGTCATACTAACAATAATAGATACTGATATTTTATGAAAGACTTTTCTACATCTAGACAAGTTTGTTTACAGATGTTAGGGCAAAGACATCCTAAAAAAAATGAGAGTGAGTATCTTTTCTTCATCATACCTTTCAGGAGCTTAATAACAGTATTTTCTTGCCTCTTAGAAGTATAGTCTACACTGCTGTAAACCAGACTGCTTTCTGATGCAGTCCTCTGTCCCTTTTTGCATTGTTTCCTGGAAGACTGGATTTAGATAGGGTTCAGCTGCTAAGTGTATACAATATTAGAAAGTGTGGACTTTAGTACCCCGCTAAGATGTTCTAAAATAGCACAGTAGGCATTCCTGTGATATGGCAAAGCCCTACCCGACTTCAGAGAAGCTTTTTTAAAGATTAAAAAATTATGAAATTTTTTGAGCTCGCCTATTAGGAGTGTGGTATGCATTTATAGTACCCTCAGGTTCTGCACAATAAAAATGGTTAAACCTTTAGTCCTTTTAGTAGTTCACAGTTTTATTACAGAAGTTATTTTGTAGATTTTATGCTTAGAGCAAGGTCAGTGTATTGCACTGTATAAATTATTCTAAGTAATTGCTCAGTTATTTTATAGCTTAGTCACAGGATTTTTTTATTATTAAACATAGCCTTTTCTTTAAGGCCGGGAAGAGAAGGGCACTATAAATCACATGGCAGCTTGCCATTTGGGGTTTCAGCTTTACCTGTGATAAGGATTTAATAACAATCTGGCCCAGACACCAGTTCCCTCTCAATTACCTTTCCACATGGGCATTAGTTCACACTGTTTATTAAAAACTCCCCTTGTAGTTGTTTTAATGGAGTGTTTCAGATTAATGGCCCCTGTGGAGTTTAACTTCATTGCACTTCATTAAAGCTAGATTGTACAAAAGGTTACTTCAATTAAATCCAGAACTCGACCTTAAATCTGTATGGATTTTTTAGAAAATGTGGTAAAATTGCTATGCCAATCCTTTGAGATTAACAAGGCAACATCCTTCTTGGTGACTGAAGTGCAAAATATGTTATAGCTGGTCCGAATTTGCCTGCAGATTAATATTCAGATTTCGTGAGATTAGAAGATGAAAGCAACTGAATGGTGTATGATCTATAAATGAATTGGCTAAGCAGTTTTGTTAGAAATAGGACAGCCTAGGGAAACTCCAGCACTTTTTGCTGCCTGTAAAAGCATTTGCTGGATGTTTCTCAAAACTTCTGTGAGGAAATAACCGTTTAGCCACACTACAGGAGAAAATGCTTTTTTAAACAACCCCCTCTTATTTTCTAAACACAAACCCCGCAAATGACTGCCTAATACACTACTTCTTGTGCATGGGCAAGGCTTTCAGTCCAAAAATCTTTTGTGTTCTCAATTGCCCATTTTCTTGCCAAATGTCTTTGAAACAGCAGGTGTTGGGGGCCGTGTCCTGTAGTGAGGTGGAGAGAAAGGTTGATGCAGAACTTTCCTGGGAGTGACGTCAATTGGTTTAGCAGGGAGAGAAGGAACAGTGGAGTGATGCTGAGGTTTTCCTAAAGAAGCTTATAAGTTTGCTAGTCTTTCTGAAAAAGACAATGGTTTTGATGTCCTAGGAAACAAGGCAGGGATATGAAATGTTGTTAAGGGTTATGCGAACTGTGAAATGATGTGAGATTGGCTTTACATAGTTTACAGAGTAGTTGAAGACAGTGCGCAACACATGTAAGTGTCGGGGAAGTTGTGTGTAGAGTATTTTAATTAGTACAAGTGGCCTGGCTCTTGTAAACAATTGGTCATGTTGGGCAAAGGATATGGCCTCCTAGTAAATTGGGATATACTTTATCCCAAGATCTACTGTGAGGTAAATTAATTTATAAAGTTGAAGGCAATCTCTTGATTAAAGATTTCTTTTCCAAAAAGTCACTTGACTTAACCAGCTAGCTAGTGTATATTGAAGAAAAAATTCTATAAATCTAGAAGTCCAGTCTATAGTATTCCTATGTATTAAATTAGATTTATTCTATATCATCTCATTTTTTAATATACCCATGATCAGTCTGTGTTTTCTTGAGTATTTGGAGGGTTCGGTGTTGCTATTATTATCAGTTTTCCCTCTGAAATACTCTGTTCAGTTCTTGTCAGTAAGTTGTACAATAAGTCTCGAGTTTAGCATTATAAATTATTTTTGTACTAAGAAAATTTGTAGCATTCTCTTGTTAAAGGAAATAAAAAAGATGTAGGGGGAAAAATGACAATTCAAACTTCTATCATTATCTAAATGGAACAATTTAGAGTCTTGATACTTGTTTCTGTATATATATAGAAACAGAGAGCGGAGGCCTGTGGCCTTCCATAGATTCACGTGTGCCTCCTGAAATTACTGAGATGAAACAAAGATCTGAATTTTTATCATTAGACATTCTGAATTTATTTTTAGATCTGATTCATCATAGCAGTTATTAAATGTTACACTTAAAGATATCTCTTCAGGTAAATTTTATACATTTTAAAGCAACGTCTTCTGTCGTGATCTTTGAGGCCTAGAATCATGTGTTCTTTGGTAAGGGGAAGTGTATTTCAGCTGAAAATTATTATTAGACATAGACCTTAAATGTACCACAATTTCAAGACAAAGTATTTCCCAGCCTGTATCTGAAGTTACGTGCACAAGACAGCTGATACGATCATGTATTTCAAGCGTTCTGTTTCAGGATCATTAGTATTTAGAATGATGTTTCCAACTAGACATGTCAAACACCTTTTCTCCTAACATTTCTCAGTAAATTCATGGACCTAAACAGAGAGCTTTTGGCATTAAATCCTTCTAAAGTACTGAGAGATCTCTGGGTCGAGACCCATGGTCTCGGGTCATACCATCCTGGTTAGTGGTGTGGATTTTTCCCTGTAATCTTAAAAGAAAGAAACCTAATAAATGAACCAACCAACTTCCACACCCTGCCCACCAAGTCCTCTCTGAGCCATCAAACACTGTGTGTCCTTAAAATAGCAGGTTGAATAAATACATAGTATTTTTACTCAAATAATGTAAAGAACTGTTCATAACCCCTCTAGAATTGCCTATATGCTGAAGCTTTCACTTTCTAAATGAGACAAATGGGATGAAGGCTGACCTGGGAGGACAATATGTCAATATAAAATCATAAGTGGTACAGGTACATGAAACAGGAGAAAAAAATCAGTTTCTCTCAGTATAGGAAGTAGAGGACATTCCATTGACAATACAAAAGGGCAGACTTGATGCAATTGAAAATAAGATTTTTTTTCACATGATCCATAGTTAGGTTTTGCAGTGCACTAGAATAGGACATTTTGAAGAATAAAAGGATTTAAAAGGAGTTGCGCAAGTTCATGGAAGGAGGATTTTTGAAACAATGGTTGTATGACGCCTTCAACTCATAGAAATCCTCAGACTGTGATTGCTGGGAGGCAGAATTGCATAATGGGGAAAGTTTGTTCTGTACTTTGCCTTTTTATGCTCCTCCCCATAGCTTTTGCTGCTGGCCTCTACCCAAAGCAAGCTGCTGCACTGGTTACACTTGTGGCTCTCAGGCTCACTTTGAAGTCAGGACTTGGCTGTGATCACGGAGTGGTGTTACGATCATTTCAAGGATGGACCCCCCAGAGAAAT
>VYZM01001990.1:0-28581 GCA_013398915.1 Dromas ardeola | reverse complement strand
TTTTTTTTAAATCTGTGGTATCTCTGTGTGCTTGTTACCTTTACTATGGTATTGCGTCTTTCCTTATGCTTTGTTATGATTACATAAAATGCTGAGGCTGGAGCTGTCAACACATGTAGGTGGTGAAATGACTGGTGTAGCAAGCTGTCTTTTCGGCAGGACTACAGTTTTATGTCTGCCTTGATTCTGCCAACTCTGTGGCTTCCTGCTGATCTCCATCTCTGCATTGAAGACATCTGCCTTGAGCTGAACACAAGCCTGTCAAAAAGAGTGCTGGTAAAAACAGGGTCCAGTATGTCCTCTGCAAAAACGAATCTATTCCTGCTTGTCAAACTGCTCTGCAAACTAGGAAATTAATCTTTTAGTCTCAAACCACTACACACAGAGCTCATGACAGAATGAGAAATAGATTTGTTTCACCTACAACTGATCAGAAATTGTTTATCAAATAGGAAATCTATCCTCACCCTGTCTGCCTGCTTGAATCTGCAAAAATGAGGGATGCTGTGCCAGTCCAGCAAAGCTTTTAAGCGTATCTTACCTCCAAGCACAACTTAGGCTGTTGATGCTAATCGGACGGTTTCTATACTTACGTTAGAAAGCGAGTAAATGCTTTGTGACACTCTGAACTGGTGCACTTTGGCACTGTGCACGCTCTTGTCGGTGAGTGTGTGTCTCGGAAGAAGACTGAAACAGTTTTCAAGTATTTCAGAATGTAACATCCTACTTCTTTCAAGGTGCCAGCCCATTAGGGCACATCATATTGATACTCACCTCACGATTCAGACTCCTCGCAGGATGCTACGTTAAATTCAAGGTCATGGTGTTAATCTTCAAAGTTCTTCGCAGAATTGGTACACGTTACCTCGGAGAATCTCTCTTTGTGACTACAACCTCTCCTGACAGCTGTGTTCCTCAGGAATTATGAAGCTGTCAACCTCAAGGGTGAAGCCTGAGAGGGCAGAAGACAAGGCCTCCTCAGCAACGCAGCCAAAGCTTTGGAAATCATTATCAGAGTAGATAAGAATGACCACAAATCTCTCTGTCCTCTAGGCAAAGTATAAAACTCACTACAACTTAGCTCCCACGGGCACAACTAAAGACAATAAAGATAGAGGGTGAAAAAAGTTAACATTAAAAAAGAAGAGCAAGATGGGAGGAGGAGGAGAAAAACTGCTCTCACATTGCCTTCTCAAAATAAAAGCCTTAGTTCTGATTTGGGGACAAATAGTAGGAGTATTTCAGATATTACAGAGAAGGCATTTATATTTATTCAGTAGACATTTTATTTTATTTTAAACTTGAATATATAGGCATCCATTTGTGTGCTTCTAAGCTTATCTCAATTTCCTTTTAATGTGATATTAATACGTAGTTAATATATGTTAGTAATGAAGTATGTGCAGAACACATACAAGGCCAATAAAATGATAGGTAGTTCCTTTTAATTATTAAAGATATGTTTTTTTGGCAAATCATGTAAGAATAGGTCAGATTCCACTAGCTGTCTTACAATGCATAAAGGTCACAGACTGATTCATCAGGATGTGGATATTTTATGTACTTGTAGGTAAGGAAAATATCAAACCCACCAACATCTTGTGATCCGCAACCGTTATGATAATGCACTGTCCCTTTATCTTGCTCCGTGTTTACCTGGGATTCTCTGCCTTTGACTTTAATCAATATGCATGGCTCTTATAAGTAACAAAGGTGAAGATTTTTTTTGTCCCTCATGTTGAAGTATTTCTAATTTAAAAACAAATAAAGAACATGTTTTGTTTTCAAAGCTATTAATTACTTAAATAAATACAGTGAACTGGGGCATGTCTCTCCTTCTTGCCATACAGGCACACAGGTTAAATGGAGCTGATTGTTGATTAGGGTGCCCTAATCGTGCTACTGCTGACAAAGATATTTATTACTCGGAAAGCTCAGGCTTGTTTTTTCCCCTTCAAAATGGTCTCCCATGTTGTTAGGGTAAAAACAGGAACTGTAAAATTGTATGCTTCTGGTTTAATTATAGTGATGTTAAATACAGAATACAAAACCTTTTGAAGCGATGCTTGGAGATAAGTTTTATGACACCAGAAGGAGAGGAGGGAAGGGCTCAGTCCCACAGACATCACTGGCAGAACTTCCACCTGTTGTCCTGGGGATGGAGCTTCGTTTACACCTGCACGCTTGCCATTAGTTCAGATGGATAGAATTCATTCTTTGCAGACTGAGAGAGTTGGGGTGTTCAGCCTGGAGAAGAGAAGGCTCCGGGGAGATCTTAGAGCCCCTTCCAGTATCTGAAGGGGGCCTACAAGAAAGCTGGAGCTTTTTACAAGGGCATGTAGTGATAGGATAAGGGGTAACGGCTTCAAACTGGAAAAGGGATGATTTAGCATAGATATCAGGAAGAAATTTTCACTCTGAGGGTGGTGAGGCACAGGAACAGGCTGCCCAGAGAAGTTGTGGATGCCCCATCCCTGGAGGTGTTCAAGGCCAGGTTGGATGGGGCTTTGAGCAACCTGGAGATGTCGCTGCCCAGGGCAGGGAGGTTGGAACTGGATGATCTTTAAGGTCCCTTTCAACCCAAACCATTCTGTGATTCTATGAAAACTCTCCAAATGTTGGAAGGTAACAGAGTTCTCCTTCAGCTTGGAGCTCTTCTCTTTAAGCAGAAAGGTGTATGTTCTGTTCTTACTGCTATGAAGTTCCACCGGGTTATGGTGTTCTGCAAAAATGGCAGCCATAATGTCGTAAATGCCCTTGTTACAATGTTTTAGTATTGTGGCTGTGCTTTTATGTAAAATAGTTGAACGTGTGACTATAGTTGACTCTATGAATAGTAAGGAAATAGTACTTGCTATGCTTTTGATTAATATGAAGTGGGTCACTTCAAAAGCATTTGCTGATTACAATATAACACTGGTATGGTAATAATATCCTCTACAGCTGGGAAATGTTTGTGTTATTCTAGATATTTGTGCATAAAATACTTGACTTTTTGCATTTTCATTCTGTGTAATGCTCATAAATTTGTAGTGCAACTGTACCTTACAGAAAGAGAAAAGAAGAGGAAGCTTTGGATGCTAATGCTGTGAAAAGGAGACCTATAGGAATGGGAAAAAATAGCCATAAGCAGTATTTTGATGCAAAGGGGATCTAGTGGCACTTACCTGCTCTGTATGGCAAAGTCTTCTGAATGTAAATACTTTTAATTTACTTTGCAATCAGACACCTACTGATTAAAACCCACAATCTCTCTCCTCCCCATTGGAAAGATGGTTCTTGAAACCAGATCTTTAGTCATCCCAATATAAGTGCTTATAAGATATGCTGTTGCTAGGTCTTAGCTCATATCAAACCTTTGTTTCTGGTGACTATTCCCTGTCCTTAAGCACTGTTTTACTGAGATAAAGATATGTAGAGTATCTCTTGATGCTTTGGTCCAGCTGCTTTGGACCTGCAGGTTGTGCTTCTGGTTGGCAGCAGTGGCAGTGCTATCTCTGGGATATTTGTGCCCATTTGGCATCCCCTCAAAGGCTATGATGTAACCTATTGAGTCAAATGAGAATGCTGCCTCTGACAGCATTTGGCTCTTAATTAATGCTGAATTTGATCCATTATTAAGGAATAACAGGGATAGCATTATAGACTTAAATACCTCCCTAGGAGCACAGAGTAATGCAAGTTCCCCGCCTGTTATGACAAAACATAACAGATTCAATAAACTTCATATATTTTTTTCCCTAAAATAGCTTTACTGTTAGCATTGTAGCTTCTGGAGAAACTGGCTGCTATCTTCTTTCATCTGCAGGCAAAACACCTGCTACTTGTAAGCAACTGTTAGTTAAATGACTTAAAAGATTGGCATTTGTTTTAAATGGCAATTAAACTATTGCATGAAGTCACATTTGTTTCTACTGTACCAAAAGTTCAATAACCTAGTGTACCTTGATATGTACCACATTTCATAGTCGCAAGCTATAGGTCAGATGTAAAAACACTGTAATAACAGGCAATAAAATACAGAAATAGCCCGGCCTGTCAAGGCCTAGACATGCAAAGCAGCGCAGGGCTGCTGGGCTTGTGGCTCGCGCATTTCTGTGGGCGCATTTCTGCCTGTTCGTTGTAGGCATTAAAGGCAGGGGTAGCTGAATAGAGAAACATATTTGAGATCTGTTCTCCGTTTGGCAGAAAGAAAAAAAAGTTTCTGAGCAGTTATTATAATGACTATTTTTGACTGCTTTCGGAGTTGATTAACAGAAGACAGTGGACTTCTGAATAAATAGTTTAGCAAGACATCGGAAAAATTAGTCGAACTGTTCACAGATAATGTTCAGCCATCTCAAATTCAGATTGCTACAACCACTCAAGCACTGCATTTTAGCTAAGAAGAGAAAGTGGCCTTTATTAGGATCACGGCTCCATATATATACATCCTCTCATTTTCTATACCTTTAAAAATGTAACGCATCTTGTCCTATAAAAACACAAGAGTGCAGCTTTCCTAAAGTATATTGCACATCTCAAAGGCTTGCGGTACGGATTCCTTGATGTCGAGGACAGCGAGTGGTACAGAAGGAGTTAAGCACTGAAGAGGAGAATATAGATTACTGTGCTGCAGGCATCTATCACAGCACTGGCTGAAATAAAGAAAGTTCAGGAAACAGACGTTGCTTCCACCAGAAAAACAATCAATTTTGGATCTATATATAACACAGCATATATATTATTGCACTAAAAGGCATCCGTCTTCCAGTCAATGCTTTTATAAAAAAATATTCCATAGAAAGGTTTCTGTAAGAGGAGATAGCTTGCGAATTGCACTGTTGCAACTGGTCAGGGGTCTAAAGTATTTGTAAAATGCAGTTAGTGTTTAAGATGTACTCATTTGGATCAAAGAGGGTTTTGGACTGACTCACCACGCAGACACACATCTGCTAAATGTCAGACGTGAGGTAGTAGTACCTAATAACTCCCGAAAGAATCATTTTACATTCCCCACAAGTCACAACTGGCATCATATTCAGCTTTCTGCTGCATAAGGATTTGTTCCTAGCAGGTTGTATATATGTGTGTGACAGCAGGGGCAAGAATGATTATGATGAGTGTTGCTGTCAAATCATTATTATGCTTACTGCCATAAACTGAGGCATACAGCTCTAGCACCTGCCTGCTCCTTTCCTGTAAACAGCTGGGATCAATTGAAATATATTCTGACAACGAGACCTAAATTAATAATTACTCGTTATAAATGTAGAGTTCTGGTTTGCTTATCTTTTATGAATGTGGTGCAGTGGTGCAAAGCTCTCTGTTGGCTAGCAGACTTACTCTAAACAGAGAAAAAAGCCCAGCAGATGAAAATTGTTTTACTCTTTTCTGAGGTTGAAACAACATTGAATGAACATTCTAGCAGCTGAGGCTTTCAAGGAATACCGAATGCCGTCGGTTAATTGGTCATTATTTTTCTGTCACAAAGATTAAATCAAATAAGATTAATTGGATATCTCATTCCAAATTACTGACTGTGTGTGAGGTGCAGGTCTGGTGGCTTTTTTCATGTGTTTGCGGGTGAAATACTCTGGATTTTGTGTAAATGCTCGTGTTTTCAGACTGGACTGAGCATGTCAGTGGTAAAGGTATATCCTTTCTTGTAGTATTGGATCTGTTGAGTAGCAATAGAACAGTGGTGAAAATTCTATACCTCTGTTTTTAAAAAAGTTGCAGTTCTTTACATTTTGTTGTGTGACATCAGAACAAAAGGCTTTTAACAAAGGCTTATAAAGGCTTTTATAAACTTAGTTGCAAAAAGGAAAGAGAAAAAAGGGACTGGGGAAAAGAGACAGTGACAGGTTGTAATTGATCTCTTTTTTCCTGCTCAGTTTAACAGAGGCAGTTTCTTGTCATGATTCTGTTCTATCAGTCGCTGTTTTCCTACTCTGATCACTCTGCTTTCTCGTATACTTTTGTAAGAGATTTTTGTCTTCATTCAAATACTATAATGAATTAATAATTCCCAATGTCCTGTTTTTCCGCATGAATCTCCGGTGAGTAGAAAAACTTGGCTACTGTTGAAATACAAAGTGATGCTCATGCACTGTAGTCACTAGTAAATATGCAGGCACTGCCGTGGCAAACAGGATGTTCGCTATAGGGCAGCCTGTGTACACTGTGGTTAACTGGAACCTTTCATTTACACGAATTATCCTTTAACGTAACATTTCAAAGCTATCCTTTAACATAAACTCTGCTTGTGCTTAGAGACATGTCATTTTCTTTCTGAGATCTACTAAGTTTGTTACATGAAAGACATTTGTGAGAGTCTTTTGTGTAGATTTACTTTGATTTTTTTTTTGTTGATAAAATAATTGACCAAAAATCATGTTTACTGTTTTTTTTTTTTTTTTCAGAGGAAATCACATGAAGGTGGTTTGGCAAGCATTTCTCCAGGAAGTAAAGATTTTCTGTTATCCTTCGGGATTAGAACTCTGGATTTGTTCTTCCATGTGGTGAATGTTTTCCACGCCACCTATGATGACTGATGTCAGACTCTATCAGGGTCACAGTTTTACTGTTTTTTGGGTCCAGGGAACTCGTGGAGTCCATATGTTAGTACAATCAAGAAACATAGTGTTTTTATAGAGTCAGATAATTACCTCCTACAGTTCTTTTTTTACTGGCAGAAAGTAATTTTTAAAAAACATTACCTGACCCCCCAGTTCTGGTAGTTTTTAGGTTTTCCATCAAAACCAGTCTGTTCCCAATCCCTTCTGCATGTAGTTAATACATTGGTTCTAATGACCCACATCTGTCATGGTGAATGTGACAGTAATTCAGAAGTGTTACAAGAGACAGCAGTCACATCACAGCTCACTGAAGACAAAGGAACTGTTTCTAAAATTAGATCAGTTACTTTGGTATTTAACTGTAGGTAGCTTTATGTGGAAAATATTGCTTTTTAACCCTTTAAAATGAAAACTTACTCTTCTAATTTTGCAGGATCTCTTTTACTACTAAGAGCATACCTGATGCAGTATGTGGGGATTGCAGTGAAGAGTAAGGTACAAAGAAATCTGACTAAATGGAAAAAGTGCATGAAGTGAGATATGATTAAGGAGAGGTAGTTACATTCCTTCAACCAGATATTAAAGGGAAAGAGACACAGCAATTTTGTCAACGGGTCTGTACATACATGCTGAGATACAATTTTTTTAACAGTAAAAATTGCACATGGGAAAATTTTCCTATGGAATGAACAGAACATTTTCTCTTCCAGAAAGAAGGAATTGTTGGTGGTAGAAAATAATGAAAAATATTCCCTTGCTCACCAACCTTTCCGTTTTAAGCTGCATTAAGTTTAGATGGAATACCTGCTGTCACTTTATAGAACCTTATAAATACCAGAAGTTAGGAAACCATTGAACTATTGGATGGGAGAAACAGAAGTTTGAGCAATATAGAAAAGACAGATTGAATCTCTGCTTAAAGACATCTTAAGCATCATAGTCATTAATGAGAGATTTTCAACTATAGAACCATATTGATTTGAGTAACAAATACCACTTAGAATACCTATAAGTCCTCTCTTGTCTCCCAAGACATAGCTTTAGCATATTGCTGTGGATTTTTGGTAGCATGAGACACTGAAGTCTGAAATGTCTAAATCTCCTCTTGCCCTGGTGGTACTATATTATTCTGCTGGATACCACTTCTGATTCCAACCAGTTTAAGGTATAAGTGAAAGGAGAAAAAGGCTCAGTGACTTCAGGAAAAGTTCACGGGCAAGACTACTGTGGTATTCAGTTCAGCCCCAGGATTTCTTCTGCATAGGTCAGTGAATGCTGTCATCGCTTATGTCACTTCAAGCAAGGGAACTTAAACTGCAAATGTGGTAATGTTAATTATCATTCAGTAGGATTTTACTAGATGATTGTACAGATTGTTAACTTCCCTTGCCAGAGAGCACTGCCACTCTTTTCTCTCATCCTAGGAAAAAAGGAAAGCTGTGAGGGCATAAGCCTAATTTCTTCCCAGCAGGTAAAACATCTCTTTAAAATACTTTAACAGGAATTGGTTGTCAAGGAGTGAGATGAGGGTGATGGCGGAAAAAAGCTGTAGTATGGAGTGTATCCCTTCTTCATTAAAAAGGCTGTAGTCTCAGCATTCATTTAGGCAAATGGTTTCTCTTCCACAGCAATTTACTCCAGTCTCTGCAAACCTTACTTTTGTATTTTAAATGAAAGAAAAAAACACCAGTCCCTCACGATTTAGCAGACATTAGGTTTACTGGACACAAGGTTTGTCCTTTCATGCTGTTGTGTATCTTACCAAACTTGCCTTTTGTGCAAGATCCTGACCTGCTGTAAGTGGACAGTATTAATAGAGCTCTGTCAGCATACACAAGATCCAGCTTTGGCGCATTCTTCTTCAAGTACATCAGTAATTTTTATATATGTTCCTAGTGAATTTGTTCATACATTTGCTGGAGGCTTAAATTCTTGTCGATACTGACACTATTTTATCCATTCTCTCAATGGATGGATGAGGCTATCGAAAACAGGGATGATGTGCTGTCATTTTGAAAAACATGGCAGTTTTTCAAACTCAGGCTCATAGAATCATAGAATGGTCTGGGTTGGAAGGGACCTTAAAGATCATCCAGTTCCAACCTCCCTGCCATAGGCAAGGACACTTCCCACCAGACCAGGCTGCACAAAGCCGCATCCAGCCTGGCCTTGAACACCTCCAGGGATGGGGCAGCCACAGCTTCTCTGGGCAACCTGGGCCAGTGTCTCACCACCCTCACAGCAAAGAATTTCTTCCTAATATCTACCCTAAACCTACCCTCTTCCATTTTGAAGCCATGTAATGTCAAAGTTCATTAGACTGTATAAACAACTTGGACTATATATTTACAGAACATGTCAAGCACCCAAATCCCCCCTGTTTCTGCTTCAGCGGATAATTCAAAGTCTCATTACAAAACCTCTGCTCATCTTTCTTACCTAATCATGGACAAAAGTGCACTATTTTTTTATGTTAAAATTTCCCAGGAGTCTGAATTTTTGCTCGTTAGCCTGCCCAGTAACAGCCTGTACTGCTTTGGTCCCTGGAAAAAGCTCTTCTTCTCTATGTTATGTGCTCTGAATGTGTTCTACTAATTCGGAACACTAGAACAGGCAGTGCAGAAGGTTTGCAACATCCTCCTTCCTTTACACAGTAGCTCAGTTTTTAGAGCTCTTATTGATTAGATCCCGTCTTGTCAGACAGGATCAATTCCTTCCCCTGCCTTGAAAGGTGTGAAGACAATTCAGGTACCTCTCATGTTCCAGAAATACTCCTTAGCATCTGAACTTAATATTTTTTAAAATGGGAAGAATATCTTCTACTCTTTATGAGTGAACATAGAGAACAGTTGACCACCATTTATTTTACAACAACCTTCTAAATATTGAATTTTCTTTTTTCTAGAAGTAATCAACAAAGATCAATCTCTTTCAAGCTTTAATGCCAAATAACAGTTTTTCTAAACCTGTTCATATTTTTGTTCTCCTTTTGGATGCTTTTGAATTGCTATACGTCCTTGTTAAAGTCATTATCCAAGACAGGGCACATTCTTTTTATCTGAGGGCTCAAAGCAGTAAGTAAAGTGGAATAATTACCCCCATATTACAGATAAAATTACAGTTAATATATTTGAAGCTGAATTTCATTATTTTACAGTGAGTTTTCCATTGTTAAGTCCTTACTCAGTTTATGGTTGGTTTCCTTCTTCTCCATAGTACCTAACTTAGATCTTCCCAATTTCATATTTGGGCAATGGATTTATTCACCCTAAGTACAGTGTTACCCCTGTCTTCATGAATTTCAGCTTCTGATTTTGAATAATTTCTGCAAGTGTTCAGAATTATCCTGAAAATACAGGTGAATTCAATGTGCTTGCACCTTTTTAATCTTTGTTATCTGCAAATTTTTTGTTTTCTATTTTCCCTGTTCTTCACGTTCCATGTTGCCTCTTGTTCAGATCATCAATGAAAATATTGACTAGGAATAGGTTTTTTTGGTTGTTGTTGTTGTCTGTTTGAAATGCTCTCTCAATTTGACATGAAACTGCTGAAAACTCTACTTGGGAGATTTTTCAAGCAGTTGTTCTCCCATGTTACAGGGAATTAATCCATACCAGATTTTCTTAGCATACTTACACGACTGTCATGGAGAATATTACCAAAAAAAAAAAAGTTATGTTAATGTTTATCACATCTATTGCTTCCCTGTTATCCATTAGCTTGCAACTCTGTCAAAGAAATAAATTATGCTGGTTTGATACAACCTTTTTTCTTGACAAATCCATGTCATATGTTTTTTATCATCTTATTATTCTTGAGGTGCTTATAAATTGCTCAATAATATGTTCCAGAATCTTTTCAGGAATCAGTTAGGCTGTCTCCAACTCCCCGGTCCCTTCTTTCTCTCCTTCTTAAAGATGGTACTATGATTATCCTTCTCTGGTCCCCTGACACTTTCCAGTCCACTGTGAATTTTAGAAAAATTCATTATAGTTTGCGAAACTGTTTCACCTGGTTCAGTGGGTCCTCATGACTGAATTTAATCAATCCTTGCAAACTAGCGTACATGTAATTTATCTAAATATTCCTTAACCTATTGTTTCCCTAACTTGGCCAACAGTCCTGTGTGCTTTTTAAATATCTGGTTACAATTCTCCTTATTTGTAACGAATAAAGCTATGTCAACCTCTTCCTTATCATCAGCTCACCTGCCTTCCCTGTGAAACAGTCAACCTGTATTTTCCTCTGGTTTTGTCTTTTGGTATATTTATAGGATGTTTTCCTCCTCCTTTGCTAGTTGATTGGAATCTCAGCTTTTTTATTTCAGCTCTGTGTGCTTGTGCTTTATATTCATAGTACATTTTGTAAAGTTCTTCTTGACTTTCAAAGATCTTAAAGAGGTCTTGAAGTAATCATTTAAGTTTTAATATTTTTTCTTCTTATTGAATTAGTTGGAAAATGTGATTTTAATATAGTGTCTTTCAGAGATTTCCACTGCTTTCAGTATAGTGGCTGCAGTCCTTGTGAAGGACCAAACACAGCTTTTACTTTAGATTTTTCTGTGGAGAAATGTTATTTAATTCCATTTGAAAGCTTAAGGCCATGAGCTCTGTTATGAAGGGATAGATTGAAACTGTCTTCCACTTTCTCCCATCAAAAACCGCAAATTAAGTTTTGATTAAATATGGGCCATTTTTTCCTCCTTTGCATTCTGTATGTAATTTCTATATAAAAAACCTTGGGTTGAAATAATGACTTGTGTGGCTTTGTCGGCATTCAGCAACATAAAAACATGTATTTTCCTCAGTCTGTATAAAATGAATCAACTAATTTACTTGCCCTTCACGCAGTATCCAGGTTTCACTTAAATTCCCAGCTTGTGCTGAATCATCCAGTATTGCTGGTTTGTTTTTTTGTGGTTTGGGTTGTTTGTAATTACTTTTAGATCTATTGCAAAGCTCATTCAAGGCTTCTTAACAAGATAATCAAATTGAAATGCGCTGTCTCCAAAGATGAAGGTTTTGGTTGGGGCAGTTCCTACTTGGGAAGTGGAGAAAGCGAGAAGTGGAGGTAGGATGGGGTTCTGTTTGAAAAGCCCTGAAAATTATGTCCTTGCTTTTCCTGCTGCCAGGGAGTTTCCTTTTTATAGAGAATACAAAGGATGGAAGGGGTTCCTCCCTGGTTACACGCACAAGGGATTCCCTCAAAAGCTTTCCTTGCAAGTGGTATTTACTACCCTGCATCCTGAGGCAGAAAGGGCTCTAGACAAAATAAGGAGAAGAGTATAATTTTAATTCCCTTTGGCAGCTGATTGTTTTAGGTAGTTTTCTGCTTGGCACGTGCCTGGTGTGGGTTCAGCTTAGTCAGAAATATGTAGGTTATTTTCTTTTTACTTTAGATGTGCTGCAATAGATTTCTCTGCAGAAATAACTGCAGCCCGGAGTCAGCCAAGCATAGTCATGAGCATGAGTGTGACGGTTGTTTACTATAAATAGGTGCTTTTTTGAAACTGGAGCCTGAATTTCTGTGCTTACCTTTTTGCAAACTGAGTACATACCAATGACCACTGCAAATTGGATGAATCATGAATTTTCTTATATTTATGCTTGCTGCTATTTTCTAAATCAGATAACCCAACACTTATTCTCACATTTCATTGTTAGGTTGGCATGGCACACTACAGTTGAATATTTGTTTTTTTTGAGTACATATTTAAAAGTGGCCTGAGATTTCTTGCCTTGAAAAAGTGCTATACATCTTGAACTTGTTGTTGGGAAAAACTTGTGCCATAAAATTGATGTAGGGGTCAACTGTTTCTAAAGATTTAATACCAAAGGGATTTTTTGGAAGATAATATGATATTAATACACTAGATTATGTTTATTGAGATTCAGCAACTATTAGAATGGCTAAATTTTCTTGGACATGACGACAGATTTATTACTTCACCTTTACAGTGATTTCTCTTGCCTGCATTAAACTTAAATCTTAAACATTCCGTCTGGGAAGAATAGGCAACTGTCCTCAGTTCCTCTTCACTACTGGGTGGAAAATTGCTGCGCTCACCCATTTTGCAACTATAGTCAAAGAACTGGAGGGGAATTGTTAACTGTCTGATTAAGTAATTATCTCACGTGCATTTAAAAATACAGCATCTAAAATAAAGCTACTGCTGACCAGATCCTAAAATATTTTATTTGATATAGCGTTAGATGAACTCTTACATGTAAATGGAGACAGAGGGAAAGATCTGCCCGGGCAGGTCAGCTTGAAGGGTTGAGGTCTGTAGTTCAGAACTTTGATGACATTTTGGTCTTGTTAATTCAACTTCGCCAAGTCCACAAATAGTCTTCATGGATTGATAACCAACAAAACAAGACAATGTCCTTTTCCTAGGGTTCTTATATTTTTACTACGACACTGGGTGATAAAACAAAAACAATAATCCATTGTGAAAGCACTGAGAGAAGAATCAGATCTTTTCCAGTTCTTCTTGTTGTGGTTTAACCCCAGCTGGCAGCTAGAACCATGCAGCCGCTCGCTCACTCCCCCCAGTTGTGGTGTGAGAAAAAACTCGTGGGTTGAGATAAAGACAGTCTAATAGGTAGAGCAAAAGTCGCGCACACAAGCAAATCAAAACAAGGAATTCATTCTCAGCTTCCCATGGGCAGGCAGGTGTTCAGCCACCTCCAGGAAAGCAGGGCTCCATCATGTGTAACGGTGACTTGGGAAGATAAATGCCATCACTCTGAACGTGTCCCCCCCCCCTTCCTTTTTCTTCCCCCAGCTTTATATACTGAGCATGATGTCACATGGCATGGAATATCCCTGTGGTCAGTTGAGGTCAGTGTCTCCTCCCAACTTCTTGTGCAGCCCCAGTCTGCTCGAGGTGGGGCGGTGCGAGGAGCAGAAGAGGCCTTGAGAGCTCAGCAACAAGCAAAACCACCAGTGCACCATCATGCTATTCCCATCCCAAATCCAAAACATAGCATTACACCAGCTGCTAGCAAAAAAATATTCTAACTCTATCCCAGCTGAAACCATAACACTTTTCTAAGACTATTCATGCAGTTTTATTTGGGTCATTACCTAGTAAGGATGAAGATGTCAGAAATAGGAAATGTACTTCAGAAAAAGTATCTGGCAAGGCAGATGGAGAACTGAGACCACGGGGAGCAGCGGGATCTCCCAGCAGTATCAGCTGGTATTGTACGTGTCTCAGCAATGCAATGCAATGCAATGCATGTCCAGCTTTGATGGATTTTGCTCTTGCTGTTCCTGCCATCGATGGAGGTTGCGGTTGTTGTCTTATGGGAGAAAAATAAGTTTCTTTGTACAACTGTCAGCCTAACACTTCTTGACGCATCTATGATTTGCTTATACTGAAGTATTAGAGGCTTTGCATGTTGTATGTTAAAATGCGCTTTGTCACTGTGCTTAGAATCTGGCAATTAACTGTCAGTTTGCAGCATCTTCATTATTGCATTTTAAACTGAAGGGAAGAGTAAAAGGAAAGACTCTGCTAATGCAATAACAAGATGAATTAAATATAGGGAAATCATAGAAGAAAAGGGGGCAAGGGACATTAAATATTTATGAACCCTTGCTTATACTGCGTATTTTGAGGTGAGTTCTTTATTCTACATGAGTAGGCCACATACCATCCAAAGAATTTCACTTACACTGGTAGGTTTTGATTTTCATTTTTTTAAAAGATTTTTTTCAAGAACAACTGGGCTTTGTAATTTTTATACGTCTAGGAGAGTGCATAGTATGAATTGTCCTTTCTTCTTTTTTTTTGAAAGAAACTTGCAGTAGTAAACGCAGGTGCAGATGTGGTATGCAGAATATTTAAAGCATGTGTTTTATCCTGATTAATAAAAGAGTTCTATCTGTCAGTTTACCAAACTTCAGATTTTATTTATGTGGTGCATTTGAGCTTTTAAGCTGTTTTTCTATTTTGCTTACCTGTTAAGTGAGCTAAACTTGCACCTTCTACAATGAGACCTGCAGGATTAAGCTTTCAACCTCAAGTTGTCCTTTGGTAAGAATTTGAAGGCAATTTGTCCAACACGAAATGTGAAGAGCAGGTGAACAAATAGTTATATAGGCTTTTATTCCCCACAGCTCATTGTAGATGCAATTTTTATCAGGTATATTCTGCTCCATGGTAGCTAATGAAAAGTCTGTATCCTATTGGGTAGAGATACAATCAGGAGCTCCACCAAGAACTTATAACTACAATAAATCTTCAATATACCAAAGGTAAGTTAAGAAACTTGGGAGGAAAGAGTTTTAGAGCAAGAGAAAGATCTATGTGTCTCTCACTTTGGATACCACCTAACTTACCTGCTAATTGGACAAGACTCTTGAGTTTTTTAGCTGTTGCATTTCAGCTGAAGCCTTGCAGATTGGCTGCAGGATTATGTGAATGCTTAATTGCAGGCACCCTATTGCGTGGCTCACTGCCTAGTGTAACTCTATCATGGTTGAGACTGGCTTTGCCCCCATTTTACTTCCCTGCTCGTCATCATTCCAGGTGTTGCAGCCTTTTAACATCCTCATCTTTATTTCCGCCCTTTCCACTGTTTTCATTGCATTAAACTTTCAAAAAAAAAAAAAAAAACCCACAAAACCCCAGTGTCATATTATATTGGTAGCTGTAGCATGTGGGTAGTATTGCAATATGGCAATGAAACGTTTAGCTCAGGGAATTTCTTTTTCAGCAGAACCCCTTTGAGTACAAGCCTTTCCTGGGAGGCAGAGCCCAAGCACTGCTGAAGCGTTGCATCACCTCATCTGCTCGGAGCTTCCACCACAGCCAATGCAGGACACACCTAGAGGGGTGCAGCAGCACTACCCTGGGAATGCTTAAAAATCTGGCATTGTAGGATTACAGGGAGAAGGGACAGAAGGAAAAGCTTAGGTATGACTCAAATCAAGAAATCTGTAGTTACTGATTTCATCTTCAGACTGCATGCTGAGAATCTCTTCCTTAGCAGATTTTTGCAGCCTCTTTTAAAAGCAAATGTATCTTGTCTATAGTCAAGCTTAATAGTACAAAAGCTTAACTCATCTTCAGCTTCACCTGAGGGTGGGGGGGAGCAGCTGACCTTGCAGGTTCCCATTTAGTACTGGGTTAGTACTGGGTTAGCACATCCCATTATGGCATTTGTAGTACTGGGCTGAATTAATGGCATTTAATCCATTGCATCTTTCTAAGCATTGGTTTGGTTTATGTTGAGAGGAAGGTGTTGAATGGTTTACAAATATTTTGACTTCAGAGTGGGTGTTTCAGGGGCCTGAGAATGTAAAGAGACATGGAATTCCATTTTGAAAGAAAGAAGAGAATTCTGCCAATAATTTAATCAAGAGCTGCATAAAAGATATATAGGTGGATAGACAAGTATTATCCAGTAGAATGCTGGAAATACTGGGTACCTTTCTCCATCAAAACAGAAATTATTGCAGTAGAAAAAACTTAGAATATTTATCTTTTTTTTTCCCCACTACTTTTTGGTAAACAGAATAAATGGCCCTGATAGGGGGGAAAAAAACAACCCAAGAAAAAAATTCTCATAAAAACATTTTCAATAAAAATACCTTCACTCAGAGGGTAAGTATGATTTCCAGTCTTTATCTATCTCTAGTTTCATATTTAGAGGTCCCAATCTCTTCTGTTTAACGCTTTCTGTAGCTCTTTCCAGTCCCATTCATCCCTGGGCTTAGGTACAGTAATGGTCTCTCTTCCCCAGATGCCTGAATTTTTTTTATGTCCCTGATCTCTTTCGGATAATCACTTCCAGGGCCACGGGTCTTTTAGCAATATACCTTTACAGCCTACATTACTACTTTTCCAAGTGGAAGAGGTTGTCACTAAGCGGGAACATAATGCGGTTTGTCAATTTTCAGTAGGTGTCTTGGGAAGTCTTTTTTTTGCTCCGTAGATAATATGTGTCTCTTTAAGCAACAGTCTCCACCAGGGAAGCCTGTCTTCCACCTGATAATTCACTTCGGTGAGAATTGGATGTTCTGAGTAGAATGCAATAGCACGTATCAGGCTGCTAAGTCTGCTACCACAGATGCTAGAGCAAGTAATAAAAACAGCAAGATGGAATTAGGGCAGCAAAAGTCCTATAATTTTCAGAATTTTGAGTATATTTTGGATTGATCTAACGGTGACAAAATTGTTCTAGTAAAGAGCAATCTGCTGTGAAATTAAAAAGGTTTTCCTCAATGTGACAATGCCTCGTGAAAATGAACCCTGTGAAATGAAGTCAGAGTGTTGGAACTTCTTAGACATCCTTGTTTTTAACATAAGGAGAGCCCACTCTTGCCTCATGTGTAACGAATGGGATTTTAGATGGCCAACAGCTGGCGTGCATGGTCTGAGGAGTGAAGAAAAATCTTTCAGAAGGGGAAGGAAAAATACATCGCTGGGAATAGGAATTTCAAAATCTTCCATAAAAAAAGTAACAGCAGCACTGTCTCCTTTTCCTTGAAACCTTTTAGAGCTCCCTGCAAGGGATAAAACCACTGTAGAGACTCCCAGCGTTCCTGGGCTGCGGCAGCGTCGGAAACCTGTCTGCCTGTGAGTGTTAACTCAGCTGGGAACATCCATGTTCATGGGGGCTTGTTGTGGTCTCACCAGAGGGGTGAACGAAGCATCAGGAAACCATCTAGCATTGTATAGCAGATTCACTGCAGTGAGTCTGAGAAAACTACGTATTTCTCTGAAGAAATTTCCAACTGGAAAACTTTTTACTACCTTTACATATGAGGGAATGGTATTGTCCCCCTACCCTAAAAAAGGTGGATGATGTGCTCAGCTGGCACAAGTGGCTGTCACTCTGACTAATTTCAGAGTAAAAGGAGAAAGACTATATTCCTCACTAATAATATGGCTTCTCTCTTAAATGTTTTTCTAAAAGTTGTAGTCCCAGCTTTACCACCAGCTATCTACCCCTTCTCAGCTGTAATTACAGTATATGCTCAGCGAATGCAAAAGGAGAGAGTGTGCCCTACTTTAATGAATGGCAAGATCAAGTTCTAATTTCACATTGCTTTCTTCAACCCTCTTTCAGGGACCAAATCCCCCTGCTTTTGGATTATGGGTGTCCCTGTTTCATACCTCACTTTCAGTGGTTTTGCATCTGTATTAACACAGAGTGAGAGTGGGATGAGTTTGAGTGTCCTTATATTATCCTGGGTTATAATTAATTTACTAATCTGCCAGTTGAATATCTTTTTCATGCTGGTGGGTAGCTTTAGTTCAATACCCTTTCTGGTTTAAAGTTTGCTCTGTCTTTTTTGTATTGAATGTACATACTGGCAACTGCTCAAGCTAAGACAGATGAAGGAAATTTTAATTACCATGAGGGAGTTAAGATTGCTTTTTCAAACATAATAGACTACCACTTAAACTGGATTATTAGCCTTTCCATTTTCGTTTTCAGAAGGATCAGCTGTGGTTTTCAGAGGATATTCAATTCTATATTACACCATTATTATCCAGACTTACTTTCTGCAGTTTGCATTCTGTCTTGAAATTTTGGCAGCTGTTTTAGATTTTTAATTTATTTTTTTATTACTCGATATTGCCGAGCTTGATATTTTCTAACAGCTTTTGTCAAATACAGAAGGTAATGCCTTTCAACTTTTAATTATTTTTATCTTTATTTTTATTTTATGATTTCTTTTTTTCCCCCCCACATCTGCGTTGTGCAGTCTGGTATTTCTTCCAATGTTGGTGTTCAGGCTGACATCAGTAAGAACATAAACAAACACCAATTTTCTTCTCTCCCGCCCTCCCTGCTCTTTTTTGCAAAGGGGTGTGTGGAAGAAGAAGAGTTTTCCTGGCAGTACTATTGTATATGACAGCAGGAAAGACAAAAGATAAAATAATACACACACTCCAGTTATTTGAACAATACAAGCAGAGAAACAATGAGTTTCTTTTAGCTGCCAGGGAGCAATGAATTTGTGTGATTTGACTGCAGGTAGTATTTCTGATGTAGTCCTGTTTTGAAAAAAAATTTCCAACTTGGTGTATACGCTCACAGTTTGAGGTTTTCTGTCTTTCACACTTAAATCAGCATAACCTTTTCTTGGATCAAACAGTGCTAACCATAGACAGTTACAAACATGTTTGGAATAAATTAGCTCATAAACATTTTATTCCCATCCCTTAATGGGGAATGCTTCACAATGCACTGTCAAATATGATGAGATTTCTCATTTTATGGCTCACTTTATCTACAGTCTAGTAATTGCACTTTCAATGGCACAGTATTTGTGTGGAGCAATGGTGACATTCAGTGCCCAGTTAGACTACAACGTGATTAATCCTCTGCATACGTTGCTTAAGGGTCTTATAATTCATATTCTCTTGTTTTACAATGGCAGGTATGAATTCAGGAGAGAATCTGAATATGCAATAAATTCATCTACATCAAGTATCGAGTTGCTTGAAATACTGAATATATTTTCCAGAGACCTGGCTGCATAAGAATGATCTGCAAATATTTTTTCCACCTAGCAGAGCCGAGTACTACACCAGAGGATATGGGAGTTTATACCGGTTTTGGAAAAAAATCTGGACATGAACTGCATTATATGATAAGCAAACTCTTGATAAGCTTTTCTTGGTGAAGGGTTAATTTTAAAAGGCTTTATTGGCGAGTGCTTGAGAGCATCTAGTCTATCAAGAGTCACATGGGATAGTTATGAGTGGATTGTATGTTAAACACGATTATATAGAGATTTTAAAGAAAGCTGCATTTTAGCTGGAGAATCCAGTTCTGTTTAAGTGAAACAGAGGAAACAGTTCAACTCCTCTTTTCTCTTGAATTAGCCTACGTAGTTTCTTGGAATCAGGATGAAAAGATGCGCATCACTTAGGCTCTCTCTGTGGATCTTGTGTGTGGTAGTCTTAAGCTCTCAAGTTCCTCAATGCTCCAGGTAAATCTAACATCCTTTGAAATGACCATACCCTTACAAAACATAGCTATGGATGCTGCCTTTCTGAAATGCAACTATTGGATGAGGTTTTGTAGAATACCCTCTTGGTTGGTATATTTGCTCAATATGTGGGAGACCGCAGCTCAGTGCTTCATAGGCCCAAAGATACTCAACAATGTAGAATCTTTGTCTCAGACTATATAATGGATGGAGAAGGGAAAACACTTCTTACTATGCCAGTGTGCAGAATGTCTACTAGGCAGGAAAAAAGCCAAAGAACACAGCTTCAAAAACCAAATTTAGAGCACTGACCCGTGCTTCAGTTCATCTTGAGGACAAGAAAGGGCTTTGAGGACACTGCTTAACAATTTATTATCACAAAAATAGAAAGAGATTTTGATTTCTAGCTCCGAGATATCTCTTAAATGGTGTTCTGCATTCCACGTGGGTTACCCTCCCTTCGTTAAAACACCTTTGCATCCTTCAATCTTTGCTTACTGAAGCATAGTCAAGATTGTGTGCTTGGCAGGGCAGCAGCAAAGCTGGAATACATTTAACTCATTAAGCCTCTTCTATCTGACTTCCTTGTGCCCCCCAGAAGTGCTTGGGATGCATTATACCTTTATCACACTCCTCTTCAGCTCTCCAGGTTAGGGTGCTTTGTTTCTGCTTTCTTTGCTAACGGGGAGCTTTGTCTTAAAGTCATGGTCTAGTCTGTATACTTGGATGCAAACACCAATAGCCTATTAATCCCAGGTGTAAATCAATTGGAATCAGTAGAGGTAGACTGGTTTAGGTTTAGCTCCTAATCCATATTATTGGAATGAATTATTCTTTCTTTTACAGCTGAGCAGCCCTGCTGATTTCTGTTAGGCAGCTGAGGGCAGAATTTGTTTCCTGAAGTCTGTTGGAGAGAGATGCAGCTGAGTGAGCTACCAAGGCTCGCCAGGCTGCAAGTAGTGGACTGAACTTTCTCGTGGTGTAAGAGCTGTAAGAAGGTGGGTCATCTATATTGTTGTGTGGCAGATGATTTAGTCTGGTCACAGAGGACCATCTTACTCTTGCTGCTTAGTTCAGTTCTTGCAGTTGCAAAAGGCTTGTGCCAGTCACCACCACTTCTTCTGCCAGTTCGCAATCACCTGAGTTGCCCACGTCTCACTGTTCAGCCCCATCCCTCCTATGTAGTCTAATTTCCAGTGCAGTCCCCGGCTTTAGCTCCCCAGACAAATCATAGAATCTTCTAGGTTGGAAGGGACCTTTCAGATCAGTGAGTCCGACCATCAACCTAACTCTGACAAAACCACCACTAAACCATGTCCCTCAGCACCACGTCTACTTGTCTTTTAAATAGCCCCAGGGATGGCAGCCTGTACCAATGCTTGATAACCCTTTTTGTGAAGAAATTTTTCCTGATATCTAACCTAAACCTCCCCTGGTGCAACTTGAGGCTGTTTCCTCTTGTCCTATCTCCTGTTACTTGGGAGAAGAGACCAACCCCCCCTGGCTACCCCCCCCTTTCAGGGAGTTGCAGAGAGCGAGAAGGTCTCCCCTCAGCCTCCTTTTCTCCAGGCTGAACAACCCCAGCTCCCTCAGCCGCTCCTCACCAGACTTGTGCTCCAGACCCCTCACCAGCTTCGTTGCCCTTCTCTGGACCCGCTCCAGCACCTCAATGTCTTTCTCGTCATGAGGGGCCCAAAACTGGACACAGCCCTCGAGGTGGGGCCTCACCAGTGCCCAGTACAGGGGGTCGATCACTGCCCTAGTCTTACTCACCACACTGTTCCTGATACAGGCCAGGATGCTGTTGGCCTTCTTGGCCACCTGGGCACACTGCTGGCTCATATTCAGTCGGCTGTCGACCAACACCCCCAGGTCCTTTCCCACTGGGCAGCTCTCCAGCCACTCTTCCCCAAGCCTGCAGCACTGACCTCTTACTGCTGCCTCCACAGCCTGGTGCCTCGGTGCCCGTCCAGCCTTTTACCCTGTTTCTGCGTCCGTATGCAGCCTGCAGCGTTGGTTTCGTGAGCTGAATGTTCTACCTGCCATAGGTGGAGAGTCCAAGTAGCAAGTGCTTTTCTTCAGTTGTCTTTGAAGTGATGTTTTACTTTGGATATGTGATTAATATCAGGTTAATGACGTTAATAGCATGTGTTGGGATGTGTTGCTGACCTGGGGCTGCTGTTGTGTTTGTCTTACTCTTTTAAATAGAAGTGTTTGGTTAGTGAATGGAAACTTATTGAAGCCTGTAGAAGGCTATCAGCTTTCTTGTGATTTGTCACATTTCAGCGAGAGAGGTTAATTTTGATGGCAGTTAATTTATGGCAAACATATAAAACAATCAAACAATATTTTTATATTAGTGTTAACTACCATGATTCCAAGGTAGCAATTAGCTTAACTGACAATAAATAGAAACAAATTGTAACAGTGAAAACATGAACAAAAATCATTCAACCCCTCCACTTTATTTAATGTAATAAAAATATACTGACTTAATTGATCTTGAGCTGCTATAAGTAAAAACTAATGACATGAAATGGAGTTTAGCTATTGGCTTCAGGGAATGATATTTTCTCATGTAATAAAATACAGTGAGATGCACATACATAAATACTTTATGTTCACCATTAAAGGAATGATGTACATTTCACTGTGGCAGGATAAATACCTATAAGCAATTAACAGGGGGAAGTCTCCCTGTTTTTAAAAGCATAATCTCTGGCAGCAAATGCAATGGGGACTTACATTGCTTAATTAAATGGTTATGGAAAGAACTTGATAGGGGATATTCTGTATCTTCTCCATTAACTCATCCTTCAGGGCACACTCAAAATTTCTCTGGTATCACCAAACCAAAACTCTAGTATCTCCATCCAGTCTGGGATTTGTTGATAATCTGTGTGTTGTTATTGATAAGATGACTTTTAAAGTGTCTTAATATTTTTTTTTTCTTAAGTTATTTAATTCTGTGTAAGAAACACTAACTGCACTGTGAAGACCAATTTAAATACCTTTTGAAAAATGTTGGGTTTGTTCTGTTTTCTGTTAATAGTTATATTTTTGATGGGGAAAAGGTTATGATCAGGCAAACGTAAGAGATTCAGACAGTCACAACCAACCAGGGCTGTGTTTCATCACACAGCAGGAAGCTGAGCACCAAGGAAGGTGGTTAGTTGCCATTCATTTCATGTGCGCGTGTCATGAGATGTATTGACATTTTCAGGAGTGTAAAGGAAGAACAAAATAATTTATTGAAAATTATGTGGCACCTAGATAAATTCAGTAATTTTATTCACACTCACAATTCAAGCACAAGTTGCTGTCAGAAAGAAAATGAGGAAAAAAAATCCTCTTCATTCTTCCTGTGGCTTGTAACAAGCAAGTTAAAATTAAACCCAAACATACAATTGAACTAAAATCACTTTGTTTTTCATTAAACTAACAAGAAATGTAAGTATTTTAAGTATTAATCAGATTTGCAATTAAAATTAAATAAATGAACCAATGAACCAGCAATGATATTAGGTTGAATCATCAGGTGGGCAATTTTACCCGCTCGATACTGTGTCTGACCACACTATGCGGTGACGACAAAGAATCCTTTTCTAAACTGAAAGTTCACTTGCTTGCCTGTAGTTTAACATACCAGAAGAGTACAGCCATTAATGGCACTTAGTATATTTTTCTTTGGTGAATTTATTTAGTTGCTTTTTGAAGCCTTTTATATTTAATTTTCTCTCTAATACCCTGTGGCAATTAGTTTCATAGTTCAGTTATGCACTGTGCGATGATTTGATTGATTTTTTTTTTTAATTTTTTTTTTTTCCCCAAACCAGGTGACCACTTAACTGGTGAGAAGACTCTTAGCTGCTTGGAATCTCCTGGATGTTAGCACACCATCATACCTAATGACTACAGTTTTTGTTTACTCTTCAAAAGGTATTATTTATTGGTTTTGTTTTAACTGAGGTTGGTATAGCAGAATTGTTATGAGAATGGTTACTCTTCGAGTTTCTTCAAGTCTCATCTCTCCATTGTAACACTTGGCTGTTTCATATTGAAAGCAGTGCCAGCTTAGTTGGCAGTTTGGTTTCCTGCTACATGTCTGCAAATGCTAATATTCGTCTCTTAAGATAGCAGTCCTGCTGTACCTCCTGTTGGTTTGTTAGATTATTTGCCAAAGATTAGTCAAGAATTTTAGGAATAGGGAGGTTTTCTTTCTGTGGCCAAAATGTCTTTCATGTAATATGCTTTACTGACTGATGTAAATCTCAAAAGGAGTCTTCTGTTGCAAAAGCGTTTGGAGTAACACTAACACAGGATACTTGTAGTTTTATTTTTATTTTTTTCACCCGAAGACTAAGGGACAACCAACATCCTTGGTTGTTTTTCTTTGGTTGAATGTGTATATATATTTACATACCAAAACTGTCCTGCATAAAATGTATTTGGATGAGAGTAACTGTAAAGTTAGGCTCAACTCTTGCTTTAAGCTGCTAAGGTGGCATTTAGTCTTGTTGAGATGAAAATGTAAGTGAGCATGTTGTTGTCATTGTAAACCAGGAAGCGTTGTGTGAAGTGAAGCCATGAAATTTGGCAGTTATACAGCCCTTTCAAAGCTGGACGCTTCTGTTTTTCCAGATGATGGTGACAATTCTTCTGTGCTCTACTTTTATTGCTTCATAGCCAATGTCTCACTTCTGAGATTGGCTTTGAGTCTATTCCTGGAAGAGTTATATGTAGGAAAAAAGTGTCAGTCATTACTAGGAGAGACTAGAACTGAGGGCTCTGTCATGGGGGCACCAGTTGCTGGTTTGAAGCTCTCTGTTGTCATTATAAGCGATTGGAGAGTTTCAGTCCAGATTATTTTCCTTCCTGTTCTTCAGAAAATAATGGATCTACTTTGGTATTGTAGAAAATCTGTTAATGGACATCTGATGGAAGACAAACTTAGCTGCTTTTGAGATTGTTTTTTTTTTTTCTCAGGATTTTGGTAGTTTCTCCCCAAGTACAAGAGACATGCTGTTGTCTGCAGTGTTCATTCAACTTCAGCCAAGGGTTATCATTCACAAATAAATTACCTGTCTCTTCAAGAAGTTAGTTAAAAAATTTCACTAAAACTGCTGCAATGCTTTCCTTACAGTTCCTACATATTTTTCAGCGGGTTAACATAAGCAGAGGATATTGTGCATATAGAGGTAATTTACCTCATCTGCAAGTTCTCCAGAGCACGTCTCCATACGTTGCTGAAAGGAAGTGTGTAGATTTATATATTTGAATGGGCTTCCTCCATAATTTGGGTTCTGCAAAAATGTTCTCATTCTTAGGTTCTTTTTGAAGAGCAATATGGGTCATATGCATAGCTTTGATACAGACTTCAAGGCAAAATATAGGTGGCCAGAAGTAGATTAAACCGAGCAGGTAGTCACCTTAGATTCAGTGTAACATCAATTTCTAACAACCCAAATGAGTGTCCAATTAGCAGGCTCTTGGCTTTTTATTCTAGGTAGATTCTTTCAAACCGTCTGGTTGGAACTGCTCCAGTAAATATAAATTATATATGTGTTGAAGTTACTACTCTTGTTTCTCACGTGTCTTTATAGTCAATCTCCTTCATTCTGATCCAAGAGCATTGAATTAAATCGTACAAAGTGGAAGAGCTACAGCAGGAAATATGGAGAGCAACTCTAGGGGCTGATGGGAGAACATTCACACAGTTTAATGACAAAGTAGAGACTTGAGATTTTAGCAGAGGGAGTAGGAAGAATATTTTTGTACAGGATTACTCATGTAGAAAAGTACAGGCATTGGTCAAGTAGTCTCATTTATCCATGCTATACCCCAGGAACAGTCAAAATGTCATCACCTAAGCTTAATTGAAACAGGAGCAAATGATGTGACTTCCAGTAATAGCTTTAAAAAAAATCTCCTGTTTATAGTAATTCTTTGAATTTTTCAGAGAATGTCTTTTAGTCATTATTACTGTGACATTGACTCCATCAGACTTGGAGGCCAGTGCTCTGTAAGTTGGGAATTGAAGAAGATGGTACAGCAGTTCCCTTTTCAGGTAGTACTAAGCTGTTGCATGGATAGTGTATTCAGGGCATTCCTACTAAATCAGAAGTAGTGCATTTAGTTTGCTCTGGCCTACCTTGTGATTTCCCTGGCAGCACACTTGCTGAGAGTTTCACTGAACTGTGTCTCATGCAGTGATTGCGTGAAATTGTATGTTAGTTGGCGTAGTATGTGTTCCCTTCCGCAGCTGAGTTTCTTTCTCCACCCTTTCACTCACAGTGGTGTGTAACTGCTCAAATCAGATCACATTTGAAGCGTGAGCTCCCTTTGAGCAAGTCTACATCACTGTATACTGTCATTTTGTAATTGTGTCAGGAATCAATGGAGGCTTTCTTTTTTTATTTTATTTAGCAAGAACAGGATGAAATCTCAAGTTAGAATCAACTTACTTGAAACAGTTCTTTCTATTTCAGATTAAATCATGATTGCTATAGCTCTTGTGCTGCTATTAATAGCTGAGAATAAAGTTTGATTTTTGTCAGTTGTGTTAACAAGACCTTAAATACTCTCTAGTTTTGGCAGGCTTTGATTAGCATTTTCCCTACAAATAAGCCGGAGGCTCACTCCTGGGCAAAATTCCCTCTTTTCCTTATTTCTATTTCAGTGTACCCCTTTTGAAAGCAAATTTCCATTTGATAAACGAAGCTGCTTAGAGCTTATCCACTTCTTTCTTAGGAAGTTGCCAATTTGCCTCTTATTTGAAAGTCCTTCTTTTAAAATTGGTTCTGCTTTTCTGGAATAAGATAGCAGATTTTCCACAGGAGTTTGTTTTTTAATCCCTTCCCTGTTTTCCAGCACAAGCATATTTCAGCAGCTTTAATTTGTCAGTAACCCAATTCTGACTCAGCTCTGCTTTGTTTGCTTAAGTTTTCTTTTGCTATCGCATGAAGATGTGGACTCTCTCTCCCTTTTGTTATAATAATGTAGATAATTCTCGATCTGCCTCTCTTTTTGCTTTTCACTATCAAAAGAATTTCTGAAAGGGGGCTGATGTAAATATAGCTTTTTGCTGCAATTTAATTGTGACTTTTCATACAACCATTATTAAAAAAGTTCATCATCTTCTGTACATCATTACATTCTGCTTTCTGCCATGTAAAGGGCCCTCTTGAGGGTGTTTTCACTCCGTATCTCCATGGAGGCGGCAGGTGGGAGTGAGTTTATTCCACTCATGTGCTGTGAGTCAGCTCAATCTGAGAGCCAGAAATTTATTTTAAAACGGTACAGGGCCTGAGCTAACAAGCCTTGCTGGGTGCAGGATGTGTTAGTTTAGGCTCAACATTTTGCTAATATCACTAAGCAGCTTCTGGACTGTGTCATCTCAGTGCCCAGATGAAGAGAACATCCATCCAAGTGGAGTTAGTCTTTGGAAACACACACTAATTCTTTCAGTGATAGTGTTGGTAGACCAGAAACTCTTCCTTTCCAGCTTTTCCCAGAATGATCTGAGCAATTTCTAAGCTATTCTGTTAAGAGTCCAAATCTTTCAAACTGAGCCAGTCCTGGCTGGCTTGGTAAATAATAATTTGCTCAGACCAGGATAATTTTAAAATTGGAGTTTCATCAAACTTTATAACACAACTCAAAAATAAGGCTTGGGATCCCTCTTCAGAGTATGAGCAGTATTGTGAATGGAGCACACCCCACTCTCCCACCTGACTCATTTGAACCTCCTTGCTAGGGTTCTTTACAGAAGCAGGACCGAGCTGAATATGAGCGTGATTGTTCCGTTTTTTAAATTCTAGAAGTATTTAGCCAGCCTATAACAGTCTTTTACGCTTGATTAGAGTATTGGGGAAGTCGCCAATTTTGAATTAAAAGCTATACTTTGTGGTCTCTTTTCCTCAAGAATCAAAATAATGTTTTACATTTTAGCAGCACAATCACCATTTTACAAGTCATTCAGTGCATTTTTTCCCAGATTTTTGAAATCTGGCCCTTACTGGCTTCAGCTGGACTCCTGACTCAGTGGAAATATTCCCATTACTTTTAATTAGAATTGATCCAAATAGATTACTGAATTAACAAGTAACAAATTGGGAGAGTGGGACAAAACTTTTTACCACCTTCTTGTAGGTAAGAACATGTTAGATATTAACACTTGATAAAGTAAGTATGAAATTTTCAGTCAGTAATAATAGAGTTATTCAGTTTGAGAGAGACGAATATCAGATATGAATATAATATCTGAGAGATGAATATGAGAGCGCTATTGGAATCAGCCTTAACATTTGCAATTTGTTAAGAATGTTGGGGCAAATGTTTTGAATATGTCAACTAGGTTGCCAAAGCATTACTCCAATTTATTTTCTCTAACATCTGGAAGGGGAGACAATGAAAATTTTATAACCTCAATATAGCAGGAGCTTATCTCAAGTTCCTGTCAACCCTGCCCAGTAAGTGTGATTGCAGGTTAATGGTACCAGGCTGGAAGAAATTCACTGGGTGATGTTTATCTGCTAAAAATGTCTCCTGACAGTTCCGTACACTGATTATTATTGTTACAGTTATCAATAAACATGGGATACCATTATAGCAAGCCTGTGAGATATATATATGTGTGTGTGTGTGTGTATATTAAAATGTGATTTACCTTTTAAAACCACGTTATGAATCCAGATGTTGAGGAATCATTGTTTTTGTAGCATCCTGAGCTCTAAAATTAGCTTTCCCTGTATACAGAACTTGTACTGGAGGTTGTTCTGTGGTTTGCTCTGCACTCACTGGGCTCCTTGAGAGAGGGTAGAGGCTGGCTTGCAGTGAAGGAGAGCATTCCCACAGGTACAAGAAATAAGCAATGTATGGTGGCTCCACACCTATGGTACCTACGTTTTAATTTTCTTCCACATCCCTGAATGGGCATGATTTAGCTACCTGATAGAAGAAAGGTTGTTTTTTAAAATGTGTTAGTGACAGGAGGTTGGAAGATTTAGGTGTTAACACTGAGGTCTTTCTTAATACAGAATTACAGAATCACACAGAATGG
>VYZM01001989.1:792548-828659 GCA_013398915.1 Dromas ardeola | reverse complement strand
ACAATTCTATGATTCTATGTGTGCCTGACCTTCGGGGGAGTTAGTGGATATTTTCTGAATTTGGAATAACTTTTAGAATAAAACTTAAGTACACCTTTTATTAAACTCTTTTTCTTTCTTAATTTCTTCCTTACAATTAATTCAATATCTTTAAAAATGCTAATCTTGCCTAGTCCATGCTATCTTTACTCTTTTTCATTTCTTGATTTTCTCTTATTTTCCTAATTAAAACACCGATTCTTGCCCTTGCAGCTTGACCTCCCACACAGACACATCTCTCGTCTCCATATTTATTACTTTCTTGCCTCAACTTTCCTCTGACCACAGACCTGACATAATTTTGCTTCCTTCCTGGCTGAGCTTCAGATCTGAGAGTCTTTGATTCTGCCTCCCCTTGTGCCCCTCATAACCCAACCAGGCTTCCAGGCCTGTGGCTGAATTAGTATCCAAAGGTGTAAAATGCAGAAAACCTTCTGAATCATTTCTAACAGCAAAAAAAAAAAATCAGGAATTCTGTGGCAGAAGCACAGGCAAAATGAATAGACTTATTTTTATAAAATTAATCAATCAGATCAAAGAGTAGCATACACATATGGATGTATTAGGTATCCAGCATGTCCCACAGAACCATTAGATCTTGCATCTTCTGAAGAACAGTTTACTACTGTTCCAGTATACTACTTGGAAAGGCCGCTCCTTCCTTTTTCATGTGCTAGTTACTTATTTGATAACATTTGCAATTAACACTTTCTAAAGTGGATGTTTCCCCTTAGACAATTCATTCAAGGGCTGCAGTTGAGTTTCAAATCTGTGCTCACAATACGTGCAATAGTGTCAGTCTAGAAGTACCTGCCTGTCTTAAAAGTCCTGTTACTCTCCTTAATCTCCCAGCCCTCTAAATTAGATAAGCAAGAATTCCAAACCAGGGCGAAATAAACGAGAAAGCTGCTCCTGCTCTCTACCACAGACATCCAATTTTGCAATATTCAGGTTTTGTAAATTATGCTTTACCCACCAAAAGTCCATCTTGAAAGCTGCCAAGTGCCTGCATCTGATGTGATCTCATTCAGCAGTAAAGGCCACCGTTTCTTTGCAGTTTTGCACAGTATGTACTCATTTGTACTAGTACTTGCAAGTGTAACCCACTCCAGGTGGTTAGCCCAAGTGAAGGATAGAGAACAGATTCAGCAGCTCTGACTGCTACCCCAAATGTCTCTCTCAATTTCTCTAGCTGATCTTCATTACAACAAGCTTATGCAGTAAATTAATTGTATATGTACCATTTTCTCAGAAATACTCAGCAAAAATAGTTCAATACAATCACCATGTGATGGGACATAAATCACATTCTAGCTCAAAATTTACTTGTCAGGAAAACAATCCATGATTTTCAACCTGAAGGATATCTCAACCACTTCATTTGGAAAAGAGTGTCTTTAAAAAAGCCTAATTAACAAACTTCCTGTAAGGCAATCTGTCCATCCACTAAACAATGCTAAGGTGGTCTGCAAACATAAAAAATTTGAGAAGTAAAGACGATCAGCTGTCTTCCATGTGCATAATCCCATTTTTTCCTTTCACAGATAGGAATTTTTCATTTAAGACAAGGAATTTGCTCACAAAACAAAAACACGAGCATTCCAGAATCTATAATTTTAGCAAGCCAAAAGAATTAGTCAGTTTAAAAAAAAAGCTAAAAAGATTCTTATATTCATTAAAACTAACTCCTTTAATTTTTCAAAGCACTGGCTGTTTTTTTTTCCAGCTTGCATCGTGGCAACAGCGAACACAACTTCATTTACTTAACAGGTATTGTTGATCATTAGGGACTTTGCCCTACTTTTTTTTGCTGTTCATTTAATATGTTTCTTAAAATAATGTTCAATTAAAATAATAGTTTTATCAACAAAGATTAGGCATAATGTTATTGTTACTGAATGCAGGAATATGGTTGTGTATCAAGCCATTCTCTGTAATAGTTAGTTTGTATACATTTGAGAACTGGGGGAAAGCGTGTTAAAGTAATGAAAATTGCTTTTAAAAGGAATGCCTGAAAGGTCAGACATCAACATGAATTGAAGAGCCTGACATGAGTTACCAAAGTTCAGTTCTAGGAGATTACTGGGAGCTTGTAAGTAAAAACCTTCCCTTTCTTTCTTTCCAAACAGCCATGGATCTCACAAAAGGCACCAAATCTAAAGCATGAGATACCCAGAAAGCGTCTGGCAAAATTATGATTATGTGATCAGACTCTTCAAATTTTTTTTTTTTGCTTTGGTTTTCTTTTGCTTTTACAATGGCAAAGGCAAATGAATGACAGAAGTGAAGAAGCTGTCCTTACTCTGCTTCACAGCAAGTCCTGCACTTGTAGTAAATGGGACTGACAACTTACCCCAGCTCTGCCAGACACCCACCATTGTGAGATAGTTGTCAGCAGGTTCTAATTTTTGCGAAATTGTGCTGAAGGCTTCAATTTCTGTGGGCAGAAAATATCTCAAAATAATGTTACACTTTCGTGTGGAAAGTTTAATTAAAAATCCAGTGTCCCCGAGTGACCCTTTGATTTTATCAAAAAACTAAACGTCCTCTAACAGGGCTATCCATTCAGTTCATGAATATATAGGATCTGCTTAGGAGGAGCACTGAATTTAGAGGAAACTGTCTACCTCACAAGAACAGGACTCTGAGCATACTGAATAGTGCAACTTCTCTTTAAATTGCATCTAAAAGATCTGGGATTGGGCATACAAAAAAACCAAAAGGTGAGTGTTGTCTTATCTAAATCTTTTTGTTACCAACTGTAAGATGGGAATGACTAACCTCTACCATTTTTTATTTTTTTTTAAAAATCTTCCCAGGTACAGATAATATATTCACAGGAACTATTGAAAACCAAGGATAAAATGAATAATACTCTCTTCAGAGCAGATTCTGACTCGTGGGCAATAAATATTAAATGGAAGCTCATTAGCTGAGTGCTGCCTATGCCTATTGTATGTAAAGACAGTGGAAAAAACACATGCAATATGAAATTGAGAAGATTATCATAAAAGCAGCCACACAAGGAGATAGAATTACATTGCAGAGACAGCCTTAATTTTGTCATTTTGGGGTGCTTGACACATATTAATGTTTTCTGGTGCTCATTCCATGCAGTTTGATATTGTAAAGATTCCTCTCTATCTATTTGTACAGACTGATCTGGAAGAATTAAAGTCCATGAAAACACTGGACCTCCATACAGATTTATCTTCTCAGACAATGAGTCTTGGCCCTCTCCTGTTGTCCACGATGATGGCCATGTAGCGACTATTTTGTGCTCAAGTGTTACATGAGATCCTGGTCACCTCTGTTGTAGGATGCCTTGTCAGGGCAAGACCTGTAGTTTTCCCTGTTCTTCTGCCCAACACTGATGTGCCTCTGGTGTTGTCTGTGAAAGACCAGGTGCTGTTTCTGAGTTTGGCTTACCTAAACTACTTCTCTCCACAACTCTACTCGTGTTGAAAAAGCAGAGTCCTAAGGAAAAAGGAGGTTCACCCAAGACCTCAAACACCATTAAGCTGTAGTCATTCTTCCCTAGGCTGGACTGACCCATACACACTCAGGACAGGGCTATAAGGATCTAGATGGAAAGGGATGAAGAAAATTATCTCAGGCTTCCTTTCACAGCACAGTGTCTGCCTGCAGTGGAAAACCCCGTCAGAGACCAGGCACAGATGGGTTTTATCATGACACAGGAAGAATGAAATAGTCCCATCGCCTTGAGGCTTGAATTTTCATCAGGCCACATTGACTTGATTTTCCAGGAAAACGTCCCTCAGAAGGTCACAGCTAGATAAAGAGAAGAATAAAAGCCAGATATGCCACTGCCTTCATTGTGGCATGAACCCCAGGACCTCCCTGGGTATCCGCTGGTTCCTGTCCAGGCACCAACATTTCTTAGCTTGCGATGGTTTCACACGCAGGTTGTGCCGCATCTGACCGTTAAAGCCGATATGCCACAGCGCCTGCAGTGAGTGCCCACGGGCTTTGTGCCATCTGGCGAGGCTGAGGCAGACGTGCTGGTAGTCCTTCAAGTCTCTCACGCCCTCCCTCCAGCTATGCCCTGCCATGCTCATCTGGGAGCAAAACTGGAGAGCAGCTCAAACATTTTACAACTGTTTTCCCTCCCCCTTTACAACTTCGTATATGTCAAGGGAAGGATAATAAAGGAAAGGGAAAAGAAAGATAAAGGAAGATCTGTACTGCATAATGTGTATCGCAGTGAAATGAAAATGCTGATGATATCCTCTGCCATGCATTTTTTCCACTTCTTGTACCTTTAGGAAGTTTAAAATAGCATAAGCCTCTTTTCAGCCTTTTTTCCCCCCACAGTTATGCCTCATCACTTCCAATCTGCTTTCTGTTCAGCCTGGGATTATTTTTGGGCAAGTGACAGTCCATTCTGCTACTTCTATTTTCTTCCCACCGCTCTGTCCTGCAAAAGTAGGATTTATTTTACCTTCCTTGCTAATGAGCCAGTACCTGGTATCACATTAATAGCAAAGTACAGGAAAGGGCCCTCATTAAAATATACTCTTTTGAAAAGTGTAAAGAAGGAATATAGACTAAAGAAAAGCACAAAGCTGGGCACATCTCCATCACAGAACAGTTTGTTTGTTATAAAACTCTAAAGCTGGTAATCTGTAACAGGCCCACCACATTAATCATGCTGTTTACAGCTCATGAACTGTCTACTCCAAACAGGATTGTTGACTTGGTACAACTTTTTAGTTTTGAGTTGAGTAATGTGTATCTTGTCCTGCTGAAGCTTAGCATCCTTCTTTCACACAGATCTGTTTACTTTTGTGGTGGTGTTAGCACAGAGAGAAGCGACTTCACCCTTCATATGTTACAACATTCCCAATAATACATAGCTTTTCTGCTTCTTATTGTTGGTCTGAGTAGCTCAAGGACTATTCCGATCTTACCAGCCTTTCAAAGTTTTGCTGGTCCATTTCAAAGGGCTATTTTGATTCTGAGCAAGGTGTGAGACATTTGAAAGAACTCCTCTCTCACTTAGTTACAATCTTAAAAAGTCATTTGGTCTCCAGCTGGGATCCTATTTTAATTTCTGTATGAACATGATAACAACACTAAAGACCGCAACAGTGATAACATTGCCATAGAGACAATACGCAGTGAAAAAAAAAAACAACAGATGACACCTGAGAAACACAGGGTTTTCGTCATCGTCACTTGCTTGTGTTGTGAAAGAGGCGATGGGCCATGATGGCGCAGGTGGCCGGGCACCACTCCTGGTATTCAGGAAGTAGATTTGCAGAATATCCTAGTCTGTTTACAAGGAAAAGGATAACTTTACTTCTGGCAGCCACTTTTCTCTGTATATTCGTACATCTGAAGCACTGCCCTCTACAGTTGAGAGCTGGACCAGCATCATATGCTGACAATAAATGTTATTATTTGAAAAGCACCCAGCACACCACCACCGTAATTCAGATTGAAACTCTGGCACAGTAGTAACATAAATAATTGTAATTCACTGTGAATCTCCTTTCCCAAGAGTGTATTGGGAAGGGTCACCAAATGACTCATGCTTCCATCTAAGCACTCACAATAAATATTCACAGATCTGAGTCCCCATTTTGTGGCAGATCCAACCTAATTTACTCTGTCTGTTTGAACTGGGGAGGGACATACAGCAGGGCTGCCTATGTGCCCTGCTGCTGCTTCTCCCACCTGCGTCCCAGGGTCCCCTTCTGCTTTCCAGACAAAGTGGCTTGAGCGCTAACACCAGAAACACTATAAAAGATCAGCAACAATTTAAGCAACTGAGAAAATATGATGAAGGGGAGGGAATGAAAAGATATGCCTAAGCGAAGAGACTTTAATATCAAGGGTGTTTGTTGAATAACACAGCAGCTGAGAAGAAATCAAATCCTCTCAGAAGTGCCTAACACAGACACTCCGAATGCTGCTTCTCGGTTAGGTGGTTTATCATTTTGATATTTCCCCTCTGGGTACACTAAATCAAACCAGAGGGATATTCTACAGCATTTTGACTCAGCCAGTCTCCTAGACGTGAAGGGCCTCTAGTGGCTGATGGTCTCATTCTATTAAAAATAACTCCTAACTCAGGCTTTCAAAGTATTAACATCAGGCATTTTAAGGTGACGCTTTCTCTCTGCCTATTGTCTTTAATACAGTCTTAATGAACAAAGAAGCCTTTGGCAGAAGCATACTAAAATGTAGGATGCTGATGCTATTCCACATGTGACAGAGTGGTATGGAAGGTCAGAGACCAAGGCATACCATTTCAGGCCACCAAAGTATTTTACACATATGGGTCTCCCTTATGCAGTCTTCCTGTATCTATAACACCCCCCATCTGCACTGGGGTTAGAAGACCTTACTTTTCAGAAATGTCAAAAAAAAGTATTTTTTTTTTAACAGCTGACAGATGCTTAATTGACTTAGCTTGTGAGAGAGAGGCTAAGAGATGATTTAATTGTGCTCTGCAGACGTGGCTAACAGGCAGCTGATGGTAGCACATTATTTCAGTACAGCAGAGAAAGGCAAGATGTAAGAACTTTGAAGCTGAAGTCAGCAAAGCTCAAACTGGAAATAATGCAGGGTTAACAGAAAGAACAATTAAGCATTTAAAGAGATAACAAGATACAAAAAATTCCAAGTGGTGGAAAATAAGCATCAACACTGGTTGACTTTCTAAAATAACCTAGACCCAGTAGGTCAAGAAAAATCTAGTTAGGGCTAAATGAAACATCACTAGGCAAAATTCTCTGATCTGTATTTTTAGGACAGGAGAGACTAAATGACCTTTCCTGGGCTAAAAAAAAGATTAAAATGTTTATTATTATCTGAGGTATGAGATAAGTGGTTGGAAGGGAGGAAGAAAATAGGAAAAATCAAAAACACAGTGGAGAGAAAGCATTAGGGAACTAGCAAAATACAACAAGCAGATAAACCATAGGTTTATTTATCCAAGAAACCTTTGGCAGGTGAACTGTCATTACTGGAGGGACAACAAAAGTCACTTCACTTTGAGATAGCCCATAGCATTCATCATCCCAAGTAACAAACGTCAGCAAGTCTGATGTAAATGCCTTGTAGGTTACAGTGTAGAATTAGAGTTCATCTCTAGCCATTATTATTGACATTATGGGAAATAAGCACAGAGCCTCACACATCTTACCTGGCAACTGCTATGGGGCAGCAGTTGGACAAGACACCCAAAAAGTGTGCAAAGAAACAATAACCAACAAGAAAACAGTAACCATCTCTGAGCCACCAGGCTTTTTCAAGCTAACCTTATTTTAAATGTTCCCCCAGTTGCAAAAGGTTTTTTAGTTAAAAGGTCAAGCTAATTTTAACCATTATTTCCTGTTTCTGATTAAATGTTTTGGCCAGTCTGGTTCAGGCCTGCTCTTTTCATTTTAAAAAGAGAAAGAATCCTGCTGAATACAGTAATTGTTAATAAAAAACAGCATATGTTTCACAGATAATAAGGTATTATGGTAGCCAAGATGTGAAATCTTGATGGTTTCAGGACAATTCTCCTATTCATAAATACAATTACTTTCCAAAAAACAGAAGCAAAATGTTTCAAGATGTGTTTAATAAGACTAAATCCATTTAGGACTCACCTTACTGTCTATGTTCAGAGTTCAGAGTACAAACATGAAGCATACATAAGTATATACATACTTTAATAAATGCTGGTTTTCCACACTGGAAGCCCTGTTTGTCCTGACACTTTTGTCATTTCAGCTTAGATTTTTTGTACTTTTCTCTTCATGTGTACTGAATTAACAGTGTCCTTTATGGAAACTAAATTACTATCATGGATCTTAATGGGAGTGACAGTTATTGGCAGAGGATGGGGGGATATTACAACCCTCTACCTATTTCTGGTATTTTAAATGGCTGATGGCTGCTAAGTGCACTGTTATAGCAAGTCACTCTGGGCTATTTTAATCACCAGCAAGTGCAAGGAAAAACATGTCCTGTAATAATCCACTTTCAGGGGAATTGACTTTGAACCTTTAAATTGATTTAAGAACAAAGCAGAGAGCTATCTGGTGCTATCATTTTGTAGGTCACTGGCAGTCCTAGCTGTACCTAGCAGTACCTAGCAGAGGGTAGCAAGCTGACTTTATAAGCCAGCATAAACCACATCTTTACCTAAAAGAGGTTGCGCTGTGGATGGATATGATCCTTCCAAAACCAGGATTCAGGTTACAGCTGTTCAGCTCCTTGGTCATGATTATCAGGGAGGTTGAATGGAAATCAGTAGGGCAGCAGCAAGAAAGCTAGGAAACACCAAAGGAATTTGCAGCTACATCTTTGCGACAGACCTAACTAGGCTAGGGCAGGGGCTTGAGCACGAGAATGGGGTCTGGCCACCCCAAGTGCGTAAGTATTGGTGTGCTCCCCAGCACAGGCGGCCTGCACCCTTAAAGCAGTGCCCAGGCACAGCCCCAGGGAAGGCAGAGGACAGGGACACTTCATGGAAGACCGTATAGAGAAGGCCATGTGGTTTCACTGGTAGGATGGGATTTTTGTAGTATAAAGATTCCACCTAGACCCCAGATGTGATCTCCATGTTTGTCTGTGGAAGGTCACCAGAGACACAGCCGACCCTGTGTGTGCCTCTTCCTTGTCCTTGATACTGCCCAGGATTACCCCGGGCAGTGAGTTCTTTATAATTTGTCACTTACTGCCCTAATGGGAGAAGACAAAGATATGGAAGAGGATTTTTTTCCAATTAAACTATTGAAAATATCAGCTGTGAAAACTGTACAAGGTGTTTCCCTTCCTCTGCCCTACCTCTCAGACAAAAAACAACCAAATTGTACCGAATCAACTGAAAAAATAGGATGGAATGAGTGAAGGGAAAGCAGTAATTTCCACACATGGAAACAGGAGCTATCAAGAGCACAGGCTTACAAAATGGAAAAACTGGGTGTGCTGCACTTCTGCGACAGAGTATCCAGAGCATAGAGAAGATCAAATGACACAACTGTACAAAAAAGAGCAATACTTTGAAAAATGGGATCCGCTAAAACATGAAATCTAGAGCACGGCTGGGGGGGCATACCACACAGTCCTCCCACTGCATGGCATGCTTGCAAATCTTTGGCTGCAGTCCTGACACGGTGATCCTGCTTCTGGAAATGCATGGGCAAATTGCAAAGATTCCAGAGAAGTCCAGATAGCAATTGCAGGCAGAGGTCTAGAAACTGTGTGAGGAAAGACCCCCAAAAAATTGGGTTCATTTAAGCAAGAAGAGACTGGGAGGCAAAACAACATTCTTCAAATGTCTGAAAAGGAGGAAAGTAAGAAATTCTTTTGTGTATTCACCATAAATGGGGTTGGGAATGATGGGCTTATACTGCAGCAAAGTTTCAACCACAAGGAAAACTCTAAACAGAAAGGCTAGTTAAACAATAGCAATACCTGCTTGTGAAAAGGTTGGACAGTAACCTGCAAGGAATAGTTTTGGTGTCGTTGATTCACTTCCTAATTGCTATTTGTTCCAGTTCAATGTTAACAACTACAGCTCTGCCATAAAGCACAAGCTTGAAATGGGCCTACGGATGGTATCACAAATGCCTGTGCACTAAGTGTGGCACTATTTGCCTCCTTCAACCTTAATTTCACCCTTAGGAGCTACTTACAGCTTTCCATAACCTAGACTAGGGAAGAAGATCTCTCTACTTGATTTCTCAGGAGGGTGGCTCACCAGCTGAGGCTGGAAGGGAAGGCTTGCTAAAGCACAGTGTTCAACTGGGATTGCTTTTGTCATGGAGGTGGAGGGTGCTGTGAAAGGTGAGAAGTAATTGGCCCTCCTTTCAGTTCCTGGTCTTCAGGCTAAAATGCCCGTTTTAGTGATTTTCATGCTACACATACATTTACTGGAACCAGAAAGAAAATGAAGCTATGGGTGTTTATGTGTTTGGTCTTGTATTAGGATAGGAGAAGGAAACAATGGAATTTCCTACTTGCTTTTAGTAGTCAGACACTTTTTTTTTAATTATTTTTATTCCCCCTACCCCTCCATTTTCCTCTTTTGCTTTATTCTTTAGCATTGTAATCTCTTGCTGAAATGAGGTGTTTTCCTCAGTGCTGTTTGCCTAAGATCTCTGCTTATTAAAGCGAGTCTTTATCACTGTCAAGGTTTTTGAAGCTTGAAGAAAGTCACTCCTTTTTTCCTTTACCCTGAAGGAAGGCACACACAAAAGGAACAATTGGGGCCATACAGCCTAAGTACATCCTCCAAGGTGAAGGGAGGTCAAATTATGTATCACGATTTGATATAGAATATGAACAGATCTGTCCTTGTCATCATTTTAAATCAGAGCCACTTTGTCACCTTATTAAAAACTGAGAAAAACAAAACACAGTCTGGGAAGTCTTCAAATGCTCTATTGAAATCTCTGTCCAGCAAAAGCAAATAGCACCCTTTTGTCCAATATTTCTTTGTACATTTCCATAAGATGAGGAGATAAAAATCTTATTTATGTCTTTCAGCAGCACAACAAACATGTACCATCTGTAGATGCAAATGTAGGGAAGCCTGGGGAATATGCAAACTTCAGTTCAGGGTGAACTAATGGAAGCTCATTTTAATATCACTGACTCTATATACTGAGCAAAACCAAAGAACGTAAGTGGCATACTTACCTTGCCCACTGTTGGCTAAAGTGCTCCTGCAAGGTGTCAGAATTTATTTATATGGCTGGGATCGGGGCAAAGGGCTCATGATCTGCACCAGACAACTGCAATTGTTATTCCAGCTCCCAGGCAACAGAAGCAAACCTAAATCTGATGAGGAATCTGGGTCACTGCTGGGTTTAGTGAAAAAAAGAAAAATCCTGAAGGAAATAAAAAAACCTGAATATTTCATATTCTCTAATTGTGTTTCATCGTAGTTGCCAATGACTTCAAAGTAATCGGAGACTTGGAAGCTGCTTCTGAATAAACAACTGAGCCATTACAAGCCACAGAGCTCTGCATCAGGGGTCCATCATGTATCAGCAAAGCCACCAATTCCTCTGGGCTCAGAATTTCCCCTGTAGGGAGCCTGTCCTTGCAAATAAAGCTCAGGCAAAGATATTTACAACAATTGGCAAAGTTCTTTAATGAGAAAGAAAAGAAACTTTCTTCATGAGAGCTGCAGATCAGCCTGCTAAATGTATAGCCTGAGGGTATCATGTCAGAAAGGAGGTCTGGGCTTTGCACCCTGTGTGTTTTAGCAGGACGGCCAGAGACTGGTAAAATCCCCGCCATTAGAAACGGGGTAACAGTAGCGACAGCACTGATGATCACGTGGCTGAATCACCACGCACTGCAAAAAGAAGATTTAGCTTTCCCTGATATGCTGATTGGCATTGTGAAAATGCCTGTGAGAGAATGGTATTTGTCAAGACCAGGGGTGCTGAGGAATGTTAGAAACAGGAGTTGTGAGGGAGTCGAGGCGCAGGAAAAGTTATGGTGCACTTGAGAAGCCTGTTTCCACTGAAAGGCCTCAGGAGAAATATTGAGTGTTGCAAATCCAAAAGAAGGGGGACTGAGGAGAATTGCAGCATTTGAAAGGATTACAGCAATACATGTTTTCTACTCTTTAATTTTCCAGTTAGCCTCCTTTAATAACCACACTATATTTTTAAATAGATCAAGCTTCAGAACCTTCTACTGAATCTTTCCCTGATGATTTATTCATTTTTTTCAATTAACATAATACAGGTTTAAGAAAGGAGCTTACTAATTCTGCTAAATGAAATATAACACATGACTAAAGTACACTGCCTCTTGTGTTTTGAACAGATAATGAAGTTTCCGTTACCTAAAAAATTAAGACCATTCAGGTAGACTGGCTTTTCCCGACCGAAGGTTTTTGTTTTGGGAGAGCTTCTATTCCATACAGGGAGGGCTTTATGGACACAGTCCTTTGAAATTTCTTGATTTGGGACCTAAATCATTATGCACCGTAAAAGTCTGGCATAATACTGAACTAACGTCAATAGAGTAACGGCATCATAGTGAAGGCTAAGTTTCCAGTTTCACTTGTTGGTTCATCCTTCTCTCCCGATTGGTTTATTGTATGCAGACAGCATGCGTTGCTATGTACAAATTTAAGTGAGAAAGCCCCTTTTTCTTCCCTTCAGTCTTAGTCTGGCCTGTCTTTGAAGTAAACATTGGTCTGCCTGATCCAATTTGACCCTGACAACCTTGAAGTGATGTTCAAATAAGGTTTAAAGTTTGTACGTGAATGAATTTCACCTACACAGAAAGAGCCAAAACACCAAATCCTGAGGTAGGTATGGATTTGGTCTGAAGCTGGGGATTATTTATATGTGGCTTTTTATGAGGTGAGCTGGAAGTGAGATACCAGACAAATGCTGCCAGGCATGCAAGCTGTTACTCAAACCACTGCTATCCTGAAGATAAAGTTACTTCCTGAAATGGCACCAAGACTTTTGTTATGACTTGTTCCTGCAGGATAACTACAAAATGCAGATGTGAGAAGGCTGACCAGGTGGTGGCACAAAGCCTGGCATGGCCGAGTGGGAAGGGGCCCCAAGGATGAGTGCATAAAGAGCTGATGCTTTCACCACCTGCTGTCACTGTACCCTTAAATGATCTCTGCATGTCCCATCTCCCCTCTTGGGGAAATATCCATTAGAAACCCACAAACTTTTATTTCACCCTTGGGCCCATGAAAGTGGTCCTCAGCAATACAACTGTCGTTTTGGTGAGGAAGTGCTGAGAACAGCAAAAATCAGTGCCAAGCACTGCCCTGTAACACTGGGGGAGTGTAAACTCCCATCCATGGGACACTGAGTGTTCACAAGTTGTAGAATCCTATTTGGAGCATGCATTGTACCTGGCAATAAAAAAAACCCATGCAACTGCTTTGAAGTAACACTCTTTTGTTAGACACTGATCTTCTTTGGTTACATATCTTCTGATCTACGTGCAGCTTCAAAATCTCTCTTCTCCTTGTGCTCTCCTGCTAACTGCTGCCTCAGATGTTTGCCACTCTCAACTCATGACCTGAAAGGTAAGTGGTCCTCTCTAATCTCTGCCTCTTTCCTCTGGCAGCTTCTATACTTGTAGTATTCTCCTACAACTGTCTGAAACATTTACTGCTGCATCCCCCTACACCATGTGGAACACAAACCTGGCACCATACCCTACCTGAGTGGCAGATTTAGGTGTCCACCGTGTGCCTGCTTAGCTCTGCAAAGGAGAGAGTTCGGAGCAGTTCTGCACAAGATTTCTAGCTAATGAGGACACTTGAAGGCTGCCTGTGATGAGTCCCCTCCCAGCTTGGGATCAAAATGCTTAAATGATTTTAGACTTGTTGAAAAAAAATTAGCTGTATGTTACCTGATGCTTTCTTATCTTGTGAAGACAACACAAGCATCATGATATAAGTTTTCAATGATAACAATGAAACTTGACAGTCTAGTTATGCCAGAACTATTGAATGGTATATGACATATATTGGTAGGAGAAATTGCTTGATTTTTAAACTGGTTTTAGTAAGTCAACTTACAGTAAGAAACAATTCCTGAAAGAGTCTTAGTATCAGAAAGGTCAGGGAAAGATCTTGAACGTATCCACATCTCTTTCTTGTCTAGCTTCAACTACAATATAAATAAATAGAATACATTTTTCTATTAAATTAATGATTCAAAATGGAAGTTGTTTAATGCACAGGAAGTGCAATATAAAAACAAAGTACTAGCATGGCACTTGGGAGATAAAGATTCATGCTCTTGGTTTGCTACACAATTCCTTTCTATGGCTAGGTAAGTCACATTCAGTGTTACCTTTACAAATAAAAAGAGAAAAGAATGAATGAAATGTCACTATCTGTGGTGTTGGTTGGTTGGGTTTTTTAATTTTAAAATACACTTAAAGGCATTAATTGCTCAGTACATAGCACCACATGCAGTTCAAAACATGAGTTTAATGTTTGCAGCCTAGAAGTGTCAGTATTCATGCTTTGATTGTCCCTGTACGAGACGTATGAGCTCCCTCTCAGTTACCATGTGATGAGAACACTGCAAATTCACACCATAGCTAACATCTTAAAAATGGTTTTGTAGCAAACCCCTCATCTGTTGTTACAATGGGGATAGAAAAATGCATATTCTTAAGCAGCTTGCAGTAGAGAGGAAGCAGATTCCCAATGAAGTGGAAAACTGGTCTTGTTTGGGCAGTTCTTTCCATTACAGGCCAAACAAGATGTGGTATGTTAGCATTTTTCCGCTGGGAAGTCCCAATTGTGGCTTAGGATTTGAATTTTGCCTCTCCTAGTCACATTCATCTTCTCACCAGTACCTTTCATTTTTTGTCTCTCTAACAACCTTGAGTGGCTGCAAACAGCTGGTCACCAGCAAAGACATACACAATTGAGTAATCAATATATTTGGCTGTCTTATGGAAGGTCTAAAATAAAAACCTTTCAGTTAAATGTCCTCTGTTGACTATATGTTGACTCTGTTGACATAAACCTCTCATTTGAACATTAAGAAGAAAATCTTAATTCTATAGTTAGTCTAGGAAGCACAATTTCATATAAGGATTGCTTAGTCTAAGTCACCTATACGTAGATAAAGTATAAGGGATATTTCAGTATAACTTTAGGCAGTTTTAAGATTAATACCACAGGGGCTAGGTTAGGTTTCATGGGGAGAGAAGTAATTTTTGAGGAGGTAATTTTCTACCTGATATCTCTTTTATATTTAGCCCTGATTTTCAGGTGAAGGCCAATATGCATTCTATCAGACATTTTTAATCCTAGCTGCTCAGAGAGGGGGGTGCTCATTTTGATGATGCCTGCTGGTAAGCAGGAAAAGAACTGTTGAAGCCTATCTGAGAAGTCCACACAAATGGACATAGATCTCAGATTGGGAGACAATATTCTCGTGGCAGCTTCTAACAAGCAGAATACAAATGAGGTCTGGTCCTAAAGTCAGTTGCTTTAAATCCTATTCAGGACTGTATCATACCTTTGTTTTCATTTCTTTTTAAAATTTTGAACATATGATATTGCCAAAGGATTAAAAAACAAACAAGGACATTTGAATAATAACATTATCTGACAAAATTTCCACAATTGCAAACTTCAAATACAAGAAATAAAACCATTTTGCCTGCTTTTTAATAGTTAACAAGAAAGTTGCATTAGGCACACCTGGGGTCTCTCATCACAGCCTGGAGCAATAGGGTGCAGGAGCCCTGCACAAGGCAAGAGGCAGGAAGGGAAGCCCTCCAGTTAAAAGAGAAAACTCCATGTACTGCAGTTTCCTCCCTGAAAAGATGAGCTGGTGCAAAGGCAGTGCATCAAGGTCCGTAACATGGAGGTATCTTCTGAAGCAGTACGCAAATCAAGACTCCTCTCCTGAGTAAAAGCTATCCTAAAAAAACCCACAGCTGTTCCTGCCATCCAGAGGGACCTGGACAAGCTCAAGAAGTGGGCCTGTCTGAACCTCATGAGGATATACAAGGCCAAGCGCAAGGTCTTGCACCTGGGTGGGGACAACCCCTGGTATCAATACAGGCTGGGGGATGAAGGGATTGAGAACAGCTCTGCTGAGAAAGATTTGTGGATACTGGTGGATGAAAATGTTGGCATGAGCCAGCAATGTGTGCTTGCAGCCCAGAAAGCCAACTGTATCCTGGGCTGCAACAAAAGAAGTGTGGCCAGCAGGTTGAGGGAGGTGATTCTGCTCCTTTATTCTGCCCTGCTCTGCTCTCATGAGACCCCACCTGGAGTACTGCATCCAGCTCTGGAGCCTCCAACATAAGAAGGACATGGACCTTTTGGAACGGGTCCAGCGGAGCGCCATGAAGATGATCAGAGGACTGGAGCACCTGCCCTGTGAAGACAGGCTGAGAGAGTTGGGGCTTTTCAGCCTGGAGAAGAAAAGGCTCCCAGGACACCTTATTGCAGACTTTCACTACTTGAAGGGGGCTTATAAGAAAGATGCGGACAGACTTTTTTAGCAGGGCCTGTTGTGATAGGACAAGGGGTAATAGTTTCAAACAAAAGAGAGTAGATTCAGACTAGATATAAGGCAGAAAATTTTTATGATTACACTGGTGAAACATTGGAACAGGTTGTCCAGGGAAGTGGTAGATGCCCTGTTGCTGGAAACGTTCAAGGTCAGGTTGGATGGGGCTCTGAGCAACCTGATGTAGTTGAAGATGTCCCTGCTCATTGCAGGGGTTGGACTAGGTGGCCTTTAGGGGTCCCTTCCAACCCAAACTATTCTATGATTCTGTGCCCACTTATTACTGTGGCACAACACACCATTAAAAAAATTGTCCTCATAGATCACGCACAGTGCATGAGAGTGACGCTGCCTCTGTTGCTCTCAAATGTTCTGGGCAAACTCTCTCAATGTCATTGCCAACATGGCAATACTGATGACAGAATAAAACCAGTACTCTAAGCTTAAAACCAGAGTTGTATTTCACACGCGGTAAGATTTTTTTGTTTCAAGCCTCTAGGCTCACCCTTGAGAATGGAGAGTGCTGCTTGTTACAAGTACTGTCCTGCTGCCCAGACTACGAGCTAGGTTTCTGGCTGCTGTTAGCTAGGCTTTTGGAAGAAAGCAGCAGATAATCCAGTTCTGAGACATAACCCTCCTGCTAGGTGCTGCTGGTAGTTAAAAAGTCTACTCCCTTCTCTCCACAATCCTGTTTAGATGCTGGAAAGTCTTATACCTAGTCCCTGTGAAATGTATTAGTTACAATGTCATCGTATCTTTGATTTTTCCTATCATCAAAATAGTCAACCCTTATTTGACTATGTTATTATACGACTGTGAGAGTCAAAACAATCAAGCTATTTTGGAACAGTGACTAATACAGCATGTGTCTTTCTCTCTGTGCTTTCCTCATGACACCTCGTCTATTCATAAGAATAAAAGGTTTATTTTACCTTGTTTATTCTCATGCAGGTTACACACAAACACTGCAAACACAAACATCATCTAGGCTATGAGTCACTCCTGCTTCAAAAGAGGAAAAAAACCCAGGTGTCAGCAGCCACGCAGATTGTGAGAAACTGCGTACTTAGGAAATTGTTAGACTAGTATTTCTGTAACTACATCTTATCTACCCAGAAGTCTTTTTCTCTGTTTTTTTATGCAGCCTTCACTTGCCTGATGAAAATAATAAAATCCTTCCCTCCTTCTTCACTGTTTTCATCTTAGGTGTAACTCAATCTACCTGAGACTCTGCACACCAGTACACTGCTGAAGAAGTCACCAAAAAAATAGCTTTTTATATAGTTTATATTTTTAAGCGTTTCTCGCTTCCAATTGTAATTAATAACAGATCAGATTGAGAAGGAAAGAGCTGAGTAAACAAGCTGGAAAATGTTATTTTTAAATGCAGATATTAAACAATGTGAAGCCTGATAAGGAACAAACTGTACTATTCATGCTACTGCACATCTTGCAACAACAGGTTCTCATATCAGTGCCCAAATGATTGCCTGCTAAAAATAGTCTCTCTTCTGCCTGAGCTTTCTCATAACACAAAGGATGTTTTCTCTACTTTTCTTTTTCCTCTCCTGCCACTGATGCAGCAGAAAGTTTCCTTCACAGGTGTGCCATCTGGAGTGGCTCTGTGCCGGCTGCGTCAGGTGCACAGAGGGGGAAAGAAGCCCCCCCCGGCAAGTGGGGGCAGCTCTGCTCAGCCTCCCAGAGAAGATGGGCTTCCCAGCGAGTCTGCCATGCCGTGATCAGTAGAGGTTTTTAAAATGCCATCACTTTTGCTGCTACGTTTTTGATCAAAACACACACAAAAAAATCAGGGTACCAGAGCTTTGATTACTGTTTATATAAGGCAAAACATAGGATTCAACAGCTCAACAAAACTGGGCACCCAAAAGCAGATTTTTATGCTCCAGACCTCATTTTCATTTCTAATCCACTGCAATAAACAGGGTTGCACATGTCAAACTGTGCTCATCTTCTCAGATAGCACCTGTTCAATAAGTATTAAAGTTGTTCTGTGTTTCGATAAGCAAGCGATATTGCATGAACATTGCTAGTTTAAGTTAATCAATGTTTTCCAAAGCACTGTAGAACACAGGTGAAAAAAGCAGTTAAAGCGATTAAGTGTAGGGCTAGTTGTTGTGACGGCTGTGGTTGTATTGGGCCCACACTGAAAAGGAACCCCTTAGCAATGCCACCCATTCCAGTTTCGCTTGGAGAGTCAGGACATGTGGTCTCTAAACTCACTATCCATCTCCAGAGGAGACGTCTGGGAAATTACTTCTGCTGCTTTCCCCAGCTCATCCTTGCCAAGATTCTGGAGAGCCCCAGCCAGCACGCTGCACCCACGTACAGAGCAGGGGCTGTGTAGCAACAGCTGAATGCTGTTTTCTCCTCTTGCTGAAAGCCAAATATTTTTTTCCACAGTAATATCCTACTGTAAGTCTGGTTCAGTAGGGCTGAATATTTCCAAGATGTTTTAACACTTCTGTCATGGTAGTGCAGCAGACTTCAGGGATGTTTGAAAACACTGAGCCCAACACTGATAGTCTTTAATGCTCTTCTTTGAATTGTGGGCAGGGTAAGGGAGCAGCTGCCTGGTGCTCACAGGTAGGCTGTAACAGTGAAGGACAGAAAAATCTCTTCCTGCTTTAACCAAGAATTTGCATTTTATCAAAAACGGCCCATCTTAAAGGGACTCGAACAGTGTGGCTGTGATTTGTAAATACTGAAAAGGGAAAAGAGGAAAACGAATCCTTTTATATATAAAGAAAGTGTATACAGTTACATACTGCAAGACAAAGCCACCTCTGTATCTTGAATGACTGAATAAGCTGAAATCAGAAACTGATGTAATGTATACAACTTGGAACTAATAAATGTATGCAATAGCTTTATATTTTTAAAGCCAATACATCCATTTAAAACTATACAGCAAGACGTACCTTAATAGGTCTATTAATCTTTTCCACTTCACTTGTGGGATCTAAGTGTACGATTTGAGTGTAAATACTTGTTTTTCACTAGATTCCTCTTTCAAAAGTACAAAAAACTCAAACACTTAGATTATTACTCACAAACAATGATGTGACAAATCAGACACAATATGAGTTTAATAGAGATGTTAGTAAGAAAAACAACATCACCACAGACATACTCACAATGATTTACTGGTTTCTTATCTGAATGGAAAAGAATAATCAGTTAGCTGCCAGAGAAATACCTTCTCTGTTTTCTTCCACTTTGGTTTTAGAAGATACTATGACAATGTGATAAGAACTTTTTAATTAAAAATTAACATTCAACTGTGGTAATGTTTTAATGTTTAAGTTCTTAAAACTTATAAAGATATTCTATTACCTATTGCAGATATAGTATACCTTTATAAAAATACCTGTCTGAGTGATGAGTATAAAGGTGTGTAAGACACTGCTCTAAGAAGTTGAGGAGACTATGAAAAATGAAACGTTTATAGTAATGCTTTGTAGTTCCTGCTTTTCTGTATATTTTCTTCCAAAAGTGAGAAAAGCTTAGAGAATGCGGGTGGGAGGGGACAGGGGGAACTGACTCTTCAGAGGGGAGAAGAATCTTTCTCCTACCTGTGGGAGCCTATGTCTCCAAAAAACATATTCAGTTGTGAAAATTATCTCTGTTAAGGAGATAATTACCTTGGAAGTGAAGAATTGCTTGGGAACTGCTTCATTTTCAAAGGCTTTCTCACTTGAAGATTCTCTGTAATAGAACATTTTTAAATTAGAGATGATTACCCTTGAAAGCTCATGTGTCTCCAAAATAATATCTATTTATAAGGGTTGGAAATTGCCCTTGTAACAGCAACATGTAAACTGTAGTAGTAGCTATATTCCTTAGTAAGGCAGCCTCTAAATAAATGATCACCAGCCAGGACTGCAGATTCTGACATAAAATCATTATCCTTAATGTGACATTACTGCTGAGACATCTCCCAGCAAATATGGGCTTACTTTGGATTTTGAGTGTTATTTGCAGAGAAAAGCCTAGGGATTTTTGCAGTGGGTGAATCCTTTGCCTGGGGCCATTCTTACTAAACACTGTCTGCTCTGAGTATGTATAGTATGAATGAGTTTTTCCACAAGAAGGTGGAAGTGATAGACTGCAGATACATGGTTTAAAATTGAACTGCAAGTTGCTTCGCTTGTAGTAAAAGTATGAGCACTTCTTGCTAGTTAGACTTACGAAAACATTTTTCATAAGCACTATCTCATGAACTAAACCCTTCAGGAAAAGTAGTTTATCTCTCATAAATCTATGAAAGGTGAAACCTGGAAATATTCAGTAGGTGTCACTGCTCTGTTTTTAGTTTTTTGAGTTCCATGTACCTCCATCAGTGCAGTGTCTTCTTGATGCCAATATTTTTCAGGCAAATACTGTGTCAGGTCCTCTAAATCTTGCATGTTTTTTTTCTCCTGGTATACCTTAAGCCATTTGAGGTCTATTTGAACACCAGGTGTGTTCAGACAGACAGATACTCAAAATAGAACTAAGGCTTAACCCTGCTAGCAAATTTTGTGTACTGGAAAGAAACGTAAGTGAATCAATTATGAGCTAAAATTGCACCTGTAACAGCAAGCTACAATTTTTAACACTGCTGATTGTAAAAACTTCCTTTAATCTTCCCTTAGGGTCCACATAAACGTTACTGGCTAAGAAAGGACTGTAAATCATTATATTGCTTTGACTTCCACCAGTCACAGTTCATGTAATTCATGTAAGGAGATGGACAACATCAAGCTGAGCTGTTTGGAGGCATTAAAATTAAAGAAATAGCTGACCACTAGGCACTGGGACTATTAATTACATGAACATGAGCCACTTGTTGAGGATAGAAGTATACACCTTCATCCCTCAGACCTGCCAGTCAAGTGGCTGGAAGGAAGCAATGTGCTTCTCAGAGGAACGTGCCATGTTCTGCCTCTTGGTGCAACATTCCACTTGAATGCAGAGAGGCAAAGCCAAGAAAAAGTTGGACCCAAGGCATTTATTCATACCTTGAAACGCATTTGAATTCAGGGGGTTGAAGATGGATGATCTGACTGTTGCCATAGGAAGTTCTTTGCATTTCAAGGAAGCCAGAAAGCTTTGCTCCAGTCCTGTACTGAGGAATTGTTCATGTCTCTGTGCTTCACAGCAAGGAGAAGCACTGGGTCTTATTTTAGAAACATGCAGCTGAAAATACTTTTCTTAATCTGCCTGCCTTCCTTTGCTATTTCCAAGCACCAGAGAGGGAGAATGGACTCTGGCTTTCTTGCTCAGAGGAAAGTGCTGAGAAAGAGAAACCTCTGGTGTTCTCACTCTGAAAGTGCCTGCATTTCCTGACACGCCGGAGAAGGGGAGTGTGGGCTGACACAGGTGTGCTCAATATCTATTTCGAATGACCTATGGCAAGACAGTCTTAGAAAAGCTACTAGTGTCTCTGTCCTGTCCACTTATTCCCAGAAAAAAATATATGTATTCTCCCATGGATGGGAGAAGGACAGTTTGTTCATGTTTGCAGTTATGGCTTTCACAAAAAGATGTATGTTCTTTAGAACTGAGAACAGCTGAATTCCTTGCGCCTGGGTGATTTCATACAAACATGGGAGTTTTCTGCATAGTTTGTAATGAATCTTCAGTTACATGTTAACAGTTCATAAGGGTAATGTTAATGATGAGTTTTTAAATGGTAGCTGCATATATTTATTGGACTTGTTTGGAAGCAGCATTACCAAGCATCATACACCTAGAGCTGGAGACGAACTGCCATTCCTCTTGGCAGTTCAGCTCATTTTGAAGCCATTATTTCTGCCAAAGGAGATCATTGTTAGGAGGGAATCTCCAGAGATATCAGTGGCAATCGCTCGCGTGGGGAGTGGGGAATCACATTTTCATACCCCAAAAGGGTGGGCGTATAAATTATACCTATTTGCTTTTAAATAAAAACCACATGCGGAGTCTCTTAATATTATTTTCTTTTCCTTTGCATTATGTAGTGTTTTTTTTCTGCTAAAGCATTTTCAATGTGCTGTAAGCAGACTCTTGTGAGTTGCTGGCTGCAGCCTATTGAACCACCTCCCTGGGTGCACGAGGGATGGAGCAGCCAGGAACCAGCCAAATGGTGCCAGCATACACCAGTTCAATTGCAGGAGGGTGATGGAGGGGTCATAGCTGTGGACTGTGGAAGAAGCAGTGCATGAAGAAAGGGCTAGATGTTTACCTGGTCTGGAGCTCAACGCAGTAATGGAAAGAGCATATATCATTAGTTATTCCTTTCTTATGCTGTTTGCAATAGGGTCCTGTTTAATGGTAAAAAAGGTATTTCGCACCCAGCAAGAAGATCCCTCCTATCCCTCCATTGGTCAGGGAATTAACTCAGCCTGTGTTAATTCAAAACAGCCAGATGAGTTGCCTGATTGTTTTGCACCCTCCATATGTGAGGAGCTGTTCCCAGTTGCACGTACACGGTCTCTCTGGCCCTGGCACAGGGTCACTCAGATGTCCCGAGCAGATCAGTCAGCACATCTCTGCAGCCGCGAAGCTTTCTCTCCCGTTTAGGAGGAAAATACTGGTTTTAGCCTCAAGGCATGCATACAACGAATTCTAAATATAGATGAACACCTTACAGGTTTCATTCCTGAATTTTGCAGTCTCTGGGACAGGACTTGCTCATAATTTCTCAGAAGATTACAAAGGAGGTGATAGATTTTATTATCCTTTCTCCCTTGCAACTAATTTGAACATTAATAAATCAAATCTCTTCAGAGACTATGCAGCGGATGAGTATCTTCATAACTGTTATTTGGAGAGTATCTCATCACCCTCACAGGCACTGCTTTGTTCCCTTGGTGAAATGGCTGTTTCATGAGGCAAAGGATGATGCCCACAGAAGAAGCGGCTGTATAATTAATTTTCATGGAACAAGGTGTTTGCCAATTCCTGAGCTTGTTGCTGTTCACTGAGGTATGCGCGGCCTCTCTCCCCATAATACTCTTCTCTTTTAAAACCCTTTGTAATTCAGTAAATGCTGCTTGATGCAGTATCTCAGGAGGACTGTTGAATACACTGTTCCTTCTTGGACAGCAGTGAGGAAGAAAGCACCTAGGAGTTACGTCAGGCAAGGCGACTCACATCCATTTTGTTCCAAAATTGTTAACTGTAAAATGCACCTAGCTTAGTGTTTGGCATCAACTTCGTGCAAAGCAACAATATCTAATCCAGTCTCTCCTCTGGATTTATTGCATTTTTTTGTTCTTTCCACTTGCTATACAACTTGGTTACTCTCCCTCCCTCTCACCACAAGCTTAATTTTCTGTATGCTGCCACATGTTCTGTTTCCTGATGTTTCCAAAGTTGGTTTTGAGCTTTTTCCCAAGACTGCTGCTGGGTGTGACTTTCTCTCCACTTGAAGATATTTCTTCTCACACTTTGTCCCAGACCAAAGTGAACAGGTTGAATTAATGCAAGTGAGAGCCCCAGGCAGCTGCTGGAAAGGGTTTAGGCTGCAGAGAAGGGTTTGAGAGCTGCCTGAGGGACTGACTCATGGAGGCTGGTTTAGCTTAAGGAATTAATGAAGCAGAGGCTATCACCCAACTAAAAATCATAAGAAGGACACAGTGACTAAGAGAAGGTAAGACAGATTAAAAGCAGAAAAAAACCCACAACAACCAAACCAAAACAACCAAACCCAAAAAGCCCCACAACAGAACAGTTCACAGATGGGGGAAGCAGGAAAAGATTAGGGGACAGAATTGTTATCCCCAAAGTTTTCTCCCATCAATTCTAGCAAAGAAGTCCTAATAGAAAGTCGTCTTCTCAATCAGGAATGAATGTATGTCAATCCAAATTCCAGGTGTTCTTTCCCGTGTTTCTTCAGCACAGAATACAATACAGTCCGTTTTATTTTTCCCTTTTGTCACGTCATGGCTTAACCCCAGCTGGCAACTAGGACCACACAGCTGTTCACTCACTCCTTCCGCCTTGGTGGGATAGTGAGAAGAGAGAGGGGAAAAAACCCCCAACTCCTGGGTTGAGATAAAGACAGTTTAATAGAACAGTAATGGAAGAGAAAAAAAAAAATAAAATAAAATAACAACAACAAAAACCAACAACAATTATAATAGTAATAGTAGTAAAAGAATATACAAAATACAATACAATTGCTCACCACCGAGTGATCGATTGCCCAAGCAATCAGGCAGGATCACGGATCCCTGCCCCCCTGCCCCCCGTTTTTATGCTGCACATGACACCTATGGTACGGAACATTCCTTTGGCCAGCTTGGGTCAGTTGTCCTGTCTATGCTCCCTCTCAACTTCCGTGGGAAGCTGAAAAGTCCTTGACTGGTTAGCAACAACTAAAAACATTAGTGTGTTATCAACATTATTCTCATCCTAAATCCAGAACATAGCAGTATACCAGCTGCTAGTAAGAAAATTAACGCTATCCCAGCCAAAACCAGGACAGTATCCACCCATTATTCTATACCATCTGCATCATGCTCAGGTCCTACACTTTCCAATACATTGCAATTAATCACCATCTCTTTTCCTGTCTTTATATATATACCCACGCATAGATATCATTCCCTTAGTCTATGGGCCATCTCTCTAAAAATGTCTCTTGACTTCACTTAGCCCAGGACTTTGGGCTCTGTTTGTCATAACAGTCTTTCAGGGCAGGAGAGGTGGTGTGAAGTCTGCGAGTCGGCAGAGCAGGATCGGGCTTTGTTGCGGTGCAGCCGGCGGGTGCCGCTGGGTGCCGCAGGGGAATGCTGTGTAGTGTTGGATTGTTGCATGCTGAAGTCAGTTCTGGTTCCATCACCACTGCGCTTCACTCAGTTTCATAAAAATTCATTCTTTGTTAATCTGGGTGATTCTTACTGTAATATTATAGATATAGCATACAACAACTGTAGTAGTGATGACATACAGTGGCAGTCTTATATAGGAATTGACGTAATACAATTTAATTAATTGCCTATTATCACCTAAAATCAATTCTCCTTAAGGTACATGTCAGACTTCTCCATCTTTCCTCATCACCCACCAAGTGCACCCAGTTCCTTGAGCAAAAGCAATCCCATGGATGGGTCTGCCTTTGCCTGAGGCAGGAATAACCCAGACTCTCTTCCCTAATGTATTCTTTATGTGCACTATGGGGACCTTATCCCCTTCTACAGTATGTGAAAGTTTTGACTGGGCAGGGCCAGGTCAATTGATAGATCCCCTACTACTATCTAACCAGATGCCTTTTGCTAAATGTGTATCCTTGGTTTTAAGGTCTCACCACCCATTGCTCTCGGTGTAGTCTTTAACAGTCCATTGTATCATTCAGTTTTCATGGAGGCTGGTGCATGATCGGGAATGTGATATACCCATGCAATGCCAAGCTCTTTGGCCCAGGAAATGAATCCTGTTGTCTGTCTCAATTCTTTCTGGGGTGCCATGTCACCATAAAACCAGTTATCCCAGCATCAGAGCAGCCAGGTGACAATGTGCTCCCCTGGACAATGCGGAAATCTTTTTGCATATCTCACAGCTCACTCAGGGATAGGGATCAGGTGATTATCTCTGGTTCTGCCTCTTCTTCCTGTTCTCGTGATGACCCTGGTTCATCTTCATCCCTTACTAAGCAAACTGTTTTTTTCTGTATGGAGTGGCTGATACCGACATGGGTTGGCCCTTTGGCTCAGCTGCAGTGCCTGTTGCCGGGGTTGGAGTAGCCACAGTGCTTGTTGGTTTATTTTCCCTTTCTTCTCCCTGAGGGTGCTGCACAATATCGAGCAGTGTTTGGTAGATACTGGCCAGGGCCCAGCACAGTGCGGTGAGTTGTGCCTCTTTGGAATAGCCGCAGCATTTTCCCTTTCAAACGTTCTATCACTTTATTAGGTGCAGTTTTTCATGAGTGAAGATCCAGACCATTGGAGGTGAGTAGTTCCCTAGATACCTGCCTATATTCTCCCACATGCCATGCCACCTATGATTGTACTCTCATGGAGCCTAGAGCACATTCGTATATTGCGTATTAACTTTAAACAATCTCAAGACCAGAAACAAATTCAGGAGACATGGCAATAGGAACATGCTGGTTTGCACATCCCAAGGATATTCAAAATTCTCAAGAGCTATTGTAATTAGCCTGGAGGAGAAGGGAGAGGTGAAGGAAGGTGTCTCCCCCAGATCGGTTCTTCGAGAAAAGGTAAAAAGTGTAATTATTAATAGTTTCCGCTAGATGGCTCCCGAAATACGAAGATAACGGCAATGCTGAGTACAATACTGGTCTTACTATCCGTGATTTTATCACAGCATAAACCAGTGTTATACCGTACAGCGAACAGCACCTTTAATCCAGCTCCCACAGGTGATAAACAGAACACAAATACTGGTAAACAGTGTATACAACAAGGAAGGTATTACACAACACAGCTCTGAGAGCAAACAAAGCAACATTGTCACCAGCGACTATTAAATTAATGTAATGAATGCTTATAACAAATATAAAAAACATTGTTTTAACACGTTGTGATCAGATCTGTCGCTATCTCAGCCCTTTGAGCCCCACATTGGGCGCCAAAAATGACTAGTGTCATTTAACCCCAGCTGGCAACAAGGATCACGCAGCTGCTCACTCACTCTCCCCTGACTCAGTGGTATAGGGAGAAGAGAAAGGGAAAAAAACAGCTCCTAGGTTGAGATAAAGACAGTTTAATAGAACAGTAGTGGAACAGGAAAAAAAAAAAGGGTAAAATAATATACAAAATGCTCCCTCTCAGCTTCTATGGGAAGCTGAAAAAGTCCTTGACTGCTGAGCAACGACTAAAAACAGTAGTGTGCTATCAACATTATCCTCATCCTAAATCCAAAACACTGCACTATACCAGCTGCTAGTAAGAAAATTTATCCCAGCTGAAACCAGGACAGGTCAGTTCTTTGTTCTCATCAGTGATGAGACTGTGCATTGAGTTCATCACTATGAAAAGTCTCAGTTATCTGGCGGTAATCAACGGGGAACAGTGACATAAGAAAATAGAGTTTCTCTGGTCTGAATGAGACCTGTGCTTGTAAAGCTGGAGCAAGTCCTCCAGTACCTAGTAAATATTGTCATGCATGGCAAGGTCTGTGCAGGAGAAGGAACTCTGCTGGCAGACTTATGTGACAAATATTTCCATGCACTGAGTTGACAGGGGAGAATAACCTAGGAAGCCTGGGACTAATGAAGTCGTCCAAGTCTGCAGTCCTTAATGCGTATAGACTTGGGCATCTGCAGTTCTTGGTCAGAGACCTTGTTAAGCAGTTTATCTGCTCTGTTTTTTTCTGTACAAAGACACACTTGGGGACCAGTCTCACTGAACTCGGGATAGCTCTGAAGTGGGCTTTTGACGAAGTGCTCTGTGTGTTTGAAAACATGTGTTCCGACCACAAATGGCCATGTATATTTAATGTCTTCATAAGTCTTTTTAAAGCACTCTAAGGCAGTTGCAAAATAACACTCACCACATTATTTTCCACTTAGGTGACCTTTTCCTGTTTTTTGCAAAACACATGCAAGTGACTGCTAAATGGGCAGGAAACCAGAGTTTCTCATCAGTGGACTTAAAGCTGCTCACTCTTTCTGCGCCTCTCAATCAGTATTGCTCTTCTACAAGCAGCCGTGTTTCCTTAAGCACCATTCGTCTAGCCAGAAACACCACCACCAAGAAGCCAAAGGGCAGGAAAACAAAGTCCTAATTTTTAAAAATAGGTATGTTTTGCACAAGTGATTATTGGAGGATTTCCTTCATACATTTCACTTATCAATTGGGTATTACTTGGAACCCTGACCGTCAGTCCCTGTCTCCATTTGACAGATTACTGAAAGCCATCCATGTCCATTACTCAGAAATTTGCTGATTCCACGATTCTCAAATCTGTCGTTTAAGGCTAGCAGCGATGAGCTACTTAACTAAGAAAAAAATCAGCAAGCTTGTGGTGGCAGTATCTCTGCCATGATAATCTAAGGCTATAAAGCAGACAAGGGAGAGGCAATATTTTTTTATTTACGCAGGTTGATGTATCTAAAAATAGAGACAGGTCTTTCAGTGCACCAGCCCTCCTGGAAGTCTAAAATAGAAGCAGGAACTCTTAAAGCTAAATGCAGACTTCGATAGGAGAAACTTCACAGTTTGCTGTGAAGGTCACCACTACTCTTTCACTGGAGGAAGTGCCCTGCTCTACTTGAAATGAGAGCTAAAATTAGCTCAGCCCCATTTCAAAAGTCCAATAATCCATGTTGTGGGCTGAGCTATCACATCCTGTTGCTAAACTTGTACTTGCAAAATTTTACTTCCTTTCTGAAGGCTCACTCTTTGCCAGGTACCACAGCTTCTCTTGCCATCGCACAGCCGCAATAACTCCTTGTGTTCACGTTTTTACCTTGCCATAGGTTCAGTTGTGCGTTATCTTTCTGCATGATTTTGCATTTGCTGTGGGCTATAACTATGCGCTTTAGACATGAAAGTGTGATGTACAACAAATTAACACTGGTTGATCTGAGCCAATAGTAACTGCTCTCAAAACTTAAAAACAGCTGCCCCACATCAAGTAATACAGAACATTGAAGGCCAACTGAGAACCCACAACCCAAACCCGCTTAAAATGTCAGTTTGAAACAGAGCTAAAGATTAGATAGAACTAAAGTTTCCCAAAACATCCCCTGGGCTGGACAAAATGCCTGGGTCAGTTTGTAGCCGTGGAACAGAGTTCTCATTTTCCCTTTTGGTACCCCTGACTTTCTCTTCTTAATGCAAGTGCGCAGAAAAGCATCTGCTATGGTGCTGGGAGGCACACACATTTTTTACTCCCCAGCATGTGTCCAGTGTGTGGGGTCTGTGGCTGTACCCAGACGGATTCTCCATGGTCAGAAGGCAATATTGACGCTTCCAGCTAGTGGATTTAGTCATTTTGCCAGCAGGTTCCCAGTCATAGTTCTGGCTTTGTTTGCACTTGTCAAATACCTTCCCCTGGGTTTTTTCTTTGTACTGATGAGGAGCTTTATTCAAGGTACTGGTTTCCCTAGTTGAAATAGAAAATGTACAATAACTGCCTGAGGTGTTTGGCCACTGGTGGAGCACACAGATAAGCTCAGGAAGAGGAAAGTACCGCACTGGCCTACCTTCCTTCTCTGGGTGGCTGATGCTAATAATAGCTTCAATCAGAAAAGGATGCTAGAACGAAAAGATCAAAGTGAGTTGCTGGAAAAAATCTAGTAGGGATTTTCACTTTCACACCTAGCTATTTAGGGCATGCTTTTTGTTCATCTTTTCTTTTATCTATCCTGTCTTAACAACCACCTGTTCTCATTTCTATTCTTAAAGAGGCCAGAAGACCGGATTTTATATGTCTCTCTTTCCTAGATACCTTAACTTTCAGTAGAGGCCATTATTTTGTGTGTGATTTTTTTTTTTTTTTTAATTTTTGTGTTACACTAACTTTACTAATGACATGCTTCAATTCTTCAGATTAGCAGTCAGGACAAGTGTAACCCAAATAAACTAAATGTAGTGCCAGTCACTTTTAAATATTTACACAATTATAGAAAGTATTCTTACCTGGAAAAGCTGTAGTGATCTATGTGTAAAATTGTAGGTAAGAAACACTTAGAAAAACTTCTAATGTATGCAAGACAGAAAACAGCTTATTGGAAAGCATGGTTCTCAGAAGCTTTCCCCAAAATCTCTGAATACATGCCTCTATCGTGTTGTGTCTGATAAACGATGACTTTGATGGTAACATATGGTGCTAACTCTCCTTTCTCCATGCTTTTGTTTAAGTCTGTTGCTTTGATATTAGAGTGGTGGACAGAAGGAACCTAGGAAAGGCAATAATTGTTAACTGGGTTTAATCTAATCCCAATGGGCAAAACAGCACAGGCTCTTCCTTGGCTCTGACAACAGCAGCACTCAGCCCACTTTTCCTTCCTGGGCAGGCTATCTCTTCTGCTCTGCTCAGGATTGCTTCTGGCGCGTCTTGCTTCAGTAGCAAAGCGCCTCTGTAGCACCTGCAGTGCTGAAAGGAAGTGCTGACTTGTATCTAAATACCCAGTAACTCAGTTTTCTGTAGACCATCAACTCTTCTACCTTCAACTCTATCTTCCCAGAGTTCCCCCGTACCTAAGCATGTATAAGACATGCATCACTGTGTTGTTGAGTTTGAACATTATATACAGCTGTTGAGGATTAGGAATAATGATTTGTACTCCTGTCTGCCAGAACATTTTGTTCTTTGTAGCTGTATTGTTCTACAAGCATAGTTAATTGCAGAAAATAAGGCAACAAATGCTTTGAATCTCCTAAATACTTGCTCTCCTCTTTTGTGCTTCATGTTTATACTATATGGTTGGAAGTGGCCTGTACACGTCTAGTTACTGGCAACATGTGCATGAAAAACAGATATGGTTGTTCTTGACAGAAAGGAGTGTCATGGAGACAGATAACCTGTGACATGGGGCCTTACCCCGTGTATCTCATAACTGTTCCTGCGTTGTCAGTGTTATCTGAGCACCAGTAACACTGACTCCTGCTCTTTGGATTCAGGAAACTGCTTTCCTACCCATAGAAAGAAAATAAATGCTTAGCCTAATCAGTAGGAAACTGTCTCCTGTCCTGTGTCCTGCAGTAGTTGAATACTGAAGTTGGAAAGGAGAAGAGGGAGCAGGAAGCGAAACAAACTGACTGAAGTAGTGAACTCTTTGTTCTGTTTAGAGGATTTTGGCTACCCTTTGGCATTATTTCTTTTAACAAGGAGGTTTATGTTTAAGATATTTGGGCATTGAGAAGGGCTACAAAAAAAGCACAAAAGAATCTAGACAGCTCTTTTAGGGCATAAAACACTACTCTGATTGTTCCTCAGGTTTGAAGCCAAGTGTCTCTAATACTGGGCATGATGCTTTACCATCACACAGATCTTTGTTCCTTCTGCATGATTGATGCAATTGCATAAGGGGCCTAGCCGTCTTTTATATGGGAAGCAGGATAATTCTGGGCATAACCGTTATATCACCGGCATGCGGTATCTTAAGTCCTGGTCTCACAAAGCTTCAAGCACCTTCAACAGCATACTGAATATCACCAGTGCGTCAGCAGAAGCAGTAGCAGCATCTGGAAAAAGCTGCTGCTGCCAGAACGGGTGGCCAGGGTGTCTCACTAAATATCTTGTGGACAGATGCTCTTTGGCTAAGCGAGCGCTGAAGTGTGTTCACATTGCAGGCAGAGGAAGAGTGGGTGTGATTCCTACAGGACACTGCATGAAGTATTTGCACGTGTTCCTGGTCATTAGTTTAAACCGTTTCTTACGGATGGGTAATACAGTCGGCACTCTTGGTTCTCCTCAGTGCATTGCAAAGGGGGCAAGTAGAGGCCACAGAGAATGTCATTGAAGGAAATGATGTATCTGACAGTATTGTCTGTGCAAACACATCCTCAACTGTTAACCTTGAAACGTTTAAGATAACAATTTTGATCAACCTTTAGAGATAAAGGCAAAGGCTTTAGAGCCTTTACTTTTGCAGTACTGATAACTTTGAGGTTAGTATAATCTTTGTTTTGGTCTGGCATGTGCAAGAAAAACAAGTTGAGCTGTGAAAAAACAAAATGAGAAAAATACCACAATGCGCAAACCTGTGGTCTGAGTTCACTGTTAGAAGTAGGCGCTGTATGAAGGTGTTACTGCGCGTCCTGAGTGCAGGGGCTAGTGCCTGACATCAGCCCGTGAGGCATTACTCAAACAAGCACCACAGGGAAAGAGTGTGAAAGTAGTGAGGGATAAGAGAAAGCTGAGTCTCTTTGACACTGACACTTGATTGGAGCTATATTATTTCCCATACTCTATCTTTGCACTGGGAGAACACCTTTCAGAGCCATCCATCCATCCTCACCATGTAGGTACTCATTAAACTCCAGGAAATAGAAAGAGCTATGCCTTTGGGAACATAATACAGGATCCTATAACCACCACATCTGCAGCCCTGCCTTCCTGCTGGCCCCAGAGAACCCACACTGAACCAGCAAGGTGGGAACAGAACTTGGCAGCACCCCAGAAGGAACCAAAAACTAGCACGGCCTATGTGACCACAGGGCTAAGCACCCTCTTTTCTGAGATTTTTCTGGGAAAACATATGATTGCCTTAAGCTCTTGGTAGTCTGCCTGCTTTTTAATTAGTAGATCACTTCAAATGAAACTGAGAAAGAATTCAGGTCTTTGGAAACTTTGCCAAGCTTCAAACAAAGGAAATGAAAATATATTAATTATAGCAGAAACAAGTGCTTTGCACTAGCTCTGCAGTGAGTTAGGAAGGACAAATGGTATCACACCTATGTGTGAGGATGCTCTGTGACAATAAAACCCTGCAAGAGGAGCGACACACTAAAACTGCATGGCAGCATAAGAGAAAATGTTTTGGTCTGTATCAAGTTCAGCTTTTATGTGTTTTATACTTTATTTGGTGAGGCTGCCTATGCTAGATACCCTACAGGCTATGAAATGGGTGCTTTACTGGAAGCACAACAGCAAGTGTGCCAGAGAACAGGGAAAACATGGAACACTAAAGCACAGCACGTACACCCATATGGGGTGGTGGGAAAAGGCTGTGTGGAGCTGGTGGGGTAGAAAAGGTTAAACTAGAAGAATGAAATGAAGGGGATGAACTAGGGAAGAAGCCAAGAGGAGAAATAAGACTTAATCAATCACTAAAATACAGTAAGATTAGCAGTAGTTCCTCCAGACGTAACTACTCTCTTCTCTGACAAGTCACAAGGGATCATGAAGCACTTTGAGTAAAAGTCACATTTTTAATAACACAGTTTGTATAGGGTGACGTTCTAGAAGTAAGCCACGTATTTTTTATCACCCACCTATGGTATGTATGCCAGTGACGACGCTATTCGCGGGCCTCAATACTTTGTCCCAATCCTTAAGTAGAATACGCTTATTTTCGGACAAACTGTCATAACTCCATTTCAGCAGCTGAGGGCACTGTATGACCGGCTAAGTGGCAACCACGGCCCTGCCGACAGCTAACCTGGGGCAGGAGGGCGGGCGTTTTGGTAGCAGAAAGCCGGGTAAAGGGCCAGCTCTGCCCGCCAAACCACCATGGGCTGCCAGTGACCCCAGTGCAGACTGCAGGGCTGTCGGTGCCTGCAACTACAGCAGCATAGTGAATTGGCTCCCACTGGCACACTGGTGATGGAGAAGCTTGTTAGCAGCACGGCAGGAAGGAAGTTCAATTGTGAGAGGGTCTAGAGGCCAGGTAGGTGGTGTTGATATGGATTTCACATAAGGACTTGGTTGCCCTGGCAGATTCGTGGCCATGAACAGTGCCAGGGCTCTGTGATATGCAGGATGTTGGACAGCCAGGATTTAATACACTTGTTTCTGGAAATGTAAGTCTTCAAACACCTCTTTTTCCCAATGCTAGCGTAAGAACAAGTGGTTCCTGCCAAGACCTTCTTCCCACAAGCCTGTAATTAGGCCACTTATGACTCTGTCAAATTCCCATTCCTCATCTGACCCAGCGTTTTATGCACGCTCAGGCTTTTCAGGCCCTTGCTAATCAGGCTTTTATGAAAAAGCTGTATAGTTGTGTCAAACTGAAGCTGTAGGGATAAGGGTTTACTATTTTTCTGGAGCCAGAGACAGAAGGTGTGTCTGAAGCCTGAGTTCGGGCTGCATTTCTTGGCAGGGTAACTGCAGTGCTGCATACTGATCTGGCTACAAAGCTGCTGCTGTCTCAGCTAGCTTGCAAATGAGCTTCTCGTGCAGGCTGCAGGTACACTTGAGCATTCTGCTGATGTAACTTGGAAGAAAAAGTGGGATATTACAGAGGACTGGCTAGGATGGCTTTCCCCTTGCAAGATGTGAAAGGGTTAGTTTCAAGCCTTTACATTAATGTTATTTGATCCAGGATAACAGCTTTAGAAGGAAAAAGTTGAATATATTAATTGAAAAATCACAGAATCACAGAATCACAGAATGGTTCGGGTTGGAAGGGACCTTAAAGATCATCTAGTTCCAACCCCCCTGTCCCAGGCAGGGACACCTCCCACTGGACCAGGCAAATATCCAGTAGCTCTCCACAGAAGCTGAGGTGTATAAGTAATGTAAGTGTAAGAAATGTTAAGTGCCAGCGCATAAGCTTTTAGAGGCCTCTGGAACACTTAAGTATTGAACTCAGTAACTCAAGCTAAAGTTACCTGGTGAGCTGTGCATCCTTGGACTTAGAAGGCAGGGCAGAACTTGCAAGAGAGTGGGAAGACTGGAGAAGAGGAAAGCTGAAGCTGCAATTCAGAGGCAGAAAGGGCTGAAACACAATTCATCAACAGGGTTAAGAATGCTGTCAAAAATTCTTATTCCTACAACAGCTTTTCCTTTGTACAACCTTGCAATGAACAGTACGGTAAACTTGGCACCTTGAGGTAAGTGTTAGGTAAATGCTACCTGTGCTGAAGTGGGAGAAGTAATCTCAGAGTGACTGACCAGGCCGCACGGGGCAGCCCGGCAGCCCCATGGCCTCTTGTAACTTAGCGGGAGCACAGCTTAAAGACTTTTCTTCAGCAAAGCGTCTGAGAATAAACAGTCCTAGTCTTGCTTAGCAGAACACTTTACATATTCAGCTTTAACCACGTGCTTACGTTCTCTTAAACTCAAGTTTAACAATCTCCCCTAAACCTTTACCAGACAAAGCCTGTTTTTCTTAAATTTGCAGTTTACCATGTGTAGTACCAATTCTTTCCAGCGGAGGGAAAACGTGTACCTCTATCCAGTTTATTTCCCCCTTTCCCCATACGCCTTTCGGGACAGCAGACCAAAGCAACTCAACTGACAAAAAACAAAGCATCAAGAAATCACGTTCACATTAAGTAACTTATTTTGCAATAACGGATACTAATTTGGAGAAAGTTTAATTGCATAAGGGAAATAATATTTGCCTGGGAAGGCAGTGCTTGTAAGGCTAGGGGGTGAGCGTGCACAGGCCTGAGTACAGTCTGTGTATCCCAGTTTTTCCCTCTTCTTGTTTTTACCTCTGTCCCTATGGTTAATCACTCTTAACACTAGTGTGACTTGACTAGACTTTGCAGAGTGAGGTAGGAAGTATGATACCTGCACGCAGGAGCGCGCCTCCAGCAAAAAACTGCGGATGGGTAGAAGTTAAGAGTGTACTTAATCCAATGTATTCAACACTTGAGCACTGGTACCTTCATAATGCAATACCTATGTAGGGAAACTTGAAAATTGTTGCTCTGCACTTTTGCTGTTTCGGATGGAGGCTCTGATAAAGCATGCATCCTCGTGTTGGCACTATAACATATTTAGCTGTTATTTTAAGGTCTGAAATGAGGGATGTTTCACACTGAAATGATTTATAGGGTTACATGCTCTGAGAGTCATTTGTATTGAATCAACTAGACTTTGATTTTTACCAGCAATGAAAGCGGGCAGAAGTATTCTTACTGTGTGCCAACAAGTGAGTAATACTTCAGAAATGTGTAAAAAACTAAGGAAGTAATGAACTTCAGCGTTTTTGCATCTTCAGAATGGGAGAAACGCAAAACTATTCCACATTTCAAAACTTTTCTCCCATATACACACTTCACTCTCCAACAATGTTTCTGCCTGTGAAAAGAAGACTTTAGAGCTGACTGTCACCAGGCAGCTCTGGGGGGTGTCCCGCTAGGGACTAGGTGTGGGTTCTCCATGCAGAAGGAGGGATGGGGTAGCCCCTTGGCACTGGGGCACACACCCCAATGACTTCAACTGTCCGCGCACGACCACGGGCCCCAGCTTCATGTTGAGATAAGAAAAAAACCTGTCTCTCTGCTGTGGCGGTGTTGCTTAGGGAGAGGTGGGAGAAACTCCTTCCCTCCCCCATGTGCGGCGACAGAGACTTGTCAGGGGGCTGCTGGCACAGGCCACAGCACCCACTGTTCGTCTCAAACCCTTGCTGCCCCACCAGCGGCGACAGCCAAGTCAGGAGAAGCCACCCTTGTGCCGAGCTTACCCTCGCCGCCCTCCCGCCGGGGGG
>VYZM01001989.1:760498-786231 GCA_013398915.1 Dromas ardeola | reverse complement strand
TTTTTTTTTTTTTTTTTGGACCTTGGCATTTTAAATATAAATCTGTTGGCAATAAAGAGAATGGAAATCTGAAGCATTGTTCTCCACTCTATTTACAAGATAACTTAACATGCTTTGCTTTGCATTACCAAAAATCTTGCATGTCTGCTTTCCTTGTGCCATTTTAAAAAAGTCTGGTACAGGTCAGGATATGAATGTAAGGCTCTAGCACTGAGCAGTTTGCCTGTGTCTAGGCACACTCATAGTAACAAATGTCTTACGCAGCTGCTAACAAACATCTTACGCAGCTGCTAATTATGGTGCTTGCAGAGTAGTGACGTAGGCCTTGACACTTTGTTATTGTCTGAAGGGCTAAAACCAAAAGTATGGATCTATTTGAGGTATGACATCCTAGAATTGATATTGATGCTTTATACTGCCTGAAAAGAACTCTTTACTTCTGCATGGTACTTGGTGGACAGTAGCTGTGATAATGAGCTGTATAAGCCGCCTCCTCCTCCTACTTGCTGTGGAAGCTTTGCTCTTACCCACCAGGGCACTGAAGTATCCTGACACCTCAATGGTAGAATGAATTGTCCATACCTATCACTGCCGCTCTATTGTGCGTATCTTTCTGCCCTTGGTTAAATGGTAACCCCAGCAAATTAAAACAGAAGATGAAAGGCCAACTTGATATCAACTTTGGACTTACTCTATTGACTTGACACAGTTAGACAACCACAAGTATTACAAGACCAAATATCATTTATGGTATGCCTTAAGTTCTCTGTAAAGTAGCTCAAAACAGCTAAGGAAGCGTAGAGATGGCCTGCTGCTTAGTGCAATCCTATTACTAGTAAGTGTACACTTACTAGAGCAATTTTTATCCCAAACTGAAGGCAATGCCATTTGTCTGTTAAACCATGCAAATAGATGGGATTTTTGAGGACTCATGACTCAGTGCGGGGCGAGGGGGAACGTCTACTTGTGGGCTGGGCTTATTTCTCTCTGGATATTACATACCACCTGGACTTAAATAAACATAGCAGTTTTCAAGGATGTGTTCTGATGCAGCAGCAAGCAGTAGTTAATTGCTTAGTTGGATTAATCTTCGTATAACTGAGCAAGGCCTGTTCTGAAAGATGGACTTCCATTGCCATCAGTGTTTCAATCAAAACAGCTGAATGTAAGGAGCAGGCAGTCAGCGTAATGAAGTGCACACTAAACAAGGTACAGATATCAACCCAAAATAGCGAGGAGGTGTCACTGGCTTGCTTCATCTTGCAGCAAGTGTGTATAAATGTGATTGTTTTCCTTGTATTGAATACCATGCATTAGGTAATATTTATTTACTTCTCAAGTCTAGACAGGAAGACCTAATTGAGTTCTTCAGATGGATTCATTAATGTAACTCTAGGCAGTTCAGTGAAGTTAAATATATAATTGCTATAGTGAGCAGAATTCAGCTTACCAGCTGTCTGTGTTCTTCAAGGGATAATGATTGATTTTATTCTTGGGAGGCCATGACTTACCTAATTCTGCTGCAAGCATACAGCCACTGTTGAGCCCTTTTCCCTTACAAAGCAAGATCTCACTTTATGACACCAGTAAGTATGCAGTTTCTGTGCATTTGAAAAACAAAAATTACTTGAGCTATAGTACTTTTTCAAATGGAAAAACAGTTCCTTTTTTGACTGTCTGTGTGCTTGAGAAAGTATGAACCTTTACTTCAGCTGCTATAATTTCTTTGATAATCAAAATCATCTTTCTATGGCTGAAATTCAGGCTGGTGTAAGCAAATAAACTGACTTCAAGTGTAGGACGTTTAAAAATTGATGTAAAGACCCCAAATCCTATTGTAGGATGCTAGTTGGTTGTGGACAGTTGTAATGCACCTCACTCAAGTACAGTTAAGTGAATCAGTTAGTTGTATGCAATGTGTATGTGTGGTACCAGGATGCTTGGGGCTTTCTCAATCCATCTGTATCTTTCTGGTAAGTGCTCTGTATCCTTACCTCACTTTTTATTTTCATATTGCAAAATAACAGAGGTGTTTAGATCAGGTTAAGGAGAAATACCCATTTAAAAGTACACTACGTTTGCCCTAGTCCCTCAGCCCAAGGAAGAAAAGCTGCTTTAAAATTTGTAATATAAGAACTTGCATCAGGAGCAAAGGTTCTGAAATTCTTTCCCAGGGTGGATCCTGTCTTAAATAAGACACTGTAGTTCACTAATTGACATTCTTTACCCCATCACGTAACATCCCTGTTGTAATTCCACATATAGGAAGATTAATATTAGAAAAGTACTTGTCCACTCCTCTTTATAAAAAATGTCTTACCTTCTCTTGAAAGAAAGTTATATGGTCTGGATTTTATGCTTGTCAGGCAGTAATCCTAATCTTTTACATTGAAAACAAGAGCAAGCACAGCGTAAGAGTTTAGCTTGGGAACATACGTACTTAAATGAAAACGTGGGGATTAAAGGATTAGGTGAAAGTTGGCCCATAGGTTTCACAGGTATTAGTGGTGGACACAGGAGTTAACATTGCCAAGAAAAAAATAATCTCTTGTACTCTTATCAAAACATCTTTATCAAATGTGAAAATATATTTTTGCAAATATACATATATATATGTGTGTACGTTTGTACAGCACAGTGCGCTAACCTGCCAGTAGCAAACAAGCTAAGGAAACAATTCAAATAGGTCATGCTTCAGTGTTAACGTAATGTATTACCCAGTGATGCCACTCATCACTCAAGTGTTCTAGGGCATTCTGTAATCCATTTAAGGTGTTCTGAAATTATTCCATTTCATTAAATCACTTCATACGCTGTATATGACAAAAAAAAAAAAAAAGAGAATTTGGGTTATATGCTGCTCTGCAATATTGATCAAACTTTCTGACATTGTCCAGGTTACTTAGGAAACTAGAAAAAAATTCAGTCATTTTAAAGCTATTTAATTATTTCTGAAAATAAGTTGTAGAATGATCCTTTAGCTGCCCATCAATAACTGTGAATTTCCTCCCTGATTAGATGGATTCTAAATGTAAACGTAAACTTCTTCAAGTACATCAGCAGTAAAAGCAAGACTAGGGAAAACGCGGGCCTGCTGCTGAATGAGGGGGGTGCCCCGGTGATGGAGCATGCAGGGAAGGTAGACTTACTGAATGCCTTCTTTGCCTCAGTCTTTACTGCTAAGGCCAGCCCTCAGGAACGCCAGGCCCTAGAGGTAGGAGAAAGTGCCTGGAATAAGGAAAACTCTCCCTCAATCGAGGAGGATTGGATTAGAAATCATTTAAGCAAACTTGACACCCACAAATCCATGGGCCCTGATGGGATGCACCCGTGAGTACTGCAGGAGCTGGTAGATGTTATTGCAAAGCTGCTCTCCATCAGCTTTGAAAGGTCATGGAGAACAGGAGAGGTGGCTGAGGACTGGAGGAAAGCTAAAGTCATGCCAGTCTTCAGAAAGGGCAAGAAGGAGGACCCAGAAACTACAGGCTGGTCAGCTTCACCGCCATCCCTGGAAAGGTGATGGAACAGCTCATCCCAGATGTCATCTCTAAGTATGCAGAAGGAAAAAAGATCATAGGGAGTGGTCAACATGGATTCACTAAGGGGAAATCATGCTTGACCAATCTGATGGCCTTCTAGCATGGAACGGCTGGCAGGGTAGATGAGGGGAGAGCAGTGGACATTGTCTACCTTGACTTCAGCAAGGCTTTTGACACTGTCTCCCATACCACCCTCATAGGTAAGCTTAGGAATTGTGGGTTAGATGAGTGGACAGTGAGGTGGATTGAGAACTGGCTGAATGGCAGAGCTCAGAGGGTTGTGATCAGTGGTGCAGAGTCCAGTTGGAGGCCTGTAACCAGCGGTGTTCCCCAAGGGTCAGTACTGGGTCCGGTCTTGTTCAATATATTCATCAACGACCTGGATGAGGGGACAGAGTGTACCCTCAGCAAGTTTGCTGATGATACAAAACTGGGAGGGGTGGCTGACACACCAGAAGGCTGTGCCGCCATACAGAGAGATCTGGACAGGCTGGAGAGTTGGGCAGAGAGGAACCTAATGAAATTCAACAAGGGCAAGTGTAGGGTCCTGCACCTAGGAAGGAATAACCCCATATGTTGGTACAGATTAGGGGCTGACCTGCTGGAAAGCAGCTCTGTAGAGAGAGACCTGGGAGTCCTGGTGGACAACAAGTTGACCATGAGCAGCAGTGTGCCCTTGTGGCCAAGAAGGCCAGTGGTCTCCTGGGGTGTATTAAAAAAAGCGTGGCCAGCTGCTTGAGGGAGGTTACCCTCCTCCTCTACTCTGCTCTGGTGAGGCTGCATCTGGAGTACTGTGTCCAGTTCTGGGCCCACCAGTTCAAGAAGGACAGGGAACTACTGGAGAGAGTCCAGTGCAGTGCTACAAAGATGATCAACGGAATGGAGCACCTCTCTTATGAGGAATGGCTGAGAGACCTGGGTCCATTTAGCCTGGAGAAGAGAAGACTGAGAGGGGATTTTATCAATGCTTATGAATATCTAAAGGGTGGGTGTCAAGAGGACAGGGTCAAACTCTTCTCAGTGGCACCCGATGACAGGACAAGGGACAATGGGCACAAGCTAGAACACAGAAAATTTTGTCTCAACATGAGGAAAAACTTCTTTCCTGTGAGGATGGCAGAGCACTGGAACAGGCTGCCCAGAGAGGTGGTAGAGTCTCCTTCTCTGGAGATATTCAACACCCACCTGGATGTGTTCCTGTCCAGCCTGCTCTAGGTGAACCTGCACTGGCAGGGGGTTTGGACTAGATGATCTCCAAAGGTCTCTTACAACCCCTACAATTCTGTGATTACCTTGATTGACCATTTATTGCTCTTTCCTACTTAGTATTTGAAGAAACACCTTAAACCGTTATGATGGGAACATAAAAGAGTTCATGAAATCAACCATTCCTTGCACAGAGGCATTACTGGTGCCAAACTGGCCCAGGCAAGGAGTTACTAAACACTTTTTCTTCAGAGGTTAAAAAAAAATAAGGTACTTCACAGTTGCCTCCATGAAGGATTCTGAGTGGAAGAACTGAAGGAACTCCCCACCACTTTGCCAGAATGTAGTGCTGCCTTCTTTTGTGGCAGGCCAGAAATGAAGATTACTCCATGCTCTGCCTCCCTTACTTATCTTGAATGATCACGAAAATGACTGTTTATTTTCCACTGATAATTTCAAAAGTCAGATAAAGGAGGGGGTGGAATAGCTGTGCTCCTTGAGTGGGTGGGTGGGTGTCTCTCCATATGCTAAGAATCTTAGGCAGAGGTGGAAAAAAGAAAGTGGAGGGAAAGGTCAGCCCAGAGCCCCAAACATGCTCCATGATCCGTTTCTGCTCACCAACCCTTCCCAATGACTTCAGCACAACCTCTGTAGTTTTCCCACCAGAGAACAATCACGATCTCTCTACTGACGTGTTAGACAGTCCAGAGAAATACTCTGACTGTGGATATTGAATGGATAAATTGTTCAGATTAAAATTCTTTTAAATTCAACAACTTTCTTTTAAAAAAAAAAAATTAAAGTTAGATACCTGCTCCATGGCATATTTCGTCCTTTACTGCTATTATTACTAGATGTATCAGCTAATCCTTTTTCCCTTTCTGGAGATCTCATTTCTACCCTCCCTCTATTTTTCTGTTCTTTTTTCTCATTATCCCACCCTGGGAAATAAACACCAGCTCATTTCAATTATTTACCTGGATTTAAGATCTTTGGGGCTGATAACCTGTCACACAGTTAGGTCTTCCTAGACAACGGTGACTCCAAAGTGCTATAGTAATTCAAATGACCCATTTAAAACCTGGTCATCTTGGACATCATTCCTCTGGACCATTCTTTTGAAGGACCCAGTTCACAGTATATCACATCAAATGACCACCACATCAACACTGTTAACAAGGTGAATAAAAGAAGCTTTGAGCTCAACTTTTCAATCTTACTGCAGACTCAGGAAGACCTCACCTGCTCTCACTCGTATTTCAAACACTGATTTCACAGGCACAGCATTAGAATCAAATTGATAGGTGAAGTCTAACAATTCACAAAAATTCTACACATATGAAATTTTCTGCTCTTAAAAGTAGCCTCTGTTATTTGTAACTTATGGTGATAAGGCTTTTTTCCTTATTTATTGTAAATAAAGACGTTGAAAAGTTCAAAGGAGGTTTATGGGTTCGCTGGTGGAGAAAAAGAGACAGGGCTTTTGTCGTGGGATTCTAGCTCCAGTGGATGAAGACTACTGGTTCTGGTGGGAGGAGAGGGAGGAAGTATAGTGCGTTATAAAGTAGGCTGTGGCAGAGGAGCATAGTCAATGAGAGTGGAAGAAAAGAAGCAAGGTTATGCTATCAAAGCAAGTTTAATCTCCTGAGCTAAAAAAAGCAATTTGCTTATCATCCTCAAGGCCAGCTTCTCATGCCTGCCATCACATTAAGTCATGGATAGCTGCAGTAAAAAATGCGTGAGAGGTACAATAAATGGGTAGAACAGGAAAGGCCAGACTTTTTAGTACAGGGAATCCAAGGCAGCTGAGACAAGTTCGTGCTAATTTAAATGCCTTTTATTATATATTAGCACAGGCTGCAACAGTTGTATATGATGTTTTACATAGCAAATGAAAAAAGCTGACCTGATTTTCAGATGCCTCAACCTCTCTTGGTGCTGAGCACCTATGGAAATGAGAGGGGATGGTCTCTGCTTACAACTGAAGTTAGATATTTCGTAAGAGGACACGGGGCATGATAGCATCAGGCAGGGGTTATGGAAAGGGGAATGTACACGGAGAGTTTATAAGATTATTCAGTAGTGTATGATGCTGTTTCTTTCTCTCTAAGCATTTACACTGAGCTTCTCATCCTCACATCTGATCATCTCCACATCATGTCAGTTCCTTCGTGTTATTGTTAATTATAAATAATTAGAAGGTTAGCTCGGGAGGGTGAGTCATGGTACAAGAGGGTATGTGGGAATATGTGGGTTTACAGAGGGGTTCTGGAAAAAGTGAGGGAGCTCATAACACCAGGAGGAAGGGAAGGTGCTGTGAGAGCCATGATTTGGGGGAGGGAGCCCTGGGAAGGAAAGACGGGGGAGGGCTGGTTGGGGCAGCCAGCGGAGGGGAGATCCCAGGAGGCAGAGGCACCATTTTGGGCTCTCCCCCAGAGCAAACGTGTTGTGAAGGAAGTGGAGGCAGGGAGGAAGGAGAGAGACAGGTGAGGTGCCTGATGGGGCAGGGGTGGGCAGGCAGGCCCAAGGCAGGCCTCGTGGCAGGCCCGGAGGAGCCAGGGCCAGCCCTGAGAGCGGTCTGGCTGCAGGCCCCGGCCTGGAGAAGGCCTGGGGCAGGCCCAGGGGAGGGAGGGCTCGCAGCAGGCCTGGACAGGGAAGGCCTGAGGGAGGCCCCAGAGCAGGCCCAGGGGAGGAAGGGCTCACAGCAGGCTGGAGGGGGGAGGCCTGAGGGAGGCCTCACAACAAGCCCCGGGGGGGAGGCCTCACAGCAGGCCTGGAGGGGGAAGGCCTGAGGGAGGCCTTGCAGCAGCCCTGGCGCGTGGGAGGCCAACTTTCAGCCACTTCTGCCACATGGATGAGGGTCATCGCAGGGTTGGGGAGGGGGTGGAAGAGGAGACAGGAATGAAGCGGGACAGGTGAAAGCAGGAGGCACACAGGGAGAGTGAATTCCCCTTGACATAATGGAAGAATGTGACATGTCAGGAGGCAGCACACTTATTACGCACAATATGCATCTCTGAGGAAATTAAATGTGAAGTGTGTGTTTAGAAAATTTTCACATTCTCAGTAAAACAAAGGATTAACAATGATCCAGTTAGATTAGAGGCGCTAGCGCTGGGGACCAGTATGGCAAGACAATGCATTAGTCCTCTGAGTCACTGGTTTCGTTCTCACATGGGCCTTTATTAACTGCAAATCTTTACCTCCTGATGGTTGCCTATGGACTATGTGAAATGAGTTGGTGGCTCATTCCTGTTCATACTGAGAAGGTATCCACATTACAAAAATCATCACTGCTAATTACAAGCCATTTGCACTAATTGGTATCCTTGCTGGAAGGCTTCAGAGGGAAGAAGGCTAATGACTAAACAACAAGCATAACAACTAAACCACCCTATTTCCATGAAGCTGAGCTCCTTACTGGTCAGGGACTCTGTAGGGTGGGTGACCAGGGATATGGTTGTTACCTGGAGTGTGTACAATATGGATGGCCTTTTCAGAACCAACCACTGATTTTCTGAGCCTAAGCTTTCAGCAGTGATGGGAATTTGTGACTTTTGTATGCTGTACCTATTCTGCACAGAGCTTCCCATCTCCAAGTATTTTACCATAGTTTATTTTCTGAATTTTTGGTTGTTGCTGCCTTCATTTGATTGCCCATCATCTGCATAAATGACAAAGTAAAAATTTTCTAATTTATCCATAGTAAGTGAAACTAGTGCCTTCTTAATAGATTGCTTCTTTTGCCTCAGGCTTCCCTTTTCAGATAGTTTCCAATGTAGAAGCCCCGTAGAAAATCATTGTAACCGTCCATCCTTCAATGATAAAAGTAAATTGAAGAAGAAAACAGTAAGTCTCCTGTCTCCTGGATTTGCTAGTTACTGGCTAACTTTGCATCATGCAGAATCTGTATAACTGCAGAAGCACGGGGAGCCCCCCACATATTACCTAACCTAAGGAATAGCAACAGCAAGTATACCATTGCAGCAGGAGCCTTAATGTTTCCTGTGTATCCAGGTATCACATGTTTGGCATACAGAGCTCAGTAAATTTGAAACATTTGGAACAGACAAGTAGAAGGACAGCTTGTGGGATAAACAGATTTAAGGGAGGTGTATGGAAATTGGAAATACAGTTACCTGGAAAGAGTGACAACTCAGCAACATGAAAAAGGGGCCTTGCCCAAAATGAGTCTGTAGCATCATTGTCTCTATAGCTGATGGTCTGGTTCCCCTTCTTGAACGTTATATCCACCCAACTTGTACCTGGAGTGCTGACAGTCCCCTTGGGAATCTGTTCAGTATTTAGGGGCTCTTCTGCAGGGCTTCCCACTTCACAAATTCTTCCTGGATGCTAACACACTTCCGTGCGGAACAAGCCTGTCGGATAAGGAGCTCTAGTACATCCATTTTGCAAAAGTAAAGCATAGCTTAGAGGGAATTTGTTTATCAGTTTGAGATCTCTTTCTCCAGTGTTTCTCAAATGTTCGGTGTTCTTACTGGTATCAATTACTCCTCCTCTTGCTCAGTGTTTCTCCTAATCAGCTCCTGGTGTTTCAAAGTAGGAGCTTGGAGGATGAGTAACTTGCAACTAGTGATGACCTTGCTTTTGGGAGAGGGGAAAAAAACAAAGCAACCAAACCCATGAAAGGATATTATAAACAGACATGGTGTTTTCTACTTAACCTTGATTCTTTCCACAAACTGTGGATTTATGGTGTGGACTTACTGAAACCAGGGTCTTGGAAAAACAAAGGGTGATCCTGTAATTACGTGACCAGTTTATGTTGTACGAATAATCTTTGTTCTACCATTTCCTAAGGTTGTGTATTGGACATTGCAATTATAATTTTCTTCAATAGCAAAGGTTTATAAATGCTGGTTTTTAACCAATTTGGACTCTGCTAAACTAGAAAATGGAGGAAAATGTAATCAGTGTATTGTCTGCCATTTAAAAGACTTTTAGAAATTTCATTAAATTAAATCTCTCTTTGATAGCCCTGAAGAAAGAGCATTTTTGTGTTTGTAATTTCAATAGTGCTTATAAAAGGCTTTCTGAGTTCGCTAGAGAGAACGGATCAGTTATCCAATGTTTTCTACTAGTGAAGAGATGTAAAACAACCATAAAACTCTAAGTCCTTTAAATCTCTTGCTCTCAGGAATGCTTACAAAGTAAGATTATAGCAGGTACAGAGAACAAGTAGAATGACTCTACCTGATATTACCTAGGGGTGAGTAAATCCCTAACACAGTTTTAAGTTAAATTTAGAAGAAATCTTGCAGTGTTTCATGCACTGCACAACAAATTGCAGTACAGATTTGACTTCTTTTGTGAATAGAGCAATAAAGAAATGTAAAGAAGTTTTATAATTTTGGCCAGATTTGACTTAATGGTCTCATTTAAAAAAGGAATCTCTGTCTGTGATGAATACTTCCCAAAAATGAAGAAATGTGAAATCATTACCTAATTTAAATGGAATAGACACTCCTTATTGCCGTAGGTACTTATTATGGGTAAATCATGCTCACCTGGGTCACATTAGCAGTTCCACTGATATCAGAAGAACTGCACTGAGAAAGGGAAGCTGTATTTGTTACCAGTGCTCTCATTAGGTACAAGCTTGAGATAGCAGATCTTTTTTGTATGTGACTAGTACTGATGATTTCTAGGTGCGGTTAAGTGTCTTCTGAAGAGAAAGGACATGAGATCCCTTCTCCTGAGGGACTTGCACTCACCACCAGTGGCTGCTGTCCTCAGCAAAACCCTTCGGATTTCAGGAAATGTTGAGACAGGCCCAAGGAGCTGAGTTAGTATCTCCTGTTGCAGCAGTGTGAACTAATTATAGACACAGAATAATTGTTGAGTAAAAAGGCGGTGAGGAATGACAGGAGGAGCAACAATAAGATTATGTGGTCACTTGGCAAGGGATGGTGCTTACTATAATGCAGTTAAGGGGGTTTGTTTGTTTGTTTGTTATTTTATTCTAATTAGGGTGTATGTCCTATTTGGCTAGTGTTATTAAGGTATTGTGAAAGGATCGTGTCTGGGGGATGGACTTAAGAGAATTCAGGACAGTGAGCTCGCAGAACGACTCAGGATAGGCACTCTGTGCAGAGGGTGTGATATGGAGAAAACGCAGAGATAGCTGTTGGACCAAGATGCAGAGGCTGATGGCATTTGCAAAGTAGGGGATGTAAGCTGTTGAGTCACACACCTGGGTAACAAGACACAGCAAAGTGGTGATATGGCCTGACACAACTAACTAAGATCAGTGAATCATTAACCCAAATAAAAAACATGTTCTAGTCCAGAGACATGACTTTTGAGAAAATGTCTCCACAGGCAGAAGCAGATGGGCCTGACCTCATGCTCCTTTTGCTCCAAGCTGGTCAGAAGCAAGCATCTCTGGTCCTCATAGCTGTCATTCCAAATACACCCTGAAAAAGGATAGCTCGGGTATGGCATAGCTATATGGATTGTGGGTAGAGCTGGCTTACACTTAGGCTGTTTGGAATGGGCAGTGGTGATCACAGCTACTGTGCTCATCTGTGTAAACATACTGACTCTGCCCCTAACTCTGAAATCTTCAGTTTCGGATCTAGAGTGTTTTCACAAAGTATTTAAATTTGCAACAAATGGGTAATTCTAAACATTTGCTCTGAAGTGCGAATTTCCATACACGCATACCACCTGGGAGCACACTTCAAAGAATGTACTCCCCCCTACTCCCCTGCCAGTAGCAGGGCTTGAATATGCAGTGGATGAGCTCTGGAGCAAAGATGCAAAGGGCGGCTTGTGAAAAGTTGCGTTTTCAGCATGATTCTTGTGGCTGGAACTGAGTCCCTCAGGGGAACTAGTGCAAAACTTGCCACCTCCTGTGAAGCCTGAGACTTGCCTTTTTTGAGCTGTGGAAAGTGGTGATAACTGCTTGTACTTGATCTGTTACATGAATGCTCCTATCTTTTATTAGCCCTCCTAATTTTGGACTCTTTTTTTTTTTTTTCCTAGCATGAAAAACTGGTGTGGAGAGCTTCCAAATTCACACAGATGATAGTTGTCCAAAATTCGTGGTAATAAGTTTTGTCTGATAATATTAAGTTCATACTCAGGTGCAAATTCCAGATAAGTCCTGTTTCCTTTCTGTGCTAGTTCCTGTGCTAGGTCTTCTGACTCGCTCTTCAAAGCCTCCTGGGGTATTTTGCTCTTTCCAATGCCAAAGCACAAGTCAAATGGATGTTAGTCTATCTGGACATGGCTCCATTTCCTTTTTCTGCTGAAGGTATGTTCTCTTATTAAGACAATTTAAGAAAACTGTTTTAAAGATAGAGAGAAATTGTCTTTTTATTTTAGAGCTGCTAAGCATTTACAAGTGTTCAAGCGTGAGTCAATAAGAACAAACATATGCTATTGTACACACACAGCAAGTCTGATTCTGGATTTATTGTATGGAAAATATAGTTAACTCTGATCAGTCTGCTCTGCATCAGTTAGGGAAATGTGGGATACTAAACTCTGGGAAAAGTAGCCAGTTTCTGCAAAAATATGGGAAAAGCCCTCTCTCTTATGTTGGTGGTTGGTTGGTTTGTTTGTTTTTTGTTTGGTGTTTTTGTGTGGGTTTTTTTTTGTTTTGTTTTGTTTTTTTGTTTGTTTGTTTGCTTTTTTTATATACTAAGTAAGACCTAGTCATTTAATACAGGACATACTGTTACTATCTAGGACGACCTGAGAAGCATGGCTGTCATCCCACCTTTTCTGTGCTTCTTTATCAGAAGCTTTCCGTGACATCTTAACTGATACTTACTTTGGTGTTTTATTCTTTAGTCTTTGTAGTTTGCCTACAAAGATATCATGCACCTCTGCTGTGAATGCATGCCTTTGGCTTCCCCTTCATCTGATCTTGCCGGAGTTCCTCAGAAGATACTGTATTTGTTTGCCTACCATACAGTCTTGTTCTTTGCTCTGGTTTGCAAGTAGAACTGGATCAGTGCTGATGCAGATCACAAGTTAAACAATCCTTCCCTGGTATATGTGGCTTATAAATACTATGTGCAGCAAAATATAAAACGATAATAAGATGACTAAAATCTCATTAATTACTGAAAAAATGATGCCACTCAGAGCTGAATTTTTGAACTCTTGAATATAAGCAGTTCATCTTTACCCAGGTTAAAAGGAAGGTATTTTTTTCAGAGAGTGGCTGAATGTTTCTGGTTCCTGTAAGAAACCTCATTAAACAAAAAAAATTGAGACACTCAGATTCATTATTCTCTTTTGAAAGTTTAAGAATGTTGTCATTATGCTACCAGATAATTTAACACTTCTTCTAACACATTGTTAGCTTATCTGCAGCTACTCAGCTAGAAGACTCATTAGCTTTTACATGTTAAATATTTCCCATTTTCTTTTTGTGGTTTACACTTCTACTCTATTTTTCAAATTAATTTTGTATTGAAATTGTTGACACTAAAATCCATTTAGCCACTTTCTTTATTTCAATTTTTATTCTCTCTCACAAAATATAATGTAATTTACTTTTTGTTTACTCCATGAAAGAGCAAGAATTAATGCTACTCTCAAAAATAAAATGTCCTATCCATCTTTTATTTGTGTGAATCTGCAAAACTAGGTTATATCTGGAAAGGGGGAAAAAAAAGGGAGAAAAAATGTTCCCGCATGCTCTATGGCCAAGTGAAACTGAAGAGTTAAATTCTGACAGCTTTCTCTCCTTGAGATTTGTCAATTTTGATTGGGATTGCATGGCCATTTCCTGCATGATGGAGGTTGTGATGATTTCTGTGACCTTTTTGTATCCTTTACAGGTAATTTAGGGAAGTTCATCTAGAGGAATAGTGAAGAACTCTTACAGAATAAATGAGATGCCTTGAATGAAGGCTGTCTACTGTGGGAGCACATTGCCCCCTCACTTTTCCTTCAAGCTGTATGATTTATTTGTTGGGGTTTTTTTAAATTTATTTTATTTTATATAGTGTCATCCAAATAAAACCTGTGTGAGTACTTTGCAGGCCAGTGCAAGCTTGTTATATATGGATAGTCAAATGGTTAATTCACAGATTAAATTGAAGTTTAGAGTGAGCTCCTGAGCAATAGAGTTAATTTGCATGAGGAACCAAGCTGTGGTAGTATAATAGTGAAAATGAAAGTTGAGGCATTTTAAAACTAGTTAGTAAGATTGTGGCGTACATTGAACAGATTTCAGGAATAGGCCGAAAAGGGACACAGTGCGTACTGATCCCCCCGTGATGCTAGGGAGGCATTCCATGTGTGCCAATGCCTTACAGTCTTGTTTCCCAGCCCCCTTGTGGCAATTCTCTTGAGATCTTTGCCCTGCTGTGCAGGTACTCTGAGGACACGGGAAGAATTTCTTGAAGAACACTTGTATATACGTCCTATTAACTCACAGTTGGCTAGCCGGAGAGGATTTCTCCCACTGGGAATAGATCCTGAAACATTCTCGTTGGGCATAAAAGCAACCACAGAATAATTTTTTTCTTTTTTTTCCAGATAGGAAGGTAATCACAGGAGTACTCAAAATTTTTTCCCAGCATAAGCACACATATGATATTAGTAATGTAAATAAGTGTTTTTAGACTTGAGGTCTGATAAAGTCTCTTTATCTGGAAAAGGAAGTTGTAACACGAGATTAATTCTCATACATGTTTGAAAGTACCAAGGGGATTTCAGTAGAAGTTTGGTAAGCATCACTGGCTCACATCTCAACAGTTTCATGAGATTTTGCCTTTAGATCACTCATAAGCAGTTTTTTATTCGATATTTTCTTACATTGAGGCTCTTCAGAAATTTTCCTTTAAGTTCACACATAAACACGTTGGCTGTATCAGACCTGTTAAAATTACTAACTGTTCTGCCATGTCCTTCTACGACACTGGCCATTATAAGAAGTATAAGTCATCGTTCACATGGCACCGTCAAGTAACCTTTCTTTTAGTGATACTGGTAAGCAAGTTTCTTAACATGAGCTTTTGCAGAGGTTGATGTACTTTCAAAGTAATACTAGACGTTCGTGTTATCTTTTTGGTGTTTAAATGGAAATCTGTCTTAGATTCATGGGTGGGAAAGTAAAACTTCTCTGCACTCTAGCAGGCTCCATTGATGAAACAATGTCGTGAATGATCAGGTGCTTTTCTAGTCTATATAAATACTTTGGTGAAGTCTAAGGTGTCAGAACAACGTAATAGTTTTCATTTATTTATTTTTATACAACAGATTTACAGGGCAAGGCTCAAGATGTCTTTCTCCTGTTGCCCACACAGAAATAAATGCATTTCAAGTAAGTGGGCTCCTTGTCTGTGACAGAATGGTCTTTATAGTTGTAGAAGGTTCTCAGATTCTTTGAAAGCTACCTGTGCTTTTCAAAGTGCAAATTCCTTTTTTTTTTTTTTTCTTTTAATGCAAACTGGTAAAAAGCAAACTTTATTCTAGGAAATATTCTGGTTCGGGGAAAAGATTCAGCTGTACCTGCCCATAAGCCTCTGTCACACATGCAGATCTGAAGAATGTATGAACAGGGTCTTAGAAAAATTTAGGGCGAAAGAGACTTCTGTAGACCATCTAGTCCAAGCTCCTGCTCCAAGCAATGCAAACTTAACAGGTGGACCAGTTTGCCTAGGACCTTGTCCACTCCTGTTTTGAAACTCTTCAAGGACGGAGATCCCACAGCCTCCCTGGGCAACCTGTTCCAGTGCTTAACCACCCTCATTGTGAAGAATTTTTTATCTTACATACAACTGCAGTTTCCCTTGTTGTAGCTCTTGTCATTTTGTTGTCCATATCCAAAGGGTCTGACTATGTCTTCGCTGTAATGATCCTTCAGACAGTGGAAGACTGCAGCTAAATTCCCCCTTAGCCTCTTCCCTTTGAGTATTGAGTACTCCCCTAGTTTGTCATCCATGAACTTGCGGAGGGTGCAGGTCGTTCCAGGGTCTCTGTCCTTGATGATGATGTTACATAATATTGGCCCTCACATCAACCCCTGAGGAATGCTGCTTCTAACTCATGGTTATACTTTCAATGGTAAACCACTTGCAATGGCAGAACCCTGCTTACTAGTCAGTTTTTCAGCTACCTTGCAGCCTACTTATCCAAAACTCATCCTCAACTTTGCTATAAAAGTGCATGGAAGGCCACACCAAGGCCTTGCCAAAGACGAAGGTAAACAACATCCACTGCTCCCCCCTCATCCACAGAGCCAGTCATTTCTGCAGAGACGACAATCAGGTTGGTCAGGTTGGCTTTGGCGAATCCTTGCTAGCCACTTCCTGTATGTTGAACAAGGACATTATCCCATGCTGAATTGTAAAAACACCTACAAGGGACCTGCATAAAGGTTCCTGGATGTTGGCCATCATTGTTTCTTCCCCTTCCCGCCAGTCAGATAACGTAACACACATGTTATCCCTCTAACGGATAGGAAATAGTCTTTTCTATTCTTTGTCATGCCTCCTCAACCTTCTCTAGTTATAGACTGCTCAAGGATTCTTGGGTGTGGAGGATTATACACAAGCCATGTTGGTGGACCACACTTCACTGTGCTACAGTATTATTATGAAGATGTTTTGCTAGTTTACAGAAGTAACAGCTTATCCAATCCATACTATTACCTGACAGTATTTTCTGCTAGGGAAGGATAAAATACTTCTTAGGAGAAGGAAAGTCCTCCCTCAGTGGGTACAAAGTTGATAGATGAACTCAGAAGAGAAACTTGTGATAGATGTAACTTTGGTGCATATGTAGTGTTGGAGTGATGCCCAACAGTCTGGTCTTGACTCATTGATTTACTGGCACAGGGAGGGAAGCTGCTGGCAGGGTTTTGTGAGAAAGGCTGCTGTAGGGAACTACCTTGAAGTGAGGTTTCAGACCTGTTAGCCTTTAAAAAAACAGAACCACTTCTTTACAGATTGGGGAAAGTTGTCCAAGGCCTTCAGAAGTACAAAGTTTAAGACTTTTCCTTCTCAATATTTCTTTTTGGTGAGTTTGGCAAGCTTCTATACCTGATTTGGCAGAGCTTTTTGAAGGTGCCTTGTCTTCATGCTTATCCTGGGACTGTGGATCCCACTTGTGGTAAACAGCTAACGGTTAAACACGTCAGTGCTTAGTATTTTAACACATTAGTCAGTTTCAGAGTTGTCACGTTCACACTTGTTTGGACCTTTTTTGCTGATTCAATTTTTTAAGCAATTAAAACTATTGTGTTTCATTTTTGCATTTTGGTGGTCCAAGTTTGAAGTAAACATTCATTGTATGATCAGAATGTTCATTGTATGATCAGATTTCATTTGTCTGCTTGCTACTGACTTTTAAGCCTTTTGCTGTAGAGCAAGGCTTGATTTTTATTTTACTTGGTACTTAGAAATAATAAAATCAGGAATTTCAAAGCCTTTTAATAAACATTGCTATGAGTTTTATAAAAAAGCATTGTACTCTTAAACCAAGGATGTTGTGCTATATTTCCAAGGTCAAATCTACTCTAACACCATATTGTCTGTGAAGATACAGATGGTTTTGATGTTCTGTCCTGTGTATGCATCTGTTATTTAACAGCCTTGATCTTTTGGAATTACCCTGCTGTATATATTAATATTCTCTAACAGTAATGCTGCAAATATATTGATTATTTTCTTCCTAAAACACTTGAATTTTTTTGTTTTCTACTGAAGTACAGTTCTTCATTAGATAAACATAAGCCACCTCATGTTTTACCTCAGCTTTTTAGAGCAGATTTATACATTTGACAGTTCCTCTGTGCCAAACTGACATCTGCATGAATAATGAAGAGTGTCACAGTAAGGTAATTCTTTACAGCACACCAATACAGTACTTTTCCACCTTCGTTGACCCATTTACCACTGTATTCTCCTGCACCTTTCTGTAGCTATAGTTGCAATCTAAATGAATATTGTATGTTATCAGATTTGTCATTTCTTACTTTACAGAAGATAAACCAACCCTTTTTCTGACATAAGTGCTGCAAATTGAGTGAAAGAAACACCATTTCTATCTGTCATACTTGATACTGTGATTATTTCAGTGCTCAGGCCATAGAAATAGGGAAAACATTTAAAGAACAAGGCTAGGTTTTCTCCTTCAATGCTCTTTACTGACATTAGTCCAAATTGTGAAATATTTCTCAAATTTTAGTCAGTCTTTCTCCATCCAAACTGCTAGTGAAGAACACAGCAGATATAAAGAGTATACTGCTAGGTATAAACTGTGGAGTTTCAATGTGTATTTAGCATAATAAGGGAGATTTAGTAAGAAAGCTTCCTAGGCTTTTGGGAAAGCTGCGGCTTGAACAGGTGCCTGATGCACATGTTATACAAGACTCTAAGACTGCTGTGCTGGCTCAAATCAAAAGAAAACTGAACTTTGTTTTAAAGCATCCTATCTATCAATTAAGCTATATACATAATAAATAATAACGACATTGATTTGACAAATAAAGAAGCAGCCTGGTTTATTTTTTCAGTACATAGTGTTGGTCTCAGGACAGTTTTAGCTTCTAAAACCAGTAATTTTAAATATCACAATTAATTTGTTCCCTTTAACACAGGCACTCATAGGTGAGTACACAGAAAGCAACACGATTCTTTAAGTCAAGCCATTCTGTTCTGAATAGAATATAAATCACAAAGGGGAAAAAATACTGATTTTATTAAATACCTAATGCTTTCAGGAATTGGTACAGGAAGAAAGCTGTTTGCAAAGGCTGTAGATAGTCGGACTAGGAAAGAATGTAGCCTACTTACTTATATCATCTGATTTGAAGTGATGAAAAGGTGGTAGCAGGGACAAAAGGAGAAGTAAATGCTAACTACTGTGAAAATGTAATTGCTTTTTTGCAGAGGCAGTGGGAAAATACCAATTTACATGTACATTTAATCTCAACGGAGCACCATGGCAAGAGGTTTTGGTTGAAGTGGCGATGTCCTGTGTTTGAAAATTGTCTGTGAGGATTTAATTTCATTTACATTCTTTTATGCATGTTTAATGAGTATTCAATCTTATTTTAAAGTATAATGATAAATATGCTAAGACACTTTTTATTCTCTCCAAAAGTAATTGAACATCTTATTGCTGTGCTCTGGGCTAACACAATGTGAATATCTAATGCAGGAGTTCATGCACTCTTTTATTTAAACAGCACAGTATGGACATTGCTTATTTGGAATGAAACCAGGCCTGGCACCCATCAGATCCTTGATTTTCCTAGTGCTGCGCTGGGCACAGTTCCTGGCTGGCTAGAGTGGGATGTCATAAAGCAGTAGGTGAAGCCTCAGTGGAAAAACCCCAATAAGGTTACCATATAGAAGCAGTAGAACAGCTGGGGCAAGTAAAAGCCAACTCATCTACCAGCTGCTAGCAAAAGAAGCATCTTGCAGGTAGCCACAAAATGCTGTAATCTAGGCTGGGGGTTGTTATGCTCCAATTCTGTGCTGCCACTGCCAGTCTGTTGGATGCTGTGTGAACAGACCACAACGAGCAGCCTGGGAGCTGCTTTGCTTGACACTGCTGGTTGGGCTGACTTCTGAGCACTTTCCAGAATGAAGGAAACACCAAAAACATGGGTCAATCTTTCTATTTTTAAATTCTGGAATACCATAGGCCTCTAATTCCAGATAATTTCTGAATGGTACTAAAGGGAGAGGATAAAACTAAGTGTCTTGTCTGTGCCCAAGACTGAAAGGTTGTTTCACCTGTCTGCTTTACCCTTTCCCCAGGATTAGCAGTCCCTAGTCTATTCTTCAAATTTCTTCTTTCCGTTGTTAAAGCAATATAAAAAAACTGAGGTAATAAATTTCTTTGTGTCCTATGCTGAAGTATAAATAAGCTGCTCTAGATGAAGAGCAGCTTATTTTGCAGTTGAAGTGCAATTAAATTGTTTATTTAATGTTGTGAGTTGTATTTTTAAATTGACATTTGACAATTAGCTTTGAGAAATTCTTTTTGTAAGAAACAGTTCAATCCATATGTGATTTACTCATAATACACATATGGTGCCTCTGCTATATATCTCAAGCACCCTATGGGACACATTTTCTTTAACTTATGTTCAACAGTACACTGTGACTTTTTTTTTCTCATTGTTTTGAACTGTCTAAAAATATCTTTCCATATTTTTTGCCCTGATTGCATTATTCTCTTATACCCTTAGCACTGCATTTCTCAGCTGAATGATTTGACGGTTTGTGAAAAGGATAGAAATTATCAACTGAAACTAACAAGCTCATGTTATTTCACTAGATTTTACTCTCTGCAGAACAATGTGAAAAGGATGACCCATATTCTCCACTTCCCAGGATTAAAGGCCAATACATCAAGAATCCTGAAACTATCACTAATTTCCAGCGATTTCTGTGGACCAGAGGTGCTTCTGTTTATATATTCCACCGTTTACAGTTCACTACCTCTTTGATAAAGACTTCCCTGCCTTGCTTTAAAATGAATTGCTGACAAAGATGGGGAAACATAATTTAAAGCAAACACAAATATAGTCATTTGTATGGAAATACTAGAAGTTACTATCATGGTCAGTTTGTTTTCAGTGGTCCAGATGCAGATATACCCTTTGAGGTCGAATCTCCTTCAGCAGTACTTGGTGCAGCATGCCATCTTCCACATCTGCAGAGTTCCTCTTGCCCTCCTATTCACCCATAACATCAATAAAGTCAAAGACTGCATTTCCATCAGTGCATCCTGTGTGTCACAAGAGTTTTGTAGGCCATGCTGAGTGGTCTGTAGCACTGCTTTTTTTTTCTGCCTCAATTTTGATGATAATGGTACCTGCTGGCCTACAGAAAATGTTGATGGTTGACAGTATTAACAATCTGGAAATTAGTCTGTGAAGCTGATATTGTTGTTGTGGGCTGTCTTGTAGATGTATCCAAAGCAGTGTAAACTGCATGATGTGGGTGTCAGTAGCACAGAGCCCCGTACGGGCTGCAAGACCCAGTTGAGTGTTAGGTAAATTCCAGTGACAGGTCTGTTTGAGCTGCATACTGCTGCTACTTAGTAGCAGTGCTACTTTTTCAGTAGAAGAGAGTATGCGTGAAGTCTGTAAGGAAAATGACACTGGCTTTGTGCTTTTCATAATCTAATGATCTAATGCATAACATGGAAGAGGACAGTAGCTCTTGTCACTTTTATATTACTGTGAGGTCTGGAGAACTTTTATGAAGTATATAATAATCTGGAATGAAAGCACACTGATCCCTATGAATATGTGGTATTTTGATTCTGTTTGACCTCAGATCCATGCATATCCTTCATGCCAAAACATTGCACAGTGAAATAGATGAAACAGTGGAAAACCTGTAGCCATCAATCTCGCTACGTAAATATCTATTTTAAAACAACCATGCTGGTGTGATGAATCATGTAATCTCCAAACATTCTCTATCTCTGTATCATTAAACCTCCCACTACTTTAGAGTTCAAATCAACACCTCATTTCTGCTTAAACAATAAAAACCACCCAAACCCTTTTAAATATAGAAAATTACAATTTTCTTCTATGAAATCATCTTGTCCCTTCCATTTTGATGTACTTGTCACCATTAAGATTTCACTGATGGTTTGGAGTTTTCTGTAGCTTCTGCCTGCAAAAACATAAACAAAACATTACAGAAAGGTTTTTTTTGTCTACTGGAAGTTTTAAATCTGTAAGCACATGTCTCTCTCTCAAAGAAAAAAAAAAGGCTAGAGAGACTCCTGGTAAGGAGACCTTAGGTATTTTAAATGTGGATTTTCTCCTGATGGTAGAATATAAAACTTTATATATATTAAATCTTCGAGTTCTCTCTGTGGCTGTGTTCACTTTATGCAGATACAAACTTTTGGACAAGTATTTTTAAAGGGGTATTTTTTCCCTCTCATCAGCGCTAAGGCACTGCATTTATCTTTGCCATGTTACCCTCTCTCCTGATTTGTTCTGAATACATAGGATTTTTCTCCTAGAAGATATAATTCTTCATTGCCTGAGGCATAATGTTTTCAGTGTGAAGTCTGCCTCTTCAGTCAGTTATAGGGAAATAGATTGATACCTACAGCCACGGGGCCTAAATGGGACTGTCACTACAAGATGTTCTTGAGAGGCTGTATCTGCCAGAGGCCTCCTCTTCTTTGGTATTGTTTTCTGCCCAGGAGCCATTTACATTTTTCCAGCTTTTTATAAACATTATTCACTGAAGACCAGATTCTGATCCTCTTACTCATTATCATAAACATCTTATTTCAAAACCGGTCTGTTGGTGTTTCTTTCTAGACAAAGGAACTATGCTATAAAAGGGATTTAAAGCTGCCTCCTCAGGGACCACATTTAGATCAATAAAATAAATCTTAGCGTATCATGTTAAATTCCCTGGTAATATACTCTCTGGACAGCAGATATTTGTGATTTCATTTCACAGATTCTCATGCTGTTATACTCTTAAGGTCAATAGATGAAAGGAAATAAAGTGGCATTTAGAAGCTTCTCTACCTGGAGAAATAGTCCAAACTAGCCATTCAAAGAGGCACTTTTAAGAACAGAACAGTGCAAAATACCTCTTGTGGAGGAGCTGTTTGAGGTTATTTCTGTGTCAGCAAATCCTTCAAGGTTATATCCAAGCAGGGCTTAGATCCTTCACTCTCACTGTCACCAAGCCTGCGAGAAGAAAAGGAAAAGAGCAGGGCTAGCAACCTGGTTTCCTTTTCTTCTCAGGCAGAGCATACAATTGTAATTTTTTTGAAAATGAGTCTGTTTCCTTTCCACTTCAGATTGACATTCAGAGCACGAAGATGGGCATCGCATTAAGTATGAGGACAGAGGTAACACACTCTGTTGTGTCATGACTGATCTTTGCTAATTTCTCTTTTAATTATTGTTGACTGTTAATTATTGTTATTTCTTCCAGTTATTGTTGGGCAGACAACAAAAATAAGATTCCTCCCAGCAAGAGATCTCTTTTAATTCCCATGCAAGGTTTCTCACTATATATAAAAAAAGGAAATCCCCAAACCTTGGATCAAAACCCCAAGCAATTTCTAAATTATTACGGATCTAGAGACATCCACACAGATGGTGATTATTTTCAAATCTTCTTCATGCAGAGCTGCAGGGAGTACGTGACATATCCTATCAAGCATGTGTTATTGAAATAGTTTCCTTCTAGAGTTTGGAAAATGTCAGCAACACTTAGGCAAGAAAAGAACAAGGGGGAGATTGTAGAGATTGGAATAGTTGAGTGAAAGTAAACTGTGTGGTCCTATTTCCTAATCAAAGAACATGCCATGGGGAGAGAATCCAATGATACTGAAATTGCAGCATACATTAAAGAGGGAAAAGATATTCAGCCTGGGAAACTATTTGCCAGATGATGCAGTGAGGCCAAGACTTGGAAAATACTCAAAAGCCCCTTGGCGCTTGTACAAACATAATCACCCCCAATAACACAAAAGATGGTAAGTTTTTCAGGGGAGATATAGAGATTGTTGCTGTAGAATGTGAGTCAATCTATAATTGCCTGAGAGCAGAATGAAACTTCTGACTGGAGAAGTTATTCCTCCACTGTCTGCAATGGGCTTTCTCAGACCTCTTTCTTGCAGCATCTAGTGCTGGCCATTGTCAGTGACAGGGCACAGACTGCATAACTTAATAATCCATCTTTGTTGCAAACATTTAGGCCAAAAAGAGCTCTGGGATGATAACTGAAGTATTTATACAAACATTGTCGGATGGCACTCTTGCAAAAAGGCCTCTTAAGTAGTTCAGCTAGATGCCCATGCTCTTAACTGTGTACTGCTGTGTAATGAAGTACAGCTATTTGAAGTGTATAACACTCTCCACAGGACTGCTCTGTCACCGTGCCACCCCTGTATGATCGCAGAATACATAAATGGCTAAGCCTCTACAGAGAGCCTGATCTTGTCTGGAATCAAGGACACTTAATGTAATCTACTACAGAAGGACTTTTAATATCTTTCCTGTCAGGTAAAACAGGGCATCGCAGTTGGCACTATACATTTAGAGAAGGCTGTGGGTAGAGATTGAAGGATGTCATGCGGCCGCTCATGCCACAGTGTCTTTGCAATTCCCTTTTGAATAGTATACAGTGCTTGGAACAAGATAGGGCATATCTTATCTACACAACAGAAGCTCACAGCCCTTTTAAAGAGCAATTTGATTAGCAGTTCTGTGGCTACACCACAGAGCTTAGTTCAGACTGCTCAGCTGTGCTAGACAGTCAGGGTAAATACACCCGTACAGAAGTCTTGTGTTCTCACTGGTAGATTGTTGGACTTCTCTATATAGTTAAATTAAAAAGTGCTAGACAGCATTCCTGGGCACTGAAACTCAATTGTTTATACAGTTAGATCATTAGACTTGGGCACATCTTTAACCTGAGCCAGCTAACTCTGGGCCAGGGAATTCCTGAACATGGTAAGGGAATTAGCATGGTTTGAGGAGCATTCCCAAAAGGCAGCTGGAATGTGATCATCATGTTTGGGGCAGTGAGGGAGTTAAAATTCTATAAATGGACTACTTTCAGACAGCTAATTTCAAGTCTCAGTGCTGAGAATGACCCAAGGTGTACAGAAGTCAACAGCGTAGAGGCAGCCTTATTCGCTTTTGAGTTAGCATGTTTAGCGCTGGCTTGAGTACACGTGTCTGTGCAGGGGAGACATACTTAGCATCTTAGTAAAAATCTAATTGAAATTCATATGTTCAGAAAGACCAGGAGGGAAAAAAATAATTGCCTTGGAGGTATGACTGTGGAGACATGTTCCACAGGGGAGCAGTTGACTTCAGACTCTGACCATCTTTAGGAGAAAGTCTTTCATATGTGACACTCAGGATGCAAACTTCCATGTTTCACAAAACCCACCCAAAAAACTTAACTCAAAAGACTTCTAATACAAACCATAAGTCTGCTAGAGATTTTGGCACTGCTGTTGGAGTTATGTTGGGGTTTTGGTGTTTTTCTGGTTTTCTTTCAGTGTTTTTTTGGTTTTGGTTTGGTTTTTTGATTGGTACCAGTTATGCTGCCTGGGAATGATGGATTGATTAGAGGTGGTATAAACATTCAATGGGTTTTCTTTTGGAAGGACAATGTGTATAAAGGCCAAAAGGGATACCCTATATTCTATATATACCTAACTGTACCCTAACTTCAAGAAGAGGTGAAATGACATCTTTTTCTATCTTCTTTTGTTATTAGGAAAGTATTGCTAGCTATTCAAGGCATTTCTGTTAGCAACTTGTAGGTGGATATGAATCCAGTTTGTGATAGTCTGTTTCATCGCCCTATGTCTTTTAGGTATCTCTGTATTTGAGGGGTAAAAGGCTCTGATACAGGGGAAAAAAAAAATCATCTCATATTAGAATTAAAGCATATGCTAAGAGCTTTGATGAATTATAACTTGAACATAGGATAGTGCAGAACATTATCACATACTCTAGAAATGACTTTGCAGGGTGTACACCCTGCAACTTAGTGACAGGCAGAGGTATCTGAGCTAACTCTGGAACTGGATGTGGAATTGCTGTGTCAGCACAGTGCTACACCCTAATTAATTGGCACAGAGGAGTTAGGTAAATTAGCTGAGGTTGCACCGTACTAATGCAGCTCTGCTACTTCTTAGACACACGGTCTCTGAGCTGTTTTGGATCAGGTGAATGTTGCAACTTGTTTAGAACCTGTAACTTGGTCCTAGACTGCATCATGTACCATGTCTGTTGGGTGCCTGACTTTGAATCTCCCTGTCTTTGGACAAGTAGCCTAACCTTGCAATCAAACTTTAATACTAATACTAATACTAATACCAATACTAATACTAATACTAATAATAAAGTAAAAGACTTCAGAAGCAGAAATCTTTTAGAACTGAAACAGAAAATATTTTGATTTTTTGAAATCAATTTCAGAAAATGTGTTTGCATTGCAGACTCTGCATTTATGTGTGAATGTGTTA
>VYZM01001989.1:663217-756718 GCA_013398915.1 Dromas ardeola | reverse complement strand
TAAATCCCATCGCTTGACACTGATGTGGAGTTGGAAATGTAACAGTTAATTATGATGACTGATATAGATTCTCTTTCCCCCTCTCTCTCTCTGTTCTCTTTTCACAACAAAAGCACAAAACTGAGTAATTCTCTATCTGGTGAGGAACTCTATCTGTTCATATCATTGCCTAAATTTATGTGCATTAAAACTAACCATAAGATGCTTTGTTCAGGCTGTGCAAATTATTGGATTTTGTAGATCCATAGGAGTACTAACAGTAGTGTTTTGCTTAGAAGTGTTCTTCAGTGTTCTGGGGCAAAGATAAATTTAACCTCTTTGGATAACCCTTCAGTTACCACCATTTTCAGTTCCAGCTGTGGCATATAAGTGAGATTTGCGTAAGATTACTTCTACTTGCCTGACTTTCACCCTAGGGGTTAAAGCACTAATAATGGATGGGCTTCAGATAATGACTAAGTTCTCAAATGTTCAGGTTGCTGGAAGCTTCCTTAAAATACTCTCTAAAGTGTTTTAAGGAAGACCTTTTTGTATGAGTTACATCTGAGTCAGAAATACAGCAAAAGCAACATTTTTCCTCCGTCTGGCATTTCATCTTCTAGTTGCAGATGGGGAAAAGAGGAGAACAAAAATATAAAATATGCTTAGCAAACAAGGATAACCACAGTCTAAAGCTTCAGCAATTTTTTTTTACAGTATCAATTTCACATATTGGTTAAATGCTATGAATACAATTGCCACTGCAGGAGTTCCATCATGGTTAGCTTGCATGGGAGTCAGTGCTTGTTATTTGGATGTAGGACCTGGGATACCTGTTGTAACTTGCCTTTAAAAGGAAAAGCTTTTGAGAAAAATTACTTTTCCGTCCACAGGGGCTCTCAATGCCTCCATGATGGCATGCAAAGACTCTGTAATAAAACCACAGGGATTTCTCGTGTAAATTGCAGTCTGGACTTGACATAATCATTTTATGTTGTCCCTCCTCATAGCATCCACAATTAGAAGCATGTGACTGAAACATTGTAGATTGGGGTCATTTTTGATTGAAAAACAGCCTGTAAGGTCTCTAGGGAGTCACCAGAAAGATGCAGTGAGGAGATATCATGCCTTAACAGTGAAGAGATGGATACAGTTGCTTAACAGTAGATCTTTTTCTCAAGCCCTCTTGGGCTAAGCTTTCCGTCCTGTGTCTCCTAAATCGTGCAGTAAAAAGTATACATCTCTATCATTCAGCCATGCAGACATACTGATAGAAGTACATGAACGTGGCAGAAATTGTGCTACGAGCAGAAAATTAGACATAAGTATACAGATGTATTTTCTGTGTTAATGAGGTCTGAAAAAAGAGAAAAAATTCTTCGTGAAAATTGTATATATAAACCAAATCCGCTGGTTTCATTGTGGAAAGAGTTTCTTTTTAAATGGTATGATTATTTTATTTATTATTACACAATAATACAGTCAAATAGTTTCCTAGACAAATTTTTTTTTCATACCACAAGAATAATTCTAATTAATGCTAATTGAGTTGCATCTACACATCAAAAGGAGAGCCTGCTCTTAAATGGTCATTGAGATTTATTTTTTCCAGGTACTTCTTTTGCATCAGTAAGCAATGCTACATTCTCTGGAAGCATCTATCATTTCCTTAGTTGGATAACCTAATAATATTTCCAGCCATTGAAAATACAGTTATGCTTTCATTCTTTACAATATGCTCATGATGCAGGAAGACCTCTGATGCCTTTCATTATGTGTCATGAACTGATACTGAAGACAACCACACTAACAAAAAATTCTGAAAAGGGCCGCTGCTATCATCCCTGACACTGTCTAGTCACATATGTATTATCTATTTAAATGTGAAGTTTTGGGACATAATCACTCTGCATTTGCAGCAAAAGTAGCTGCTCCTCCAAGAAATTCTTAAGTATCAGTGGCATCTCATTTTACTGGAGGTAGAGGTACAAATCTTCCGTTGTCATGTGAAAGATTGCTTGGATAGCTCTAGGACATTTCTTTAAAATCTTGCTGCACTCTACACATTTTAATTACAGTTAATGACATTTATATGGTTTATTTAAAAACCCACTATGTAAGCCATCATGTAAATTAAAAAACAAATCCTCCAAACATTGATTCAAGTACTGACTGCAGTCTTAGTCTCTGTAGGCTCAGTTCCACCCTGCATGTCACACTGGGCAAGTGTGAAAAGCCATAGGTGCGATGGAGTGAAACATATTGCAAACATCCTGCAGGAAAGCTGAGGAGCAAAGCCTGAAGTGTTGCAGCTTAAGAGGGGTTATAGCTTACGAAGTTTTGCTCAGTCTATGTCCAGTAAACCACTGATCCCTGAAGACTCTCCTCTCAGCCCTTTATTTTTCCTTACAATGACATTATGACCAGCCTGGTTGTTATGTTGTCATTTGTTCATGGGTTTTGGCCATATCATCTCTGTTTAATTAGTGATGTGTCATTAGGAAGTGCCTAAGGATACTGAGGTGGAGGATTATTTTAGAGATGAAAGGAAACCCAAGAGTGCTCTTCCTATCTGTACTGTATTGTGTGTAGGAACCTTGGAGTGTATGTGTTAGCTGTAGAAGTTAGAATAAATAAGAAGATGAAGGAAGTCTGTCCTCTTCCACCTCCTTGTACCAGCAGGCACTGCAAAAGAAATAGACCCTATTCAGATGGGAAGGCTTGTGTGGTGGGGTCCTTGGTGGATATGCTGCTGGCATAGACACCACCTCTTCCTTTGCCTGCAGGTTCCAGCACAGGCATGGACAAGAGAAGCATCGAGAAATGATACTTCATGGCATGTTATTCTGGGAGAATATCATTGGTCATTGCAAGATATAGCCATTTCTCTGCTACACTTTCCCAAGCCTGTGAAAAAATTTAACGTATCAGTGAACTTGATAGTGGAGCTATTTATTACTAAGATCTAGTACTGGATCTGCTTTACTGTTAGGTCTAGTAAAATGAGGGGTCCAGCATCTACATGCATTTAGCAAACAGTGAGGTGACTGAGCTGCAAAGATCAGCCAGATTCTCACAGTCACAGATGGAGAAGCAGAGCCCAACCCTGTGCCTGTTTCAGCCTTAGTGCATGTGTACACAATGAGACACTGTTTGCACAGGAAGATGGTCTGCTGTAGGAAATTTTTTCAATACCTGAGTGCTGGATGTGGCATTCAACATCTAACTTAGCTTTCTGTGTGAATCCTGCATTTCCTTTCTGAATTCAGTGAAGCACTTTTAATATATTTGTGGTTTTCCCTTTTCTTTCTTTTTTTTTTAAGATGTTGTTTTAATTTTTGGGTTAAATGTGAAGGTGAGACCTGTGCTGAGGCTGAGACTTTTTGACAAATGTTACACTGCAGCGAATTTTTATGGTTGAGCTATAAGGCATGAAAATAGAGATTTATAGGAGAAGCCTGACAGACTGTTAATGAAAACAGAGCGAGAGAGTAGTTACAGATCAGAAATACATCCCTATCGATATGTATTTCTGTAAAGTACCAGAACAGCTTTGCACTGCATGTTCTCTCCCGCCTCCAGGAAAAGCCAAGGCTCTGCAATGTGGAAAAGGAATTCTCACTATTTTAAAAAGTGTTCAGACATGTCCTGCCCCTTCTGTTAGGAAATCATACAGTCAAGTGCTTACTAATACAGAGTGACTAACCTTCCATTGAGCTAACTGTGACATAAGCTTTATGTCAAAGCTTTCACTGTGCAAGCATGACCTATCATTGTCATGAATTCCTGCCGTGAACTTTTCCCTATCACTGACTTCATTTAATTATTTCTGACCATATTTAAATAAGGCAGTTTCCCTTTCTGATATGAATGTTCCATTTCAGAACATAATTATTCCATGCACTGACTGACCTATATAGAGCTGAGTGTCTACCAAATGGATAACGCTTATAATAAAGAACCGAGAGAGTTACAGAAGAGGTCCTGTTGCTGTGAGACTGTCCTCCTCTCCTAGCAAATGCACTCATATTCCAAAATGTTCCCTGGGTTAGAAAGCTGTAGTGGCTAATACAATGTCAGATGTTCATTGAAGCGTTGCAGCTTCAAAGTTTTGCTGTCTCATTTCTTCTTGGTAGTTGCCGCTTTGGATTTGTCCTGGTTTTAACTGAAACTGTTATATTCTGCAAGCCTCCAGGCATGTCATTTTGAGTAGAACTTACCCTTTTGCAGATTCAGATATCAAAATTCAAGTCTTCACAAACTTTCTGTTGCTCACAGAAGTGAAGATATGCACAGTTACAGATATATTTATTACCATAAGGTATTTTTTGTCTATTCAGACTCTATAATCTCTGTATGAACCTACTGCTTTGTGGTGATAAAGACATTCACTAAAAAAGAGACTGAGGCTGCCAGACTTTTCAGCATTGCAATATTTTTCTTCTCATGCCTGATGCTACAGGGGAATCCAAAGCCTTACCTGTAGTCCTCATACAGAGCACATGGAGAGCTAAACTCCTTGGGATGAGATTCTGCTCAGGGGAGAGCTGTAAAAGATCCCTGGAGCACTCCTGTGTGAATCATGACAACAAAAGTGTGTCGAAAATCCCATGCATTACCAACGTTTTTTCACCTTCATCAGTGATCTCTGGCATCCCTCCACCCATGAAGGATTCAGAACCTGATAACCTGGAACAAGGTACTTAGCCTGCTTCTCCAAGCCTATTGCTTCAGGACTGCAGTGTCATGTTCCAGTCTGTACATAGGGCAGGGAGGAAAAGTCATAGGTCCCAGGCCTGTTCTAGGGATAGTCCTTATTTCATGCTGAACAGTCGCTGGGTAAAATGCAGAAATGGTTTTTGGCACCCAAGGAAGGCACAGGTCACATCTGCCAGGGGACAGGGACAATGTCTTCCTACACAAGAGAGGTGTCTCGCATTCTTGCCCAATGAATCTTTAATCTCTCTGCAGTAACAGAGCTTCAGCTGGAGCATGGAATACCCTCCTCTACCAGAATAGCTTGCAGTGTGTTGTAGTGAGACATTTATTTTTGAAATGAATTGCGTATACTTCTTAGCAGTGGACAGCTTAACTGCTTATTCTTCAACAATGAGTTTGTCCTCCCTGTCTAAAACATCTGTCGTCCTTAATGTTGATAAACAGTGTGAGCTCAGTATGAACTCAAACACCAGAACTCTTGGCTTCTTGTGAGAATTCTTTAATTATAGATGAACATTTTCAGTATAATTTTTTAAAATGTGAGTTGAATGACAGTGCCTCTGGGGCTATCTCATGTCAGATGGCATGCAATTTAAAAATCTGGGATCAATAAAAAGAAAAGAGTTAAAGAGAAACCACTGGACTGATTTTGTTATTCATTTCCACATTTACCTCAATAAAATCTTAACATTTTATAGCCCTTCTAGAGTTGCGGAGTGATTGCCAGGCTGCAAAAAAAAGACTGTGAAGGAAATAAATACCTTACTGTAGAACATACAACAAGATTTCTGAGGGAATTGAGGGACCTTGGACACGGGAGGGGGGATGTCATATTTCAGGCTTTCTGAAAAAATATAAACTGAAACTTTTAAAACATGTTTGTATGAAGAAGCCACATTATTAGATCATTGCAATTGTTTCCTCTTTTCATTTTAATTACTTTCTTGAGGGACTGAACAATTGATTGTCATCATTTTTGGAACCTCCAGTTCTCCTACAGATTTGCTGTTTGGCTCTGCTAGCACATCTTTAGGTGTCCTTTGCTGATAAATAATTAGGTTAATTAAAAATCTCACTCAGTACTGTTGTACTCTAATCAGCTGCAAAACGTGAACCAATCATATAAAAATCACATTACTAGATCAAAGAGATTACTGTAATAAATATCTTTATTATGCACCCCAAACTTTGTTTCCCACCAAAGTAAAATTTGGGATTTTTTTTCTGAGGAAAATGGCAGATTTTGTATATGAGTATCAGCTGAGTAGTCAGATTTTTAAGATACCTCTGAGTGTTATGAATAGCAGTCTATGTATGCTTGTGGTTAAAATGAGTAATTACTTAGGAATAAACCGTTGCTGAAGAGCTGTTGGAACAGTGCTGACATGCCCTGAACTTGGACAGACTCTTCTGTTCCAAGGGCCCTTGAAACTTCAGGGTGTCTGGGAGGTCTGCAAGATCAAGTGATCAGTGAGCTGTAATGGCGCTGTGAGCTACTGTGACCTTGTCACAAACCCAGGGAAATGATTAGGCCCTTAACTTCACCCCTAAGGGCGAATTTTACAAGAATGGATTATTGCTATATGGATATGACTGCATTTCTCTTCTATGTTTCTCCCACGTTCCCTTTTAAGTAAATCTCTGGCTCCACCATCATATATACTATTTTGCAAAGACTATCTCCACCCTACCTTTGTGCAATTGTTGGCCTTTTTTTTTGTTCATGCGTTTCTCATTCTGTGTACACTACTAATACTGATCTGGGAGTTTTACTGAGGGACTTTCAAACAGGTTGAGTTAATCCTGTTGAGGAAAGAAACAAAGACCCCAAATCCTCCATGACAAAAATTAAACCTGTCAGAGATGCCAAAACTGGCAGTTTCACTGTCTTGCTTCTATGTTTGAAATGGCAAAGTGTCTTCTGAAAAGTTTTTCTTTCATAAACTTGTAAATATGAGAGTAAACTTACAGTGCTCAATGTACTTTTCAGGAAGCACAAATGAAACTCTAGGTGCACATATGTAGCACTGTGTCATGCCCTCACACAGGTACATCTCACAGGTCCTGTCCTGTCCAAGCACGCTACCTTGACGGAAATAACTGAAAGCCTTACTGTTGGTAGCACACAATTTCTCAGATATCATGGAAGTCAAAAATGTGGTGAAAGGACACACCAATCCTATGACTATGGCATGTACAAATAATCCCATAGGTGAAGCTTGGAGTGGCAGACTTTCTGCTGCTTAAGAACATGTTTATTAACAAAATGGTAAGACTGTAACCAAGAAGGCTGTTAGTCTGCATCCTTTCTAGACAAACAGCTTTTGGGTTCTATACCTTTATGAGAAACCGGTACAAGCTAGCTGGATGAAGGTCATGTGCTATGAAGTTACCCATGTTGCACAGGGCTCAGAGACTTGGTGTGAACCTGGCCTCTGCTAGAGGCTTATCTCCGATTACTGAGCGACACTGCAATACAACTCTCTTTGTCAAGGATGCTGACAAAGGAGGAGGGAGGAGAAAGCAGAGGGAAAGAATGAGTAACCATAGCCATTCAGAGACCCCACTTGAGCCTGTATGCTGCATGAGGCCCCAAACTAGCTTGAGACCCCCTGTTAAATTCATGTCTGCCAAGGGCAGCTCACTGCTAACAAAGTAACATGCAGAGTACAGGCTTTAGGGACTGTTTGGGATTGTTTGATGGTCCATGTGAAAGGTAAGTGGACTTGGTCCATTTTCACAGTGGACTTGGTCAGAGGTGTGAGGCAGGCTTCTCCTTTGGTGGAGATTTGTCCCCCTGTTGGCTTTGTTAGCTTGGTATCTTTCCCAGCAGTGCTGTGGGAGAGCATGTCCTCAAGCTGTTAGCCTGTCCCTTTTCTGTCTCTCCATTCATTCCTGAAGTCCATCTATCTTAATCACGTGGGAAGCAGGAAGCACAGTCAGGACTGTTTTGCTGGCTGGTGTTCTGCTCCCTGCTGTGTTTCATCAATGAATGAAGCAGAATGATGGATTACTGATGTGTTGCACTGATACCTTGCCAGCAGATCAATTGCTCTCATGCCGTGTTGCCATTTGGTAGAGAGTTAATTGCAAACTTTGACAAAGAGTGGGCTGGGGAATGCGGCAACTAAAGTTACACAAGAAGTGAGAACAGGTTTAGCAAAATGATTAGCACTGAATTGATCCAGGTCTCCATTTAACAATTTGAGAGCCAAACCTTCACCCCAGACCTGATTCTTACATTCATATTTGAATGCCGTAAATGTTGTGAAACTTTGGTTTTTAAATCCACATGACTGGGACGGTTTCTCTCTCTTGTTTTTCCAGTCAGCTGCAATTTGGAAAATTCATGCAGGTTAGCCTGACGATAATCACAGTCATGATTTTCTGCTCATATTGGGGTAAATTGGTCAGTTGCCAAGGGCAGTTACTCTGGAGCCGGTTTGACCCACGGCGGAGTGGCAGAGCTTGGCACACAGGGGGTTTTCCTGATGTAGGAAAATGCCAGGGCAGTGGAGAGATCTTCCAGAAGCCAGTTTGACCCACAGCGGAGTGGCAGAGCTTGGAGCACAGGGGATTTTACTGATGTAGGAAAATGCCAGGGCAGTGGAGAGATCTTCCAGGAACCACCAGCTCTGGGGGTAGATGCTAATGTGGGCTGGGCGTTGCCAGAGCAACTGTGGCTGCCCCCATGCCTACAAAAAGCAGCCTGGGGAGCGCGAGTGACCAGGAGCGATATGAACAGAGCGGGCAAACACAGTGTGGGGCATCAGCCAGGGCCTGGCGCCACAGTTCACCTGGGAGGGAGTGTGAGAAGGGTGCCTCTTCAAAGGAGGTGCATTCCACTGGCTGATTGTGAGACTTGAAGGACATATAGCCCAGCAACTGGGCACCATTCTGTGACCATCTGCACAGGTCAAGGGTGCTCATCCTACCTGACCCTCAAGACAGAATGGTGGGTGCTCGTTGGAGAGCAAAGGCTGCAGCTCTGTCTGGGAGGCCTGCACTGTCTACCCCAGCACTGGCCAATGCCTCCACCCAGATGGAGCTGCTGAAGGGACAGGCTGCGGTGCAGACCTCAGACTGCAGGAAGTGCCTTGACCTTTCTCCTGGGCCAGGAATAGGCAGCACACCTGCCTGCAAAAGTTGTGCCCAGCTGGAGGACCCCCTACAGCAGGTGGCTGTGCTGCAGGGGGTGGTGAGGAGGCTGTGTAACATCAGCAAGGCTGAGAAGGAGTTACGTATCTGGTCAGCAGTGGACCCACGGCCCACAGCCAAACACAAAAACTGCCCCACCAGCACACAGAGAAGGGAGGGGAGACAGTAATGCAGAAAATTGGAAGCTTGCAACAGCAGGACCAGCAGGAGGAAAAGACATCCCCCAAAGCCTGAGGTGCATTTGCAGAACCGCTTCACTGCTCTGCAGACTGAAGAGGAAAGACCAGTCACATCAGGAGAGAAGCTGGAGCTGAGTAAGGCAGCTCGATCTGCTCCCCATATAATACCCAGTCCTGCTAAGAAAAAGCAATGGGTGATAGTAGTAAGTGACTCTCTTCTGAGAGGTACGGAGGCAGACATTTGCCAACCTGATGCACTCTCTAGAAAGCTGTGCTGCTTACTGGGTGCTCATATTGGGGATGTCACCAAGAGACTACCAAGCCTCATACAGTCCACTGACTATTATCTGCTGCTGTTGTTTCATGTGGGCACCAGTGATACTGCCAGCAGCAGTCTGAGGAGAATCAAGAAGGATTACAGAGCCCGGGGAGCCGGGGAAAAAGGACTCTGGAGCACAGGTAGTTTTTTCATCAGTCCTCCAAGTCAAAGCGAAGGGGTGTGGGAGGGCCAGTCAAATCTGTTGAGTCAACAAATTTACAGGACTGGTGTCACAACCAGAGGTTTGGCTACTGAGACCATGGGACTCGCCTTGAGAAACAAGGTCTACTGTGGGCAGATGGGATCCATCTGTCAAAGAAGGGGAAGAGCATCTTTGGTCAGAGGCTTGCCAAGCTTGAGAAGAGGGCTTTAAACTAAAGTTGCCAGGGCAGGGGAACCTCAGTCCATCCCACTCCTCCCAGTATGATGCCAGTGCCAGCAATAGATGCCCACAGCCTGGAGAAGGGTTGCAGGTCAGCAGGAAATCACCTGCAGCACAAAGGAATTACAGCCTCTCCAGCCAGTAAGTCATCTTCGTCTGGGGCACAACTTAAATACCTCTTTGCAAATACACATAGCATGGGGAATAAACAAGAGGAGTTAGGGATGTGCGCATGCCTGCAGGGCTATGATCTTACTGGCATCATGAAGACGTGGTGGGATGGCTTGTATGACTGGAGTGTTGGAAGGATACAGGCTCTTTAGGAAGGACAGGCAGGGGAGATGAGGAGGGGGTGTCACCCTCTATGTCAGTGACCAGCTGGAGTGCATGGAGCTCTGCCTGGGTATGAATGAGGAGCCGACTGAGATCTTATGGGTCAGGATTAAAGGGAGGGCTGGGACAAGTGTCAGTTATAGTGGGGATCTGCTACAGGCTGCCTGACCAGAAAGACTGAGCAGATGAAGGCCTCTATAGATGGACAGAACAGCCTCTTGTTCACAAGTTCTGGTCCTCATGGGGGACTTCAGTAACTGTTGGACAACACAGCAGGGCACAGGCGATCTAGGAAGTTCTTGGAATGCATTGATCACAACTTCCTTCTCCCAGTGGTAGAGGAGCCAATGAGAAGAGGAGCTATGCTGGACCTTGACCTTACCAAAAAGGAGGAGCTGGTAGGGAATGTCAAGCTCAAGAGTAACCTTGGCTGCAGTGTTCATGAGATGGTAGAGTTTGAGATCCTTAGGCCAGCGAGGAGTGTGTGCAGCAAGCTCACTACCCTGGACTTCAGGAGAGCAGACTTTGGCCTCTTGAGGGATCTCCTTGGTAGTGTTCCATGGGATAAAGCCCTGGAGGGAAGAAGGTCACAAGGAAGCTGGTTAGTATTCAAGGATCACCTCCTCCAAGCTCATGAGCAATGTATCCCAACAAAGAAGTGAGACAAAAAAGCCAGGAGGCCTGCATGGATGAACAAGGACACGCTGGACACGCTGAAAAGCAAAATGGAGGCCTGCAGAGGGTGAAAGCAAAGACAGATAGCCTGGGAGGAATACAGAGAAATTGTCCAAGCAGCCAGGGATCACTAGGAAAGCTAAAGCCTAGATAGAGTTAAATCTTGACATGGATGTCAAAGGGAGCAAGAAAAGCTTCTACAGGCATGTCGGTGATAAAAGGAAGACTAGGGCAAATGTGGGTCCTCTCCTAAAGGAAACGGGAGACCTGGTTACCCAGGATGTGGAGAAGGCTGAGGTACTCAACAACTTTTTTGCTTGAGTCTTCACTGGCAAGTGCTCTAGCCACACCAGCCAAGTCACAGAAGGCAAAGGCAGGGACTGGGAGAATGAGGTACTTCTTACCATAGGAGAAGACCAGGTTCAAGACCAGCTGAGGAACCTGAAGGTGCACAAATCCATGGGACCTGATGAGGTACATCTGTGGATCCTGAGGGAACTGGCAGATGAAATTGCTAAGCCACTATCCATCATATCTGAGAAGTCTTGGCAGTCGAGTAAGGAGCCCGCTGTCTGGAAAAGGAGAAACATAACCCCCATTTTCAAAAAGAGAAGAAACAAAGACACAGGAACTATAGGCCAGTCAGTCTCACCTCTGTGCCCAGCAAGATCATGGAGCAGATTCTCCTGGAAATTATACTAAGGCACATGGAAAATAAGGAGATCATCAATGACTGCCAACATGGCTTTACTAAGGGAAATCATGCCTGACAAATTTGATGGCCTGCCACGGTGGGGTTATAGCATTGGTGGATAAGGGAAGAGCAACTGATGTCATCTCCCTGAACTTGTGCAAAGCATTTGACACTGGCCTTCACGACATCCTTGTCTCTAAATGGAGAGACATGGATTTGACAGTGGACCACTTGGTGGATAAGGGATTGGGTGGACGGTCGCACTCAAAGAGTTGCAGTCAATGGCTCAATGCCAAGTGGCGACCAGTGACGAGTGGTGTTCCTCAGGGGTCAGAATGGGGACCAATGCAGTTTAACATCTTTGTTGGCGACATGGACAGTGAGATTGAGTGCACGGTCAGCAAGCTTGCTTGCTTTGAATATCCTGGTGCAGTGGAAGGTGTCCCTGTTGACGGCAGGGAGTTTGGAGCTAGATGATCTTTAAGGCCACTTCCATTTAAGGCCGACTCTAACCGTTCTATGACTCTATAAAATGTAGATCGCAATTATTTTTGATGTTTATAGTTCCACATTTTGCTGTAAAATTCTAAGTTAGTAATTTGTTGTGTAAAACTTCATATGCAAGCAAAATAACTTTTTGTGGCAGGAGTTACAACCTAAACACGAGTTATCACCAGGACTTCTTCCACTGTAAGTGCTGAATGAACTTTCTTTTCGTATTCTGCAAAGCGTTTTGCATAACCGCAGAATCAAACCTGAAGACTCATAGTTAATTTAGTTGGGTGTAGTTGCATTGGTCTTTCTGAGAAAGAAGTTTTCCAGTTCCATAATTCGAACAATCAAAATAAGTATTTGGCACAACAGATACATGATGGTAGATTTGTTAACTTCAGTGGCAGCCTGGCCTCTTCAAGATTACATCCTCAAAGATGACCCAGAAAAGGGCTTAAATTTTTAATGATTGTTTCTTTCTGTTCTTGTTTCAATCAGTCAATCAATCACTGAGACACATCTTACATTCAATAGTACATGAAAGACAAATGATCTGAAAAGAAATGCATCTCTACCAAAGTAAAGGATGCAGTCTCACAGGTATCAGGTTGTCAGCAGCAATTCAGGACCATTTTTGTGCTTACCTGCACTGACAGCTGAGTTATTTATTTATGTATTTATTTACAGGTTTGCAGAATTTCTGATATCCATATTGTTTCCCTTTTTTTTCAGGCTACAGGCCTAGGAGTTCTGGGGAAGAAATTATATAATTGTCAAGCATGCTGAAGAAACTGTAATTTCCTAAGTTCCATATAAAAAAATTGTCCCTTACAGACAAATTTGGGAAGGGAGAGAATAGTTGCTTTTAATGTTTGGCAAAGCATATATACCAAAAGGCTTTCTAAATTGTTCTCAAGTCATGAAACAGTAGTGAATACCTAGCTCCCCTTGGATCTTACTCAGTAATTAATTGCTTTATTTCTGAGGAGATGGTGTCTTTTCCAATCTTCAGATGATTTTTCTGACTCTCTTCTGTACATTTTCTGGTATTTAAAGGTCTTATAAAATACAACAAACAGCACTGACGTGCTTTAGTAATTTTTTACCTATGGTCTACTTAAAGTAAAATCATATAGATCCTATTTTCAGTTTAGCTCCTACTTAGGAGCTCTTGCTTTCTCTCTTAGTTCCTGTTTTCTCACTTTTTTTGTTAAAGGGTAGTACTAGCTAATTTGCCAATGTCTTTGGCCTTCAAGCTGAAGTTTTATCGCTTTTCCACCACCTACATCCTTTTCATGAGTTACTTTCCAACATGCAGTCGCTCATTCTATGTATGTGGTCTGCATCCATTGTTCTTAAGAACTGTAAGGGGTTTTGCTTTCAGCTATATATAATATATTTTAGTGAGTCAGCTTAATTAGCATTTGAGATTACACCGAGGGACTGTCTCAAATAAAGGGACAGTTGAAGAGGTTTTAAAATAAATCAATATAATGAACACTAATTGCTTAAGGCAGATGGTATTCTCTCCAGAGTTCTAAAAGAACTTGGATATAAAAGTGCTGAACTGCTAACTGTGATATTTAAGTAAGCCTTACGCTGAATGTTCTGGTACCAGAGGGTTGGAAGATGGCTTAAGTGTCACCAATTTTAAAATCATTTCAGGGGTGATCCAAGGAACTACCAACCATATTGATAAAACTGACAAAAATCACATGAAAAAATGAATTTAATTAACACATTTGTAACTATGGTATAATGGCAAATAACCAACACTTGATTTGTACAGAAAATCATATCTCATAATTCTGCCAGAATTCTTTGAAGAAATCATTGATAATATGGATTGTTTGGAAAAATGGTAAGATTTATTTGGATTTTCAGAACACTTTTGGCCTCTCCAAAAGCTTTTAAGGAGACCATTGTGTTATAGAGTGAGATCTTGTGGGCCTATGATATATTCAAGTCAGGAATTAAAAGATAGAAATAAACTGTGAGTTTTCAGAGTGGAAGGATCTTCTCGGTATAGTCCATAAAAAGCTATGATGAATCCTGTGCTGTCAAACACAGTTAAGAATAATTTAGAAAGAGGGTGAACATGATGATGTGTGGTGATCCAAAGACTTGCAGAAAAATTTCATAATCAGTGACTGCACTATAAAATGGCAAATGAAACTTAACGGTGATAGATGGAATGTAATGTGTTGAGGGAAACAGTCTTGAGAAGCTATATATCACAAAAATTGTTGCATTAATGTCATGGTTTAACCCCAGCCAGCAGCTAGGACCACACAGCTACTTGCACAGTTCTCCCCTTTCCCCCAAGAAGGGCAGGGAGAAGAGGAAGAAAAGGAGGGGAAAGGGAAGGGAAAAAACAAAACTTATGGGTTGAGATAAAGAGAGTTTAATAGAACAAAAACAGAAAAAGGAAAATAATAATAATAATAATAGTAATAGTAGTGGTAAAAGAATATGCAAGATAAAATAATACAACAAACAGAATTCATACTCACCCACTACTGAATTGGGTGCCCAGCCCGTCCTGAGCACTGATCGCGATTTCCTGCCCCCTGGCCAACCCCCATTTATATACTGAGCATGATGTCTATGGTACGGAATATTCCATTGCCCATTCCATTGTTCTGTCTATGCGCCTTCTCAGCTTCTATGGGAAGCTGAAAAACGTCCTTGAATAGTATAAACATCACCCAGCAACAACTAAAATAATATGCATTATTGACATTCCTTTCATAGCAAATCTGAAACAGAACAACTACTAGAAAGAAAATTAACTCTATCCCTGCTGAAACCAGGACAGTTAACTAATATCACTTAGAAAAAATTATTTTGAGGCCACTGTGAACAGTTCGCTGAGAACGCCAGCTCAGTGTTCAATAACAACAAAAAGCAAACAAAAAGCATATACATGAACATAATATCCTATATAGGATATTAATGTTCAGGAAGGAAATAATGAACAGCACAGAAAAATTCCTGTAGAAATCCATGATACACACATTCCTTGAAAACTCCATATAGTTCCAGTTACTGCCCAAAAATGGGAAAACTAACATGTAGTTAATCTGTGGAGTTAGGTGCTGCAAGATGCTGAGAATTTTGGAAAGGTTACATGCATTCAGAAGCCAATTAGAGAAAACACACAAAGAATCCACCAGGAGCTATTAATCATGAGGACAAACACCTCTGAATCACCAGTTGCTTAAACTTGAATCGGGGAGTGCATTGTGTGAACCGTCACAGTACCATGTTCTTATTGGGTTTGGTAGGCATCTACTCTGTGTCACTGCATGAAACAGGATACGAGGCTACACAGACTTTTGTGTCACCCAGGGCAGCTGGTTCTTATATTACATTTTTAATTAAAGTTGTCTTTATCATTCTGTATATTGAATGCTCGGTTCAAATGCATATCTTTATCATAGTGCTTTTTGAGTGGTGTACTTATGCATAGAGATCCCTCCCCAAGCAGTGTCTCTCTGGCATTATCAAAACATACGTCCATACAATAATGCTGTGTGCCCTGAGGATTTCAGTTGTCCCTGTTCTTCAGACAGCACTGTAACAGCTGCTCCTCTGATGCTTCGCTCTGCTGAGACGCAATGAATGGCCAGTGCACCTTGGTGAGCAGGAAGAACTCTCCTCCTCTCATAGCCTGCTTTAGCTGCTCCCTGCCTAGGGCAGTGGCATAGCTTAGGCTATGATCAGAAGGCCAGCCTAGCAGGGGGGGAAAGCCAGGGTAATGATGTACCTATCAGAGAAAAACTGATGCCCCTCAAATATTACAGTTTGATGGACCCCTTTCATCAGCAGTGGGATCCCAGCTGTGGCATTAACACTGAAAAACTGTACTTATTGATATATCTTTTCAATTAAGTATTGCTAAATAATAATTGAAAGGAGTTGGATACAATTTAAGCTTATATCGGCACACAATTTATTTAGAAAACTACTGTGTTGCATTTGTAACTGTTCTATACATTTTGGTAGAGTTGGATATAATCCCTGAGAAATTGGTGAGAACTCTCTCAGAGTGCCTAGGGAATTTAATTTTCTTTATTTCCATTTGTAAATTTTACTGCAGCTGTTTTCCAGACAGAAAATTAGCCATCGTCAGCTATATGCATGGACACTTTATTTTATATCTTCTGTCTTTTCCAACTCCAAGAGAGCCTCAAGAAACTGTCTGAGCTTTTATATTCACCTGCATGGCATTATGATGCTTTTGAGACTATGGATGGCTGAAACTGCAAAGTAAAGTTTGATAGTGCTTGTTGTTAACCACTTCAGTGGAAAAAAAAAAAACAAAAACGTAGACAGGTCTAGTACTTAATTACAGCAATAAACCAGACCAGCGTGTGCAAGCCTGAGGCGTCTGTGTATGCTTTGGCTGTGTTATGAGACAAAGGATTAATTTGCCCAAGTTCTCTTTGTAATTCAGATTCTATGGGACAACCCTAACATTTTTCCATTAGTACTGAAATAGGAAGACAGATCCTTCCACTTACAAGGAGTTTCTCAGCATGGAATTTCTGCGTGTGTATTTGAAGTGATCCCAAATGGGAGCCAGACAAGTTGCTTCTAACATATTGGATGTATTAGAAGCAAAGAAATTAAAAATCTCTTTAGTAAACTTGCAGCACTGGTTTTATGTAGAAACCTATAAATATCTTCATAAACTAGCTCAGTGTGCTTCATAGTTAAGACTGCAGTGACTGAAGGTGAGGTAACTTCGAAAATGGATCTTCACACATGAAGAATCTCTTAAACAGATCTCACACTGATCCTGAAAATATTCACAGCCTGGTCAGGTGTTAGTTATCCTACGGTGTACCTCTGATTGTCAAGCCTGAGGATTGAAACTGGGATACTAAACAGATGGGTAGTTCCTGTAGTTTTTTTATTTGGGATAGTTCTGGCAGCAGTCTTCACATATTTTCTGCCAAGCCTTTAATCTACCCCCTGAATTTCATGGGTCTGATTCCAGATGCAAATCATATGCACTGTGATTGTATTTCTTTTCGATCCTATGACTCTGTTTGAAAGGAACAGTGACCCCATTGTATAGGAATTAATAAAGAGGAGTGACCAAATAAAAAAAAAAAAACAAACCAGAATTACATGCAAGGCCATAACCTTCATGGGAAATAAAGACACACCCACATTGCAGGCTGCCAAACTCATGTGTCAAGATCAAACGTTGTGTTTTGGGTTAAACGACTGGGATTTGTTCCTACAAGGAGTCTCTGTGTTCTCTTTTCTACCTGAGCTCTGGTAATGGGACCACTTCCAGGATTTTGGGTTATGACATGAGGATAGAAGAACATGCTGGGCTCCAGAAAAGAAGACATGTGGAGCAACTGTCTTTAATTGAGGGAGTGGGGACAGAAGGATGTTTGGTTAGAAATTTAATTAGCAGGCCTGTATCTGGTATTCCAAGACACATAATCACCTGTCCATGCTCAGAAGGATTTTCCCATAGAACATAAATGTATGCAGGGCTAGAGGCAGGTGTATGCAGGCTGAACCCGTAGGATCTTGTTTTCTGACTTTATTCCTTTGAAGGCAATAGGATTTGCACTGTTATTATAGCTTCAAGATAACATTCCAGCCTTTGGAGACTTATTTTTCTATTCCAAGATATTTAGTTGGGAGGTGAGGGGTGTTAAGCTCCTCATCTCATTCATTGTTTCCTTTAAAGCTTTCATGAAACTCTGATCTGTAGTGAGGAACAGCGAAACAAGTGACATTTTCAGTAGGAGGGAAATTACAGAAATATTTGCAGCACAATGCTGTATACAGGTCATACAATTATGTTTTAATTCTCTGACTTAAACATTTGCTCCCTTTCAAACCATACTAGGCTTTTTTTATAACAGTCATTAGGTAGACTCATGAATTCATCAAAGATGCAGATGTGCTGAATGAGAGCTTGAATAAAGAGTCATGTGTCTTATAAGTTAAGAGCTACCTTGTGATAGTACATGTGCAGTATAGTATCTGGCAAAAAAGAAGGGTCATTAAAATATGTTCATGAGGATTACACCGTAATTTCACCCTCTCCTGATTTACAGCCTTCAGAATACAAGTTAATGCAATTCCCACCCTGAATACTTTTCAAGAGCAAAGAATATGGACAACAAGCATTGACTATTTTTTTTCCCTAATTATGATACCATTTAATGCATTCCTTGGAGATATTCCCATCAGCTAATTTAACTGCACATGCACACACAGTCCTGCTTGGGTAAGAAAGTAATGAAACCAGAATAATTCCTGAAATACAATTTTGAACTCTGTATAACTCAGTAACATCACCATCAGTTTTTCCAGAAACATTTTCCAAGACATTTTCCTCATTGAGGATTATATTTTTTTGCCAGAATATGTCTCTTTCTCAAAGGTCCTTGACCAGTAATGAAAATGCATTCTTGTATGGAAAGTGTTTTTTTATTTCAGCTTTCTCAGATTTAAAGCACGTCTAGAGGTAGTCTCTGCTGAAGTCCTGAAGCAGAACAGCACTAGGCAAAAACTAGCCCAGGGCAATTATAACCAAACAATTTCAGGAACCAATGAGTAATTGGAGATAATTTTTTTAATTGGAAAGCTGGCACAATCTTTGGCTTGGTCTACATTTAAATCTGATCTCCTAACTGACACAGCAGAAACCCTCATACAGGCATAGATACCACCATTAAAGAAAATGTCCTTTTACTATCAAAGCTTTTCATTCAAGAAATGAGAATAATTTATGCCAACAAGTGGACCGTCTTGCCAGTGGACTTGTGTACATCAGGAGAAACCACCAGCATAATTGCGTGGTGGGGCAAATTTGCATTAAAAAAAGTTAGAAGAGAAGCTGATACAAAAAGGACATGTTTATAATATCTCATACCTAAAGCTGCTTCTCATTTACTTTATCTTCCTACATGCAAAGTTTAGTCAGTGAACTGAAGGAGGACTCTATAAAAATGCATAGTTCCTAAACTTACGTGTTTGAATGATATTTTCTTTAAAGCTTATCTGTTTGAATCACTAGAAAGCATTGAGATTGGACGCCGCAGCATGTCATGTAGACAACATGTTAAAACAGAAGGTACTGTGACTTTAGGCTTCAAGGCAATTTACTGGCAGAATAAGTAATAAAATATGTCTCCTTTGAGCTTTAGGTCAGTGTGCTGATGCACTGAACCACAATGACTTTTAACAAAAAGTATTTTTAAATAGAGACCTAAGCACACACATTTTGCCTTAACTATGAACTGTTTTCAGTTCTGCCTTAGAACACCTATACTGAAAAAGCAACAAAGCAAATAAAACGCAAGCAAATTATCATAACAGGAAATTTCATGGAAATTTTGCTCCAGCTTTTATTGTAATAATTAAAAGCATTGCCTTTGATTTCAGTGGGGAGCAACATCTGCTCCTCTCTGACATAATCCGTAGAGTACAGTAGACCTGGCAGAACAGTGTATGAAGAGTATTTGCATCTGATTTCCTCTGTCCTTTTTCGCTTTGTTCATGTCTTACAAGGTACTGGTTAAGTCACAAAACTGCCTAGCAGGATCTTCCTGTGACTGCTTTAGACTAAGCTATTAAGTGTAGCTTCCTTTTATCGTGACATAATTTATGCTATCAAAATGACAGCTCTTCAGAACTGGTTGTATGAGTCCTATCTTAACCTTCTCAAAACAAGAAAATTTAAGAATAAGAGCAGATTTGAACAGAAGGCACAAACTGGATATTGAGTCCTTTCCACAGACCTAAGAAATAGGTCTCTGGACATTAATTAAGGTTCTTGGACTGTACCTTCTATTGTAAAATTGCTCCAAATTCTCTAGCAAGAAAATGGCCTCTGCTTCCCAGCAGGAATAAAGAATAAAAAACTTATTTATCAGGGAGGTAAAAGTAGTGTCTCTGGAGCTGTTATAGAATTTGGAAATTAACTGATATTTGTGTGATGTTTGACAGCTTTTGGGTGTTCTTTCAAAGTTCTGTATAATACTGCAGCCTAAAGGATGGAAGTCTAAGTCTCATTGTGGCAGGCATCCTACACAGCACAAGAACTTTCTGTCTCAAGAACTTAATGTCTGCATGAAGACTTTACAGTAATGTCACTAACAGCTTTGGGATATAGAGATTAAATAGCAAATTCTGCTACACTAAGCTATATATTTTTTTTATTTCCATTCCAATTAAGGCAGATATACTCCAGAGTTATACAACTACTAAGTTAGCAGAATTTGGCCAGCTGACTTGTTTTCTATAATGAGTTCTCACAGCTACCAAAATTTTCAACTGCCTTTGTTGGACAGTAAGCATGGAGCAATTACCAAGCCCAGTAGTGCCAGCAAAACTAGAGAGTGCAGATGGCTCTACTTTATTTCAGCTTCCTGAATAAGGGCACAGTCGTGTACTTTCTAACACATGATGTTTCACCTCAACAAATGTAATTTCTAGATATATTCACAGTCTCAATCCTCACATTTGAAAACACACCTATTGGAGATCCCAGCACGTGCACCGGCAAAGATGGGCACACATATTGTGATTGTTTACCAGGCAGTTCATACGTCTGTGTCTAGTTGTTGAGGTACAAAGTCAGGTACAAGTGTGGGGCAGGGCTTTCTCTGTGGTGAACCCTCCTCAACTCTAAATGTGAGAAGTGGGACCAGGCGGTTGGCAGAGCTTTTATGCTTTGTGAGAATAGATGACAATCAATAACATGTTTGTGCAGGTCTTCTCAGCCTGCAATTAGAGAACCAGCTAGATGGTTACCACACACAGCATTTCCATTTTTTCTTAGAAACGTCAGCAATAACAGAACTAATCATAGGTATTTGGTTAGTCACAGACGTAATGACATTTTTGAAACATATTCACTTGTGATATGATAATGGATTTCTTCATGCTTCATAAAAGACATTTATGAATGCCATAAACTAAAAGCTTGTCACAGGCTATATTCTCCACGCTGTAAAAGTTCCTGAGTGCAGTGAACACACTGGCTATACAGTGACTTTCTTCTTTGGTGGGGTAGAGATTAGCTATTGGACTTGGCTGGAATTGGCTGTCCAATGTGTGGTCAGATACTGTAGTGGCCATGTTGTTTAAGTACCCAAAGGGACCTCCAAGCTCCAGGGTGTAGTATGGCTCAAGTCCATAGGTCTAAAATCTCTTATGCTTCAAAATAAGGTTGCTGCATTCAAACTACCCTTTGAGAATGGTCCTTGGTCCTCCTCTCTTTGGGAGACTGCTGTTTGGCATGAGCCAAAATCATGCCGGGAGCTGTGCTCCTAAAATAATGATATGGGTATGCCCATGTGAGAACTTCCACTGTGGTTGTGTTTCACTAAAAGTGACTAGGTCAGAATGAGAAAGACTGTAGAAAACAGCGACTTGGGATTCATTTGCTGAAAACCAGACATATATGAGAGAGAAATGTACATCTGTGCTAGTCTTTGGGAGACTACAGTCAATGAAAAGAAACAGGCATTTCTAATGCATGATTCAGCTCTTCTTAAAGTATGTACCTAAAACAGGTCCGATGAATTGTGCCCTTAAAATGCCAAAAGGCATCCCACTCCATTGACTATAAAGGAAGTCTGCTGGCTTGGAGATAGGTATCTACATTGTTGACACCAAAAGTTAGGGAAGATGACTACACTGCCCATGTCTGCAGATTCAGCACTAAAGCAGCATGCTTAAGAGAAGCTCAGAGCTGTGAAATGTTCAAGGGCACTGTTAAAATGTGTTTCTTCTAAGACCTGAGCTAGACAAACATGTAACCACAGCAGAGTTTGGTGGTTTTAATATACATGTGTTTGCCAGTAAAGTCCGTAGGATGGCTACAGTTTTCCTTGTATAAAAATGCCTTATTTCGGTATATGATTATTGTTTCCCTTCTTGGTCTAGAACAAAAGACATGAACTCTTTATATTGAGATAATTTCATATATTCTGAGCTGGTTATATTGCTTCAGCTGTACTTGCCTGGCTGAAGGATTACAATTCTTTAAAGCAGAGAAGGGAACAATGGTTTCCTCACATGCTTTGCCCAACATTTCAGTATGTTAACTACATTTAAATTGTCAAAAAACATTTACAAATTAATAAACTTCAGAAGCAGTTAAAAACATCACACCAGTAAGAAACAAATAAGATGGTAGCACAACATTCTGTTTATAAGGGACTCTGTCATAATAATGAATGGGTGGGATTCAGCTCATCTTCAGAAATCTACAGTGTAATTGTTTTTGAGATCTCTGAGCTCTTTTAGCAGATGAAAAATAAATGCATGCATAGAGTGATTAATCTCATTTAAGAGAGATGTCTAAAATAAGCAAGATTTATTCCATTTTACAAGTGCCTGTTTCTTTCCTCCCACTGCACAGGGAGTCCAGATGACTAACTCTGATGTAGGTGGCTACAGTGTAGACATTTATAGTTGGGGAAATTAATCCTGTTCCACATTTCTCAAAGAGGAGCCAAAAATGGGTGACCAAATAAGGGAGAGGATGCTGCCAGAGCCGTTCCTCACATAATCATGGAGTTCTTCCAAACTAACATAAACCTTTTTCCTCTTGGCTTAACAAACAAGAAACCAGGTTTGGAAAAAGGTCAGGCCAGGTTTGTCATATATTAGTCCCCAGGGCTAAACAGAGGACAAGATTCAATGTAATTTAAATTAAACAGTTCATTAATGTTATATATGTATATTATGTAGGGGTGTGTATGCTTATGTGTCAGAGGGAATGGTTAAGTAAAGAACTGGCTTTCCCACACTGATGTATAAGAAGAGAACTGCAGAATGGCTTTTCTGCTCAGCGCTGTGGGTATTAAAGAAAAGAAAGCTGTCTCCAGGAACCTTAGGGAAAAGATTATGTCTAGAGATGCCAGAACTGCTCTCTGCTGCTAAAACTTCACCTGTGGGCAGAGGGCATGTGCTGAGAATGGCTCTGGTGGCTTTCCTCCCCTCTTCACGACCCATGAGAAATTGTGTATAGCTCAGAGCAGGTCCCAAACTATTACAGCAGATATTAAGGGACACCTGAATACACCTTAACCCAACAGTGGCTAAGAGGAAGGCTATTTAACAAGACGGCGGACAGGAAGACACTTTTTAAAAGATCTATTAGTAATCATGCTTTCTTCATCATCAACATCAAGGAAGAGAAATGGCACCATACTTCAACACTTATGTTATCTTTTACTTCTGTATCCACTGGTACCCTTCTTAAAGAATCACAATTTCCATCTAACTCCTACAGAACTTCATTTAGAAACAAAAATTCCTAAACATACACAGAAGAATGAAGCTGGTTAATATCTGCATCATATAACACCCTGAACCGATGAGATGTCTCTTTGTAGAGATTTACTATTTGGTATAATTCAAGGAGTTCGAAGCAGTGCAGTGCTAATGTGGAGAGGTTTCTGCTGGGAGGAAGGTGGTACTTCAAGGTACTGCTGCCTCTCCCCCACTACATGGTCCAGACAGTACATCAGGCAGTGCTGCAGCCCTACACAACAAACCTCCCCCATCATAAATTCTCCAGTTCAGGAAAACGTAATACACAAATAATGACTGTCTGGAGCAAATTATTAAGCAGCATTTGATCACTCTAAATTCATTTCAATAACATGAACATCCACTAATCTCGTCCCTCCTCCCTTCCTCCCTTCCTCCCTCCCTCCCTTCCTTCCTTCCTTCCTTCCTTCCTTCCNTTCCTTCCTTCCTTCCTTCCTTCCTTCCTTCCTTCCTTCCTTCCTTCCTTCCTCTCCCCTCTTCTTTCTCTCTCTTTCTCTCTTTGTGGCTAGGCTTAATTGCATCACCTTAAGGCTCCTTGAGCAGGTAAACTAATATTTGAGATGGAGCTAGAGGCATGTGCCATGCTTTTCAGTTTTAACAAACATGTTTTTCTTTAGCAGAAGTATCTCCTCCCCTTGGTCTGCGTAACCTGACTGATAGTGTGGAAAGCTTTAGGCTTTTATGCCAATGGTCCTAGATTTTTTCTGTCGTATTGCTAATTTAGCATTTTGAGTTGTCACCATTCTAAAGGGGAAGAAATAGGTATTTATTTATTAAGTCCTGTGCAGACAGCTCATTACCAGGGTGATCTTTAAGCTGTTGCTGTGAGACACTTCTCTTGGCTGTGTACTGCACTACATAGAGAGCTCATGTTATAACACAGAAGAGTCATGTCCTGGGTGGCACACATGACTAAAAATTAATTTGTCAATTTATAGAGCTACTTTACATCTCTTAATCCTGCAGAAATTTCTTTCACATTGGACTGCGTGCGCTAAATCTTATGGATATCTGTTAAGGTTCAGAAGAATGATCCCCACCTTTTACATGCATTTAGTACCTTGTATGGGAGCTGAATTTTAATATTTTCAGAGGAAGCCGAATGAGCTGAGTGACGAGCCTTGGATAAGTAACTGAAGCTTTTGGTAACTCGATTTGCTAATCTGTAGAACAAAGATTGTAATAGATAGTTTGTAAACGGATGACCTCTACAGCTGAAACATCCTCTGAAATGTCTGGCTTTCATTGTTAAGGCAAAGAGTATGAACTTTGCTTCCTAGTTGTCTGGTGTATTAGGGCTACAGATGTGCATAGCCCTGTCAGACCCAAGAAGGGGAAGGGCTGCAGGGGCTATGAGGAACCCACAAGCAGAGCCGTCACTAGGTCACTAACACCAGCAGAAATGTGAAATCCGAAGGAATTTCTGTAGGGTGGCTTCACTGATCCTACTCAAATCTAAACTGGCCTGCTGGCCTTGTAGTGCTGGTAGGATCTGAAAGGAGCATTTTTTGTGGAAAGACCTGAGATTGTCTTATAAGCAAACGAGCATAGAGTTTCAGGCTGTAGTGGGTCTACCAGTGCATGTGTCCTCAGACCCAGGTCATCCCAGCTTGTCTAGGAAGTGGTATGTGAGGACACCATGAAGACTGAAGAAACTAAATGAGCTAGAAAGGGTTAAACTGCTGTCAGATTGCAAAGCTCGTTTCAATGCAGAAGACTATATATGCTATTAAATCTGAGTTATTTTAATGCCTTATAACAAAAGCTATATGCTGCTATATTTTATAAAACATAGCTTGCCCTTGCTCAAGCACAACCAGACAGATTGATGGGATCTGAATCATGGTGCCGTCTCTTCCTTCTCCTCTGCTCCCCAATCTCCTTCCTTGCTCTAAAATAGGGGTGCTGGGTTTTGTGCTTAGCACTCCATACAGTTGTGTAATGCACCAAGGATGCTCCAGATATACTCACATAAGAGGCAGACAGAGTCAGGGGTCATGAAGATTGTGCTTTTTGCTGAGTCACAAACAAAAACAATGTATGGGACTGTGGCAACATAATAAAAACTTAAATGAGCCACAGGGGAGAATCACAGATATTTGTTTTGGCCATAAAATGTCTCAATTTATCATTCCTGCTAGATCTGCTTTCTCAAAACTTCATGGATAATTGAGGCCCCTGCATCATTCTAGTTCTTACCTGCCAAAAGAGCTTCCCTAAAATATATTAATAAAGTGATAGATTGTTAAAACAGTTTGAACCTTAGTTTCACAAGTCATTATCACTGGAAAAAATGTTACCTGGTTTTCTGGTCTAGTTAGATGTTAGAATTGTTTCTATTGTTACCCTTATTTTTGCCCTTCTGTCTCATTTTTTTTGTAGTGGATTCATTTTAAGTTTTGGAAAACTGCAAAAACTATTTTGAAATTCCAATCAAAAGGATTCAGTTCAGTAGAGGAGAATTAAATTTTTGATTCTGGTATTGGCAAACATAAATTCCTGATTCAGGTGTTAGAACGTCACAGTGAAAAAGTCAATAGGCCACATTGATCAAAAATACCATTCACATACTTCAGGAAATGGTTTGAATGTAGATCAGGGCTTTTTTTCATGGAATTGTGGACCAAACCTCTTGAGGAACACTGACATTTGTTGAAAATTGCTTGTGATAAATTGTGAAGGTGAGGTCTGTGTTGGTTCTATCTATGCCTCAAATGGAGATAAGTAACAATACAATGTTATTACAATTGTCATTATAACAGTTTACCATTATTCCTTTGGGCATATTTTTAATCTCTAAACTGCATATTTTTGATCTCTAAACTGTTTCTTATGTTCCGTTTTCTCCTTGTAACACATGTAAGTGGAACTGGCCACTTGTGTTATGAAGATTTCTTACATCTGGGCTGAAACTTCTGTTAATCTTTGTCCCTATGAGCACTTCCAGGATATCAGTTTCTTGCACTGACAAACATGTGTTTTCCAAATGTTCTTTGTCAGTTTATGTCCGTGAGATTTCTTAGAGATCCAGGTTTCCTCGACTTTCCACTCTGTGCAGATTTGCATATAATATTACTTGCCCTCGGCATGAAACTTAAAGAGAGGATTCATACTGAACTTCTGTAGCAGGTCTTTAACTCTCTGCATCTGCTCATGATGAGATGCTTAAATGTGAAAAAGCAAAAGGATCAAGCCTCAGGAAAAGGCTGTTAAGACTTGGTTTCATTTTATGCCAACTAATTCAGTTCAGGGAGCAGATTAACAACTTTNCCCCCCGCCTTTTTATGGCAAACTAAACTATTCCTTGAAAAAGCAAAGGAAGTTGTGTGGATCCAGGTTATGTATATGTCAGAAATAACAAGGAACTTGGAAATGCTGAAAGTTCTTGTCTCAGAAGTACATTGCACCACTCATGTGGTTTTTAACAACAGTTCTCGAAGTAGATGCAAGTAGTGGTGAACTGAATCAAAACTTTTAACCATGTATTTCCTTGCTGTTCATGCTCTCCCTACACATAAGTCCTTTTAATAACATTTTCTCAGATGGCATAAAGCTGAACAATGCCTCTCTCCCTTTTGGAAGAAAATACAGCTTCTGACATCTCCTTTATGAGGACAGGATGAGAGAGTTAAGGTTGTTCAGCCTGGGGAAGGAAAGGTTCCTGGGAGACCTTAGTGCGGCCTTTCGGTATTAAAGGGGGCCTACAGGAAAGCTGGGGAGGGAGTCTTCATCAGGGAGTGTAGTGATAGGACTAGGGGTAATGGTCTTAAATGGAAAGAGGGTAGATTTAGATTAGATATTAGGAAGAAATTCTTTAGCATGAGGGTGGTGAGGCACTGGGCCAGGTTGCCCAGAGAAGCTGTGGATGCCCCATCCCTGGGGCCAGGTTGGGATGAGGCTTTGAGCAACCTGGTCTAGTGGAAGGTGTCCCTGCCCATGGCAATGGAGCTGAGACTAGATAGTCCCTTCCAACCCAAACCATTCCATGATTCTATGATTCTATACGAAAACTTTTCAACCACATCAGTATGTCAAAAAGCATCATCCATAGGCTGGTTTTCAGTGTAATGCCTTCAGTATAGCATAACGAGGTAATAGTAGTGCAATTCATTCCACCTGTGCTGGGTAACAGAGTTTGACTCTCTCTGACAACAACCACTCAAGTCAATGAATGGGACCTGCTGTTGTAAGGTGGTGGAGGTATTTCAGATATCTAGTATAATGTGGAAGATAAACAAAGCCTTGAAGGAGCAAGAGCATTAAAAGAAAAAAAAGATGCACAGAAGAGAAGGCAGCTTTGGAAACTGATGAAAAAAGATTAAATTCAGCAAGAATAAGGTTCTAGTACTGTGCGGTATAATTATTTTCCCACTTTCTTTTTTCTAACTGTCAGCCAGCTACAAGGGGTGTTCCTCAGAATGCAATGTTGGAGCCAATACCATTTAACAGGTTCGTCAGCAAAAGATAATGGATCTGGATAATATGACAGAGCAAACCCTCTGTGAGTTTGTAAATGATACCAAAATTGGGGGAGCTGTTGATACATGGGAGGGCAGGACTGCTATTTAAGGGAACATAGACAGGCTGAAGAAATGAGGTGAAAGGAAGTTCAGAAAGTTCAACAGAAACAAATGCAAAGTCCTGCATTTGGGTGGAATAACTGCATGTGACCGTACTGCGTCACTCTGGGTAGCAGCTCTGTGGAAGAGAGCTGGTGTCCAAGCTGAATGTGGGTCAGCAAGGAAGGCTAACCATGTACTGGGTTGCATAAGCAAGAGTGTAGCCAGCAGGATGGTGGAAAATATTATTTCCCTCTAATCTGCGTGCATAAGTCTGTTTTTGAAATATGGAGCCCCTGGTACAGCATGTGCAAACTGAAGAGGTTCTGTCAGAGGACCAACAGGATGGTTAGGAGGCTGTTATGTATGACACAGGAGGAGGCTGGAGGAACTGGGGTTGTTTAGCCTGGAGAAGAGAAAAGGCATCCAGCAGCGTCTTCCGCAACCTAAAGGGAAGGTCGAAGGAGGGCAGAGCAAGGTTTTTCTCAGAGCGGCACAGCAAAACAGCAGGAGGCGAGAGTCACAATTTACATCAAGAGAAATTCCTGCTGGATATAAAGGGAAAATAATTCTTCATGATGAGGGAAATAAGATACTAGAGCATCATCTGACCCTGCAATTAGTCCTCCTTGAAGCAGGCATTTGGACTAGCTGTCTGCAGAGATCCCTGCCAGACTAAATTTCTTGCTCAATATGTGATTTCTGTGACTGCACGAAAGCACTACCCTCTTCCTCATGCCACAAAGGAGTAGACTGAGCATTAGGTTATTCTCCTGGAGTAGAAGTTAGCAGTGTTTCTTACAGAGCTCTGTCCTGGGGTGTTCACTGCCCCTCACTGCTTGGCTGCCTCCTCCGCTCCCATCAGCCTTGTCCTCGCTGAGATTCCCCTTGCTGGTTGACCTCGCTTCGCTCACCCATTGCATTCTACTTTTGCCCTGTTACCTCTTTCGTCTTTTGCCCCTTCCACGTCTTTCTGGTTAGTTCAGCCATGGTTAGCTGAACCATTTCACATGCAAATGCATAAAAGAAGAAAGCAATCTACGGCAGTAGCGTATCAATTGTAAACAGGCATAGTTCATGTTGCTTACTGATCCAGGCCTTTCTACTTGCAGAGTCCTTACCTAAGGTTGTTAGCTTGTTGCTTTGATGGAGGCTGATATGTACAGGCCTGTGCTACCTCAAGAAATACACTCAGTCATGTGTGCGCAGAGCTCAGAAACAGACTCTCTGAAGAAAGGCCCCTGTGTGTGGCACTTTGTTAAATAGCCAGGAGTTATCTGTACTATGTCTCTGATTTATAGCTGAACTTTAATGCATGCTTTATTCTCTTGCCTTTTTCGCCTTTTTCGCCCCCTCATTTCAATAGGATATTAAATATGTTCCTGTCTATTACATTTCCTTCAATAACAAAAGATACTTTTTATGCAGAGATTCATTTTCAATAAGTTAATAATTAAAGAAACTCCTCTAATAAGTCTTAAAGAACTAAAGGCCAAATTCCTTGTTGTCTTTAGTCTTTAAATTTCCATATTAAAATGTATGATTGAGGTGTTCTATTATACTGACCTTTAAATGCTGTTTTTTAAAAAAAAGTCTTTCCAGGCTTTTTACAGCTGAAGATAAGAATTTCAGGTTAGGGTGAAAGCAAACTGAAATACAGAAGAGCTCGCAACAACACGCAGCATTCAGAGCTGCAGAAGTACCTCTGCACCCACATGCCTTAACTAATTGCTGCGTGACTTAGAAATTATTCCTTCTAAGGCATGTTCAGACAAAAAATGGAAATGTTTAGTCTGTGCCAGGTTTGTAAAGTATTTGCTCCACAAAGGGACTTTACTGTGCTATGTTGTGTAGTCCTTGTAAGGACTGAACTCCAGAGAATTCTTGTACTGTGTTGCAAGAATTCTTCCTTGTTGGTGCTAATGGACCTAAAGCATCTCCAGCACTGGGCCTTGTGTGGTAAAGGCAGTCATGTCAGGCAAAATGTTGTTCAGTATGTAGGGAAGGGGGTGCCTTTAAAACTTGGCCATGTTCACTGTGAAAGAGTTTCTAAAAGTGGTAGAATCCCTAGTTCTGGAATTCTTTAACATTAGATTATTCAGATTTCTACTGTGGCAGTCCATGCATAAGGGCCTAGTGACATCTTTCATAGTAAGGGTATTTTAGGAACCTGCACAGGCCTGGCGGGTATGACACAGGACTGTTGCGAGACCAGCGCCATCCCTGGCTAGTCTGCATTCCACAGGGCATCTAACATGCATGGGGCCTCTTGCACATGTGTGCTGCAGCCCTAGAGATTGCACAGAAAGCAATAACAGCTTTAGAACCATGGTACTGATGATCACACAAGACTCTTTGATTTCTAACACCTGTGTTTATTAGAATAAAGAAAAAAGTGATAATTTGCTTGTTAAGAAGACTGCATGGTATTTCATAGCAGACAGTACCTTAAACATTCTAAGATTTTTTAAAAATTTGGTTTGGAGGCAAATAATGTATTTAACCCATTTTCTTTGTGACTAGTCATGGCTATGAGTCTGTTCATACAAGGTCCGAAACTTCCTTCAGAGTGTTTTTGAATATTCCAAATTCAGGCTGCTGTGACTGATTGTGCAGCTTTATCTCCATTGTGTTCAGCTGTTGAATATGGTAAATAGCAATTTGAAATATGTTTGTTATGAATATATTCTCCCTTAAATTTATTGTTCTAGTGGATATTTATGAAAAGTAACTAATTTCATTCATGACTACTGGAAAGTAAGCACAACAGGGATGCAAAGCCAGTGATTTCATTTAATAGCTCAGATGAGTATTTGCAGGGATTTTTTTTTCTTGTGTGGATTAGTTACCTGTCTCCTCATCAAGGTATATAAATAAGTGGGGCCACTGTATATCTGCTTTAGAATTATTGTTCTTAGAATAATGGAAAAATAAGGAAAAATCTTGTTTTCAAATGTTGTGAGTCTAATCCCAACAGCAGTAGGAAAACAGCAGCTCAGCTCTATATGAAAAACGTGTAAATGTATTTCCAGAAGTAAGCAGGTATAGGAAAGAACATAATGCTGTCTTAAACCCTAACCTTTGAATATTTTTGGGAGTAAAGCCTCATGTATTGTTGGCTTCTCTTATATTTTAATTCCTTGCTTTGCCTATACTGGAGACCCAAATTTACTGCTGATTGTCCAACACTGAAATTATCCCAGTGAGTTGGCCTAATTCTGCAGTGATATTCTGGAGCTTAAGCAGTTAGTTTGGTTCATCATAAAGAAAGGGGGTAATTTGCACTCCCATGTGGTAAGACAGAAATTAGTCTTTTATGTCTTAACTTCCTGTGTGCAGCCTGCAGCTGCCAACAACAATCTGCATTTCAAAACCCAGAACCAATAATGCAGGCTAAATCTGATTCAAAAGCCATTGTGTTTGTATTTTAATTAACAGTTTAGAGGAATAAATTATTGTCTTTTCCTAGAAGCTGAACAGTTCCTCTCCTCAGAACATAGCCTGTAGTATTAAGCAGTAGCAGACTTAATTGAGAAAGGAAGTAGCATTTGCACTAGCCAAATAGTTTTTCTGTTGCATCATAGCAATTACAGTCTGCATCCCACCATGTTACATGTCATTCAAAAATGCCAGACCACATCTCAGCCTTTGATATCTGGAAATACATATATATATTTACAGGAAGAATATTTTTTTATAGCCCCTATCTCATTAAGTAAAGAAAAAGATGAAACACATGAAATAATAAAAAGGAGATTAGAATCTTTCTGATCTCTCTTTATACTGAAAGAAAAGATGAGCCAGCACACGATGTACAGTCTTTTATAAGTAAATGAGATGAAAAATAAATAAAGTCCATTCAGGAAAAAAACTAGTAGTTTAATCCTATCAGAAAATAAGTCACTGCAAATGAAATAACCTTTAGATTGAAATTTTAAGGGAGAATATTGCTATTATAGAAAGTTTTCAACAGAAGTCAACAGTACCAGAAGGAGTTCTCTTTCTTGCGATAATGACAGTTGAATTCTCAGTGGCGGTATGTGCACTTTACTAACCTCATTCCCTGAAGCTGTCCAGCTGTGGTAGGCAATGGTGTCAGCTTCTCCTTCTCCACCAATATAACTGAGATCTGTCCTGGAAGAGCAAATCAAAGATGCTTCTCTGGGTGTGGCTTATGTTGTGTCTCTGTCAGCCCTAAATGAAGAGCTTTTATATTCTATCTCATCCTCAAGAGTTATAAGTAAGCAGTTGAAGAAAAGGAGGGGAAGACACATAATCTGATGGAGAGAATATGTTACATACAACTGTAGACTTGTCAATTTCAATACCTAGAATGACAGGCACTGATTGTTTCTCATTGTTACATAGTTCCGCCACTTTTTCTATCTCTGACTTTCAAGTCTGTATACTTCAGTCCTCTATCTCGAGCAAGAAGGATGTAACTCAGCTAACTGATTTACTACTTGGAAGTGTGCAAGTGTCACTGATAAGTTACATGGTAGCAGCAAATTCCACTTTTTGTGCTGCCAACAGTTAGGCAGAATTTAGGCACAGGTATCCTAGGATAAAAGGCTTCTAGCTACTCCTTACCTTTCTGCATCTAGAATATCCATTCTAGGTTTACAATAGCCTCCTAAACAGCTGAAAACAATGTAAGCTCTTTATGAAATGATATATAATGTTCCAAAGGAAAGTAGATTTTACTTAAAAATGCTTCATCCACTAGAATATTTCTTTTGCTAATTCTGGAAAGTAAACACAAAACAATACTCAAACTAATCCATTTACCAAGAAATGGTAATGGAAAAGAGTACAAGTAGAATTACATCACTGCTGAAAGTGGAAATGGAAACTCAATTGAAAAAATATAATCTAGATGAATCACAAAAGGCAAAATGTTGGATAATGGGATTGCTCAAACAAAATGGGATTCTTGGCATAATGCCTTGTGATATCATAATTAAGACTTCACTTGAAACATAAGAAAATAGTCAACAATGGCTTGTGATAATATTCTGTAGGGCCATTAAGCTTGCCTTTAAGTCTTCAGACCAAATTTAGAACTCTAATTTGCTGGAAGTAATGATCCCAGAAAGCAGTGATGGGTAGGAGTGTTATGGTTTGGGCCAGCTTGCTGACCAAAGGCACAGCTGTCTTTGCATCTGCTGGGTTTCTGTACTAAGTGCACTGGTAAATAATACAGTAAGAAAGGCAGAAAAGAAGAATGTGCCAGTTGGGAGCAGCCAGGATTTCAAAATGACTGTCTTATTACCTCATTCCTTCAAGAGGCACTGTACTCTATGAACATTTCAGGAATATGATGTAGGGTCCACAAGTTGCTCCTTTCTCTGGCACTGGAGAATAACTGCAGGTGAGCTTTCCCTCCAGAGTGAGGGATAATGCTGCCTAAATACCTGATGTCTTCATTTTTTAATTTTCTGAATGAGAAAGACTTAGTCATTCAGCAGTATGGCAGTTAACCTTTTTATTCCATCCAGTATTTATTTCAACCATGTATTGAAGAAAATTGACTGAGATACCCTTTGGCATTTAGGATCATTGAGGAAATAAAGGTCTGGATTCCTACACCTGGGGCTGATAAGCCCAGGCATTTCAAAATGCTATAGACAAACTAAAAAAAGTGTAAAAACCTGAGAAGTGTGGGTGCAAAGACAGCAACAGGTCTTTTACAGCTGCAACAGGTGAAATGCCTCTAAATATGTTCGGTTTGAAACCAAGGGAATACCATAACAAACTCTTAAGAAATACTGAATACTGGAGTTTACTTGGTGTGATATGTCCATACATTGGAATTTGGAATTATTTGCATGTTTCAGACAACTATCACACAGAGGGACCGAATGCTGGACTGATACAAGTTTCTTGAGTCCACAAGATTTGCTCCTCAAACACATTTGCTAGCAGCTGGTAATCATTTCATTTTAAAGTAAACATAAAAATAACATGTTTGTTGTTTTAATTTGTGAACTGAAAAAGTGCAAGTTGTTCCATGAAACACTGAAACTTAGGACAGATCTGTCAGTGAAAATGGACAAAAATTTTGCAAAAACTGGGGGCATTGCAAAAAGGTATGGAGGAGAAAGTTACAAATTTAGTGACCGCATAATAAGATAGGATGCACTGTAAGACCAGTGGGAAAAGCGGGTCCTTCAAAATACAGTTCTTGAAGGGGTTGAAGGAAATTTGACAGACTGCATGGTGCTGAGCCAGACTTGTTTTTAGCAGGAACACACAACAGTGTAGCAGCAGTCACGTTAAAGAGCTGAGTTAAAAGAAAATACAGTTTGTTCTTCTGTTGCTCTTCTTGGAACTGTTCCATTTTATATAAAATATTGAATATTCATTGAACCAGAGAAAAGTAGTGAGAGGAGGAGCTGTACCACCCAGCAGTTAAGAATACTCATTTGGGAAGAATGAGGTTCAAATCTCTGCTCCAAAAAACATTCAATTATTTATACAATCAGAACTCCACAGGATAACTTCAGCCACACTTGTCAGATCAGCTTAGAAGTTAGAACAGTCACTGGGGAGACAGAGGACCAGAGTGTCCTACCACTAAATAATGCATACCAAGGGCTTAAAATTGTGTCTTTTGCATCCCAAATCAGATCCCTAATCATTAGGCTTCTCTGAATTACTCTTTACCTCTTATTACATTTTTTTCAGTAAAGATTTTCATGTGCATCTTTCATATTATTTTCAAATATCTTAGTTTTATCCTGATGTAGAATGGGAAAATAATAATGTCTAGAACACTTTTACAGCAAAGAAACAAATGAACTTTCCTAATCTACCTATTTATTATTTGAGTATGTTTTGGAGTGTGTTTCTTTCCACCCTCCTTTTGTCAGGAAATTCACTGTCAGTGAGAAACTTTTCCAATGCATCATGAATCATGATGATGAGTAGGCATCTTCGGACAATCTATCTGTATATATGTTCCTAACCCACTTTGAGTTGAAGGCTGATGATACATGAGCATAATTCTTAGGCAGGCAGTTTCTTTTCAACACAATAGTAATATGTAGGGATTGATCACCTGAAGAAATAAATTAAAAAAGAAAAAAAAAGACGGAAGAGCCTTCTGTAATGAATGAATTGCTCCAATCCAAACCCCAGCTTCATTTCTATTAAAACAACCTTGTCTCTTGCTGGTTAATGTAGAGAAGATTACAGTTTTTAATGCCAAAGAGAAGTCAAGGGATCACCCTTTGTATTTGCTATTGTACTAACTCGGTCTGTTAATACTGGGAAGATATTAAACAAATGAGACATGCCCTAACCTGAGGTAAGCAAAAGGGTGCTCTTCAGAACAGGTGGCTGTTGCTGTGTAGGAATGTGACTGGAGCATGGAGGGAGGGAGTGTGACTTCAGAAGAGTGGATTAAGTAGAACACATACCAGTAATGAGTAGTTTTTTTCAATTTACTAGATGCATTTTCAATCGATCCATCATGATGGCTGCCAGTATAATGAATACCAAATAACTTCATATGTTTTTAGGTGAAGCTGTTTCTTATATCACATCTTTCCTTACTATTCATCCCCTGAGAAGTTCTATCAGAAACTAAATGTCATGGCAGTAAAAATGATTGAACAGCACATATTATATTACAAATACATTAAATAGTTTTGACCTTCTGCACTTCAAATATGACACAGAAAACTTACTTGATTTCAGGTAAGTTTTGCAATTTGTTGTAAAGCATTCTGACCATTGTTAGTTGTGATCCTTTCCTCCAAATTCTCTGAAGTGTTTCTGAATCCCACCCATATTCTCTTGCTGAATGCAGACATAAATACTGTAACCGAGGTTTTGCAGCATGGAGGATGTTGGTAAAGGCAACCCTAAGATTTCTATAGAGGAGGTATCAGTTTCAAAACTACTGAAAACCACTGGAAAAATTAAGATTTGAGATAAGGGAGTAAAAAACAGTGTGAACTGAAAGTTTTGTGTTACGTCTCTGAATCCAGTGTTTAGATATGTAGCCACATACAATATTGAAGGCCATCCAAAGTTTTTTATGTGACACTAGTTATAATTTTTGTAGTTTCATAATAGAAAAGGTTTGTTCATAAATACAAATAATTCCAAAGAGCTGTCATTAATATCATCTGCCTTTTTGGGGATAGGGAGCATTCCACAGCTACCTTTTATCTAACTGAATAAATGCATACAGAGTATCTATATGTGTGAGGGCTGGAGCAGAAAATATATCATGTCTCATTATTTTATTTTCAACCTCTTATAATTCCCTTTGCATATTCTCATTTCTAATATATTTACAGAAGCTTGTATTGCTATTTTTTATGTGTCATTCTAGTTGAAATTTAGATTACCTGTAGTTTCTATTTTTACATTATACGATTGGGCTCTGATAGCTACCTTCAACTATGTGCCTTCCAATTTTAATTTCTTTCTTGTTTTTAAATAATTAAAAACTTCCTGAAAGGTGTTATGGGGCTTATAAGTTTCTTACCCATATGACATTCTCAATACATACCCTATTTTTTCTTTCTTTGGGGTCACAATTTTACTGCTGTGCTTTGAACATGTCTTCTTAAATTACAGCTAGTGCTCCTTGAATCCTTGGGCTATCTGTCAAGAGATATTATCAATCAATTTCCAGAGTTTAATGAAGTCTGCTTTTCTAGGACACTATCCCTCTTTTGATGTTTCCATTTCTTAGAATAACATCTAATTTCTCATTAATCTCATGCAAATTCTCTTCCACCTTCAGATACTTACTCAATTCTTCTTTATTCTTTAATACTTTTCCTTTGTTTTATCCAATTATTTATTAGCAAGTTTGTCTAGGAGGGTATTTAAATGGCTGAGACTTAGATTGATGTAGCATTAGAGTTACTACATCTCTCCCACAGTTAACTAGAGATAGAACCCTACCATGACATTACTCTTATTCACACTTTACTCCTTGACCTGTTCTTGATGCTCAGAATAAGTACATATACTGCAAAAAGTGTATTATTGAACTTCCCCTTCTGTTCTTTGTGAATAATTTGTGCTCTTATACCAGTACTTATCTCACAGTTTGTTCTACCACATTTCCTTGGTGTCAGTGCTGTCATGGCTTTGGCTGCATGCTCAGTTTCTCATTGCTTCTCTTTATTTCCTATACTCCTGACATATGTAGAGACATCAGAATGTGATCCAATAAATCTTATCCCTGTCTCCCATATGGTCTTCTTGCTGCTTTCTCTTTTCCCCTAGAAACTAATTCTCTGATTAGGCTATTACTATATTTTGCTTTCTTGTAGTCTTTTAATGCCTGCCCCTTTCAAATATTAAAACGTTCTTTTCTAAGACTGAGAATCTGTACCTGTTCATTTTTTCTCCCTCTCTTTGGGAGCTGGGCCTAACTTTTTGCTACGGTTCTTCCTTTCTGGGACATTCTTTGTCAAAGAGGCTAAAGCTTTCCAGTTCACGGGTGCAAAAGAGTGCTTGTTTCCAAAATGTGTTTGTAGCTGACTGACCTTTACTCGTGTGTTTATTTCTACCTTTATTACTCCATCTAAGCCTCCAGCATATTGAAGTAACTTCTGACCTGCGATGGGTCACCTCTAGCATATTCTTAGTGCTCACATAGAAAGCACAGGTGGCACTAAGAGAGCTGGATTGACTTAGAGTAACACTCCCTGCTCTCTAAGAGACAAAACCTCTCCCTGAATTATAGGTCTAATCAGCAGGCAGGTTGCTTTACTGCTCACCAAGGAACTTTTAGCCTGCTCCACCCTTTGTTCTTCCTTTTGGAATTGTGGCTGTAGCTTCCCAGCTGCATCTGCATCTCATTTCTCCACCTCGATTTGTCATGGTTTGCTACTGTTTTTTACAATAGCACTAAATGGTTCTTGAATACAATGAGAAAAGGACTTGGGTAGGAAGTGAGTCATTGCTTGCTGACTGGGACAGACACTATCTGTCCTCCTCTGCTGAGAAGAAAGTATTTTGATCCCGAGGTTGGTGCAGATGAATACCAGAACATGAGTTCCCAAATCTGTCTTCCTATGTATTTGAGCTGTGGGAGAAAAAGAGGAAATAAAAATATTCTACTGATATCTTCTAAATTTCTGTACTATATTGGCTGATTGGTTTCCTTTTTCTCATATGGGGACACAAAGTTTAAAAAGTTTCCCCAAAGTGTTACACCTTCAAGAATCCAACACCCTTCCATGGAACCTTTCCATGTTGGTTCCATTCTCCAGTTGCTACATATAAATATATTAATGTGCTAACTTTTGTCATTTACGAAGGACAGAATCGTTAAGACAGGACATCGCAAGAATGCACGTATTGCAGAGGAAACTGTATATGGCAGATGACCAGGAAGTGCTGACTTTGTTTAGAAAGTCTCAAAAATAATAAGAGAGCAAAAGAGATATAAATGACATATATGCAAAATATATAAACACAGAGGGCAGAAACAAAATATATAAAAATACAGTCAGAGCAGGGATTTGGGATGTAGAGCTCAGAGGGGAAATTCCTCACTCTGGACCCATGTTGTGGAGAACTGCCAGGGGGTACAGCTGAGACTAAGATTTTGGCCTTGAAACGGTCACTATTAGAAGGTGTTTCATGAGTTGATGCTTCATATCAGGTGTATTTTTAGAATTGTGTGAAGCTACCTCACAACTGGAGATGTATATGCACATGCATATCTATGTATTCCTAGATAAAAAAGAGACTGATCATATGATGCCCTTAAGCTGCAAGTGAAAAATTCCACAAATGTGAATAAAACTATGTTTGTAGAAGGTTATCATTTTAGTATATATTTTAATATGGTTATGGAGTCATCAAATCAGGAGTTTCTTTAGATTCATACCTTTTGACTATCTCTAAAGTAGTTATGCAATAAAATACTAATATCCTTAACTTGCTTAGAACATCAATTAATAAATTAAGCATTTAAAGCCCTGACATACTAAACCCATAACACAGAGATGATATATTTCATTTCTGTTACAGTTCAGGAGTTAGATTCTGTCCTACATTCACAAAGAAGCAGGTGACATGCCTGTTTAGGTATGCTACGTTACACTGAAAATCTACACATCACTTGAGCAAAACTTAGCTAAAGTTCACATGGCACTATAGTAGCAATACTCTAAACTTATTTATTTGTTCTGTGACTTAACTGTACACAATATACAATCATTTTCTTCCAGCTAAAAACTGCTTAGCATTTTATTAATTCCCAGTTACATTTCCATTAGTTTGGTATAAGCCTTTAGGTAATGGAAGAGTGGAAATAAATCTATTTTCGCAGAGTGTCGTTGTTTCACAGAGTAACAAAAGACTTGAAGGTATTGTGTAGACTTTTGTTGCATATAATTATTTGTATTCTAAAAAATGTACACTGCTTTAGCAGCATATAACTTTTTTCACGACTTTCCCAGACTTTCTTTTTCTTCAGTGAGTCAAGATGCATGTTTCCCATATACGTGGCAAAGAAACTGAGTGTCATTTTAAGATACTGTGCTGATGTTACACATACCATGAAGTGGTATTTTTTATAGTTTGGTCAAACATTTGAAATAGAGCTTGGTCATTCTTTAAATATTCATTTTCTGGAGAGACTGTTGTGCCTGAGGAAATTGTAAACAAGAATACAAGTGTGCTTTATTGGTCTCCACAGGTTTCAGTGTGAGATTTTCAGAGCATTTTACGTATGTTAATGATTTGAGCTTCACACCACTCCATGGGGAAAAGACAGCATTATCCCCGTTTAGCAGTGCAGGAAATGAAGGAACATGTGTGAGTTATTTAAAGGTATTAGGTGTCAATCTACATGATGAAGTGCTGAAATGCTTAAGAAAAATATCTGGCTCACTGAAGCTTGATGATTTAGTCAAGCACATGCAGGAAGTCTGTGGCCTCGCCAGGAACCCAGAACCCCTAATCCCCAGGGCTCTACTCATAATCCTCCTTCTAGCACTATCAGCACAGTGTGCAGCTGCTGCGAGTAAGGAACCCCTGTTTTTTCAGTGCCTATATCCAACAAAGAAAGGGTTCAAAAGAAAGTTCAGATTGAGCAACAGATTCTGACTATAGCCATGCCGTGGGTATTGGCATTGGTGGAAATAACATGCCTTTTTTTTCTACTGACAGAATGAGAATCTTATTTCTATCTGTGGTACTTTTTGAAGAAAATGGGTAAAACCTGTCTTTTATATGGGAAGGGGGAAAAAAGACAGACAAATTATATTTGCATTTCTAATTCCCTTTATGAAACATTGTGACTTCACTTTTTCTGGACCTACAAAGGCTAGCATATTCAAGTCTAATAGCTGATTGAAACTTTACTAAGCCTATTTTTCAGAACAGAAAAATCGAGTGCTTTAATCTTTTCATATGTTTTGAGGAAGAGATAAGAAGACAAAGTAGCTGGATAAAAACAAGCACTTTAAACAATTACAGAGATTTTTATAAAATAATAACGTAAAAGTAAACTCACTCAACTATTTATCAGACCAACCTGGAAGCCAAACTACATAAGATTAAAGGTTTACGGAAGTCTTGTTTTTACTTAAAAATGAAAATAAATCCTTGAATTTACTTATGATGATAACCAATAACAAAAGAAAAAAATGATATCAACATGCATTTTCTCCTTGTGCCATCACGCTCTGCACCTCCCTGACTCAGCATGGTAAAGTTCAGGCAGGGCTGTCCACACCTGGTTCTGCTGACTAGGTGTTCAGCCCCTAATTTTCTGCTGAAAAGCAGATTTCCAATGACACAGTTTGCTAGCTGGACCTACTAGCCCACACCAAACCCCTGATGAAATACTAGGGCTCTTGCTGTCTTTTGCATCTGCAAATATATCCAGCTAGGCACTCCCAAACTATGGACGCTTACCGTGAGTTGTCACATTTAAGAAGGCTGAGATTCTGGCGACATGCTGATGTTTAGGTTTGTTCTACTCAACTGCCCAGTGTTTGAAGTACTCTGATGGATATAGAAGGCTAAACTTTGAATCCTTACCCAGTCTGATAAGAGGTAGGGACTTAAATCTAGCTTTCCACATGTGATAATCTGCAGGGTTTTTGTCTATTCTTGAGAGGGTCTTTCTTAATCTTATCTTTGGAGCTGTTCTGCTTTATAAATAATTAAATATTCAGTGAAGCAGAGACTGGAATCTCTTGTTCCCACCTCAGTGCCCTAACCACTGAGCCTGAAAGTCCTTGTCTCCTTCTCTTTGGCTCAATGAATGTTTAATTATTATCCCAAGTGGAGTATTGCCAACAGATTAAGACGGCTTTTCTACAATACCCAATAGTCTGGTGGGTGGGACACACTGCTGGGATGTTTCTTGTGTCTGTTCCAGTCAGCGGCTTGGAAAACAAATTTCTGACCTGACAAAGAATTACCTGGTGGTGGAGTAGGCCCCTCCATGTCTTTATTTTGCTTAAGCTTGAACATTTGACTCATGGGAGGAGTCTCACTGGAGTCAAAACGAAGCACATCTGTCAGTGTTTTGTGTTGAGGTCTCAACTGATATTTTAATTAGTAATGTAAAAATTGAAGTTGATATTATTCAATTCCAGATTATATGATATTTGGCTTATAAATAAGCAAGAACACCTACAACATAAAACATCTTTATAAAACATCGATAAAAAATTCCAAACAAGGCAAGAATCAAAGGTGAAGCTGATGGCTGTGGCTGATACTGCAGAAAGCGATGGGAACTACAGCTGGGAAATTAATGTAGCCCATAGCTGTTTAAAAGAAAAAATGATTTTGAAAATCAATAGCTTTGAAAAACATAGGCAAATAATGAGGTACAGCCGACTAAATGGAAATATTTGAGATTATGGCAAGATCTCTAGGGTTGCATTTAACACTTGTAGATTGTTTCAGTCATGTTCCTTTTTCACCAGTGAAAAGTGGTTGGGTTTTTTGGAAGACAATGTATTAAGTTTCTCCCTTCAAATTCAGAATGAAGAGGATAGCTGACACTATCTTGTATTAGTGATGTCTAGATACTTTCTAACATTATCAGACTGTGTGTATACCAGCATTTTTATGTGACAGTAAAAGGCAATAGAAACCTATCATTAAGTGTCATTATACAGTTAATAATGCAAGCTGTTGCTGAATTAGCGCTGTTAATGTCATCTAAATTCAAGACCTGGCAAGGAAAAATTCTTCTTGAATGTTTTGAAAATACCTAGGGAAAAATAAAAGAATGAAAAATATTAATTATCTAACAATATTTTTAATCAATATCTCTGACTTTTATAGCATGACAAACAATTGGCATGCTTAATTCAGATTAGCCAACATATACAAATTGTCAACATTTTCAAAACTGTGCTTGTCTGAGTGATTTTACCATTCCTGGTCTTGCGTTTATTACTGGAATGTCCTTTGCTGCTTTTTTATTTCAGTTCTTATTATTTATTTTTTAGCTACTTTTAGCTAACTATTTTTAGCTTTTGCTTATTTCTAGTCACCTAGGCAATAACATACACTGACTACCTCTGTGCCTGTACCTGAGAACTGATGTTACCAGAAAGTTATTTAATCGGGAACACTAGCATTGAAGAAGAAAACCACATGAAAAGTACTTGTTTTGACATTTAGACATCCACCCAAGCCCATTATTTTCTGTTCTCTCTCAGCTGTGGGACTTCAGTGGAGGTGTCAGTGAGTGTAACAGCAGCCACCCTTATGGATTTGCAGGCAGAGTGATCTTAACAACACATTGCTGGGCACAAAAGCTCTCAATACTTCTCAAAAACTTACATTTGGAAGGAGTGTGCAAGTTGTATTTGGGGCGTTAGGTAAGTCTCATAAGCAGCAAAATCTGGTTGGGTTGTACTAGTTTAGGCTGCCAAAACCCCAGCAAACCCTAACCGCACTCAGGTCTTCCTGCCTTCTTGCCACAGGTGAAGAGCACTGCATGAAGCTTGTGCACTGATTTGTGGTTCTGTCCTGGAACTTCCCTCCCCAAGGGATTCTGCACAAGCGATGCAGAGTGTGGCTGAATCCTGTCAGAACAGAAACGAATACCGAAAGGAACCTGTCTTTCTTCTCTACAGCATGTCCTTAAAGGAATGAGAAAAACAATAAAAGTAGGTATTAACATTAATTGTAACTGAAAACTAGTAAAGCAAGATATACTGCACATGGAGATGACAAGATGAAAGCTTTGTTTGCACAAGATAAATTTGTTTTCCTGGTGCCTGTGGTTTCTCTCAGCTTGTGTTACCTCTCTGAAAGGTGAAGGAGGAACTAAGAAATCCAAGCACAGGGAAATTATGTGGAAAAAAGTGTCCCTCTTGTTTTATACTTAGTTTTAAGGTTTCGGTTCCCAAATAGAAAGTCTGAGAAACTTGCAATATTTCAAAGACAATAGGTATAAACTGCTGTATTACTGCACAGAGAAAGTAAAGGAATAGGGCACAAATAATTCAAAGCAAAAGTGTTAACTGTCTTGCATTATGGAGTGTGATAATGAAAACATTGTTTGCAAAAACTTGCCTATGTGTATTAAATACTGTGTATGCTCCAGGATATTGTCAACAGCTGAAGGAGAAAAGTAGTCAACTGTTGTTTAGTGCAAGTATAGGCACACTCAGCTGATGCTCAGGTCTGTATTCATTGTTCAGAAATTGTAATGCAGGTACAGGTATAAAACTACACAGTACCTATGGAAAATATTTTGGTCCTATCTGCCTTTACAATTATGTTCAAAACCAGTTCAACTGCACTCATAAATGTGCAATGTTAAATTTTCTAAGGTAGACAAGGCCTACTGCTTCCTGGCATCTATGAGCTGTAGAGTGAAAAATAACTTCCTTGTCTACCATACATCTGATGTGAATGATTACTCCATTTAGAACCAGTTAAACTCCTCTGTGCAGAGGGCTTTCAAATTTGAATCCATTTAGCAACTACCAGCTATAGGTTTTAACTCCAGAAAACCTCTTTGTGTAAGCTAACTAAATGTAGTTTTCTACCTTTTATGAAGTAGGATGCAGGATATCAACCTAAACACATAAAAATGCTTTTCTTCCAACAACTGGGGTTTTTTACATAGGATCCATTAAGTGGATTAATTAGTTGGAATTTAGCAATAGAATGTAACAGAAAATGTTTTCTTTTTACACTTTCAATTAGAGACCTGCTCACACTGCAGCATAAACTTGCCTACGGTGGAAAATGGCTTGGATGACTCGCTCTTTTCCTTTCCTATAGCAAATAAAATATATAGCATTTAAGTACTTGAATTGCCTTAGGGTTTAAGTCTTCTGCTTACTCAAGTTTTCCAAATCAAAGTGTAGTGTAATCAATCTTATTTTATGGCATTATAATAAGATGGATTTCTGGTTATTTTAGGCAGTACACAAGTCTTGACAATTAGAAATAATGACTGTTTGACATCAGACCATTTCTTTTATATACACTTAAATCTCACAGGATTTGTGAACTTATTTATATAGATATCTTCTATCAGTAAAGTCAGAGTAGAAAAGACTGGATATCCTGAGCCTGAGACTTTGAAATCATTCTTTCTCCTTCATTTTATTACCACTACCTTGCAGGGTAGATTGATGCTAGAGTAAGATATTAGCAAGACAACATTGTATTTTAGTGTCATTATGACAAAGTGATCATCCATTTCAGGATTTCTATGAAAATTTGCCATTGTCTACTACCCAGGCTGCCCTACTAATTACTAAATGTGAATAGTTATGATAATGGAGCAGTTGGCTCTTTGGCCATGAGAGGTAGGCTTGGAAGGAAATTCCTGGAACTGCAGTTAACCATGAAATGGACCCTTTGTCCGGAAAGACAAACTTCACACTTGAATTGCTGACAGACCTGCCTGACACCCAGACACTTCATAACAAATCAAAGGCATTGTACAAGCCTGGTATACAAAATTGCTCGCACGCATTTGTGTATACAGTGCATATCTGCTGTGCTACCACTGAGAAACAGCTGACCTCAAAACTGCAGATCTCAAGAACACCAACTGTAACTTTAAGACGTGTGCTTTGCATGCCAGGGTAGGTGCAGTCTGTGGCTCTGGGCGCTCTGTATTAAAATTCCTCTGTGAAAGCAGAGGTAAGGGGATTTCCTTCCTCCTAAAGAAGCTGGAGCTTTGATGAATAATGCTATATCATCCATGGCAACAGCAGCTCATCCTGAAGGATTAGGTGAAGAAGAATTTTTTTTTTTACTTTAATTTTCACTTTACATGTAATGCCAGGGTCGTTTAAACACCTGGAACGAAACTACCAGCAGCCTCCCAGCAAACATATCCTTCCCTTTTCATTGGTTTGTCTGAAACACTAGATCAAATGCTCATGGAATGTGCTAGTTCATTTCGACATGTGTCTTTTAAAGGAAAAGTCAACAGTTGCTGAGGACCTTTTTCCCATTTCGACTCTTTCTGTTCCTGTTAAAGGTGGTGGGAGAGCTGATCAAAAAGCACAGGATTTGGCTCTAAGATTGCTAATGTTACTGCCATCAGGCTGCCAGTTTGATCCTGTGTGATAGACCTGAGAGATCTGAATATTATATGACAGTTTACCATTATGATCCTTCTGTCAAACCCGGTGGGCTGGGCAGGGGATAATTCTTTTGCAAAGCACGCTTATGTGCAGAAGCCCAGCATTATGGGTCCTGCTGCTTCAGCGTTGTTCGTGGCTTTAGTAGCACGTGAAGGCTAGAGGGCAATGAATGGAGCAGCTCCCCGGCCTCCTTGGGGAAGTTCCTGGGAACTTCTTAGTCAATCTGAAATTAAATAACTGTTTGTAAGTAATATAGGACTTAAACAGATGCAGTAACAAAACACATAAATGTATTTTCCTTATGTGGAAGAGTGTTTTAAAGTTTACGTGCAAACCTTTTAAGGAATTCAAAACACACTAAACCTTCAACCTCTACCTCTTTAAGTAGGGTATTAAATTCCTAGATCAGTTCCTAAATTTCTCTATCATATTCCTTTGCCATTCTTCTTCATGTGTTGTTTCTGCAGTGTTGCTTGAAGGCTATTGTCTTTTGTAAAGTTTAAGTTCCAGTGCCAGCATCTGATTTGTAGTTTCTTGGAAAACATGTGCTCTATCAAACTGCACTTTACTCTTTTCATCTTCTCCCACCTCATCAGAAAAGTTAGAGAAAATGGGCCTTACAGAAGATTGTCACTATTGTTCCCTTGTTTTGTCCAGGGATTGCTGGTCTTGAACTACTGACTCTAGTCATGGCTGAATCTACTTATTACAACCCTTCCTTATTTTATGCAATTTGAATGACACAGAATGCAGAAAAAGGCAGTAATATACATATAGGTTTCTAAACCGAATATTGACATATTCTTTTACGGCATGAAATACCAAATAAATTACATTTTGTTTTCAATACTTGGGTGGGGTATTCCTCGCTTTGTATGAAAACCCTAGCTGCCTCTACCATTTGTAGTTGAGGTTACCTAACATAACTTTTTTAAAGACTTGGATGTCCAGTATAGCTATAGAACATACTCAGTTCTTGCATCCTCTTCACTGCTTGTCTGAGCAATCTGTGTATTGTATGTTGATTATGTCTGGGCACGTATAGTACAGACTAGAGTCAAAGGTTGAGAACTTTGATTTTTTTAATATTATTTGCTCTGCTAATATCAGCAGTTTTCAAGAAAGGTGCAGAAAGATGTACGCATATTTATACATTCATACATGTATGTATAATTAAGATAAAAAATTAGGAAAAAATATCAAAGATTGAGGGGAAAAAAAAAAACTGTACCTGCAAGTGTCCCACTGATTCTATGTAACAGGATCATTTCTCGAACAGGAATTTGCTTAATACTATTTAGATATGAATAGTTTATGCATGTCAATCATGTTTTGCCATGAGCTTAGAGTATGAAATCAAACTGGTTTTTCCTATCTAATAACTACTATAGATTAGCTTTGTCCTGGATTATGTAGTTTGTTGGGCAGCCTATCTGGGGTACATTCAATTTTTAAGTCCTATTTAAGAATTGGAATGTCTATGAAAGATTGCTGGTTTTATTGCCATACAGTGGAAACATTCATTCATAGATCAAAATGAATGTTAAGACTAATGTGACCTTTTGAAGGTCTTACTCTATGTTAAATACTAAATGGTGTTTCAAATCCTAGTGGCTAACTGGATTTAAGACTTTTGTTCTTGCAGGTCATACCTGATGTGACAGAGATAAAAATGCTGCAACCATGTTAAAGGCTGGTCTTAGACTATACATCTTTGCTTAGCTAAAAGTAGTTTAGAACAGATTCAGATAAGCTGGTGCAGATTTCTTCTTGGATACTCTTTTTCACAAATGGTATGGATTCCACACAATTAGAAATGTGTTGAAATAAGAAAAACTAATTCAAAACAGCTATACATCCACACAAGGAAAACTATGAAATTAGTACAGTTGAACAGTTTCCCATGTATAGAAATGGAAAGTAAAGGGAGCATACTGGCCTTTTGGAGACAATTTGTACAAGCATGAAGGCAAAGCACTGAGAACCAGGCAGACTATGTACAACATTGTTTTCCTGCTCCTGTGAAATGATTGTTTCTTGTCAATGTTTATATGTATATATATGTTATACGCATGTAGAATACCTACTACTGTATTCTTGTGTGAGAGAGCTAAATCACTTCATCAGGAGGGAAGAATTAATCTTATTAAAGACTAATCTAAATAAAGCACCTTAGGGGTTTGAAAACTTCATTATAAAATGAAAAATTAGTAAACTTTGGAAAGAAGCACAAATGCTTTAAGTCTTAGGGAAATTCAATATTCTGAACCTTCTCAGAAGTATTTTGCTGTTCTGCGCATGAAATGCCCAGACAAGCTCTGAATTGTTTCCTACTATAGTGAATAAAGAATAGCCAAGAGACATTGCAAAATAAAGTTTCAGATCTGTGCTGTTTAGACATATTAGGCTATTTAGAATAGTGGGGTTTAAATTTTTAGTAGAAGCTGGTAAGATTATTTTCTCAGTGGTGCTGTCATAGATGCATAATGAAAGCTTCAGCTGGATAAAAGGAGCAAAAAAACGCATTTGACCAGCTACTGCAGCTTGTTTAGCTCTAGCACTTGCTTTCAAATTGCCGGGTATTGAAACTGTATGGATGAAAGTGGGTGAACAGAACATTTAGATTTTACTGGATTGGTGCTGATGCACTACTGCTTTTGTCTCGTAGCTTGAATTTTCCTTATATGCTTACTTAACCTTTTCCTGGGCCTACGCTGAGTGGGAGAGGTAGCATCCAGACTGAAAAAAAAAAGCTTTAATTGCCTTAGTTTAAGGCAGTGAAGGCCTGGTGACAAAAGAATAGAAGGAAAGGAGGAAGGATCTTTGTGAATGGTGGCATGGCATCAGACACCTGCAGTTTTCCACAAGGAAATTGAAAACTGAAGGGAAACTTTGATATTAATATTTTCACGCACTTGCTTATTAAATAAGAAAGTGGGGCTTGCAGTTCTCTTTCCTCTACATCACACCTATTTGTGACATTGTTTTCAGTGCAAAAATATTAGTTTGTCTTTTTACAATAGCAATGGGTTATTTTCTAATCTGATTTCTAATCTGATTTATGGGGAAAATGTGATCACAGTTTTTGTCAATGCAAATAAGTTTTGATTGTGTTTTGATTTCAGTCAGAGGCTAAGGTCACTAGGACACTAAATGCATGGATGTTTCATTAATAGGCAGTTAGATGAAGCTGGAGACACTCCCTTCCATCCCCTGACACCCTCCTCTTTGAAAAGGAGAGAGTTCAGGCTTTGCTGGATACTGGAGAACTCACCTGTGATAAGATACATCAATCCCCCAAGAAACTTCTTATTATTTTTCTCTAATCTTATTCTGAAGAGATAAAAACTACTCTAGTAAAGTTGTGGGTGAATACAAACTCATATAGGTAGCTTACTTGCTATGTTTGTTTAGAGCTTTGAATCACAAATTTATTGCTTACTGTTTGCATTATCAGTAAACAAATACATCAGTGAAAAATCATCCTTTGGAAAAAGAAGCATTGGATCAGTCCTATAAGAGATTCTTAACTTTTGTGTTGTTTGCATAACAACTCCAAATATCAGGCTGTATGTTTTGAAGTTAATGTGCATTGGTGCATATAGTTACAACTGTCATGAATTTGTTAAAACTTGCTTTACTGTGACACAGAGGGAAATCATAATGTGTACTGCTTGGACTTATGATCCTGTAAATAAATAAATTTTATTTATGTGTCCTCACACTTTGTTGGTAGTATTCATCCTGTACACCACTTTGATTTGTTTTTTGTGTTGTTTCTTTTGTTAATCAAGATTTTCACTTCATAATGCATATGTTCAAGTCATTTGGCACCACATTTTGTTATGATTTGTTTGCTTCTAGTTCACAAAGCGCTTGGCCTGAAGAGAAATCAAATAATTATAAATATCACTGAAGCTGTTCTTGTGCTCAAAGTGAAAGTTAATGATGCCTGATCAATGTTTCATGAAAATCTTGTTCAGAATATTAAGTGGAGAAAATCTGCTCAAGAAACATGCATGTAGTTGTTGAATCAGAAGTTAGTTTTAATATTTTAGGGATATAATATTTGTTTATTATATGACTGCTAACTCCAAAATACTTCTATGAAGCTGTCCTGGCTTTAGAGCTACGATCACCTTTGGGTTAAGACACCCCCCCTTTCTATCTCAAGTAGCTTCATGTTTATGGTATGTAGAGATGCATGCTGGCGTAACAGTTTAGGCAATCACTAGCCTTAGCTGTCCAAACTATATTTCTTATGGATGTTGCTGTCTTCATAAGTACATTGTCAAAAACTGATGCATGATCTTCTCAGTCTTAGTTCATTCTGTTGTATTACTGAAAGATGAAGTTAATGACAATATATATTAAGTGTGAGACTGTAACGTGCGCTAGCTGAGGCCTACATACATCTCCTGATGCATGGGTCTGCTGCAGGACTGAACTAAGCAGTTAAAGTCGGTAACATCTTGGAGCACCAAAGCCACATCTGCTACAAATGGGGTTGGAGTTCTTTGTGTTGTGGACAACACTTCGTCTCACATAGGTGGCCAAGTTGGGAACTTCTACCATTTAAAAAAAATTTACTCTTAAACATTAAAGACAGCTTCCTAAGCACAGATTTGAGACATGACCCGCACAGAAGAGGTCCTGTACTCTGAGGCATGGGTTATATCTGTTTCCGTATTTACTTTTACAAAAGTCACTGCAGATTACGTTTTTGCATTCTGAGCACTGTTCAAAACTGAGATGCTAAGTACATGTGCTTGACTGGCACGTGCCCTAATGGGGGATTAATTCAGACTTCTCTAGTTCCAGTTATGAAAATGAAATACCCATGGCACTCCTACTGGTGCAAAACTGCATGAGTTCATCTCTTTGTAAGGGGAATCCCTGTAAAGGTACATGATGCTATCTTTCAGTGTGAGAAGACACTCCAGCCATGCCACAGAGAGAGCTACTGCAGATACTGAGAACAGTTTATCAAAACCAGTACTGTGATGCACCAAGTGATTAGTGCCTTGTGAAGGCACACATTTTCACAGCTACTTGGACTTTACTCTTTCACAGGAAAATCATAGCAACTGCTGGGTTCACAATTGCTGGTCACCAAATCTTGTTGCAGTTCATGCCCTGAGATCATGTCTACAATGTACTGCATCAAAACTTTTCATCCTAACACCTGTATATAATGGAAGAATCCTGCCTGGCTGGTTTTACTCTTTGCTAAGGAACAGTATATTCTGTCTTCCTTCTCTGAACTATTTCTGGTTCTTTAGTTCCTCTTTGAGTTTTCTGCTTTTGTGGTGGTGGTGGTTTGGGGGTTTTTTTGAGTTTTTGCTGGTTTGTTTATTAGTGATTTTTGGTTTTGGTGGTTTTTTTTTCAGCCAAGAATGGAGGCTTTAAAGATAAAGCTGAGAGTCTGGTTCCAGCACAAGGATTCCCCTGGAGGAGTTAGCTGCTCTCTATTTATAAAATTGTGCTATTTTCAAGTTTGGTCTGCAGACTTACTTCTTTGTGCCATGGAATACCAGCAAGCAAAGCAAAGCCTCAGCCCAAAATGACAGTGAGAGCTCCTGTGGGCAACCTGCATCATCAGTGATGGAAATTGCAATGACAATGTCCAGCTCCTTGGAATCAGCATTTTGAAAACAGTGTGTAGATACATTTCTGAGGAAAAATGCAAATGTGAGTTGAAATTTCCATTACAAACTCCTCCCAAAAAGTGACCACAGCTGTGGTGGAGCAGATTGTCTGATTCTAAGCCTTTTGCACAGGAGCCAGCTTCTGTAGCAAGGCTTGAGGGCAAGGGAACTGATGAGAGGTGCAGTTGACCAACGGAGGGCTACATACATGGGAGAAACATAGTGCAGCTTTGAGTTAACATTCATTACCTTTGCATTGGTTCCCCTCTTAACCATTGCTAGCTGTAAAAGACTCTTGTTTACCAGTGAGTCTTGTTTATTCTATATTTTATTTTCCACAAGAATCTCACATTATCTCATTTTTTCTGCATCTTTAACACAAGCCTTGCAAGAAAACAAGTGCTATTTTCTCAAGTTCTGGCTTCTGCAATCAAGAGGCAGCAGGCTGAACAGACTTTTACAAGTTTTTCAGGTTTTAGCTGTTTCCTGTCTTCAGACTGCACCCCCCACCCCCTTTTTTTTTCTTGAGAAAATGGATTCGCCAAAAAATACACAAAATAGAAATAACGTAACTCTGTAATATCTGGAGATTGCTTACAGCATAAGCTCATTCTTCTGCCTGTTTCTTCTCATTCTTTTTATGTTTTTTTCTCATTAACGTCTCACCTTTCCTTACTGAGGACGGAGTACTGCTGGGTGAGTGTACTGAGGAAATGGCAGGAAGAGGCCGCTTGGCTTTTTCGGTGTGTGCCACTAGGATCTTCAGGGCTGCTATCCTCAGCTATAGCCTTAACTGCTTCTCACAGCCCCACTGAATGCATACCATTTTTCTACGGCTACCGAATGAGTGTGAGATGTGCATTTGCATGCACACATTATCACTAAGGTGTTGACATATCTGTATTCTGCAAGCAGATGTGCTCCTGGTATAGGAAGCTGCTCTCAGGATAATGGGGGATGGAAGCTCCATCCCATGCTCTTCATTAAACAGCCAGTTTTGGCTGAAGAGTTGCACTACTGTTTTGAGCAATGGCAGGCAGAACATGTGATGGGAATTCCCCACGTGGTGTTTGTATTTCCTGTATCCAGGGTTGGCTCCAAAATATTGAAAGACGGGAATGTTTGTTATAGATATTTACATGCCGATGCTCGGATATTTTGCGTTGTGGTCCTGTTCAAGGTTAATAGTCAGGACTAGCTGGTAGTTTTCTTCTGCATGCCTGGAAGTGAGGTCACTGGATTTTTTTTTTTTTTTTGGCTACAATTGTGCTCAGCGTCAGAGAGTTATAACTAAAAACATGCTATGCAAATATATTAGAAGTAAACACTGTGCAAGTTAAAATGAGCACAATATGTGGGTCTAGAATGCAAAAGTAATTTCTTGGAAAGTTATTTTCAACCCTGTTTTAAAGTCAAGATGAATGACACATTGCTGGAATAAGCACCACATCTTGCCTGCTCTGTAATTAGTTATGTAAGTCCTATACTATGGAAATGCAGTAAGATGTTTGTCTACTTGCACAGATACATGATACCAGTACCACTGGCACAACTGCCACAGGCTTTGTGGTTCGGACAACCTTTGAGATGCACAGTGTTTGGTCTCAGGCAAATATGCAACCTACCTGCCCTCTATTCCTTCTTAGATTCTGGGCTCATTAACTATTTACACTAGCCTCCAAATTTGCATGTTAATTGAATAGTCACTATGGAAAATCACAGCTGAGTCACCCTGAATATATTTGTACTTGGGGACAAATGTTTTTAAAATCCCCAGCAAACTAATAGGCTAAAACTGTATATGGATGCAGCTACCATGCTCTTGGAAGTGCAAAGGAGCAGGAATATCTGCCTGAGAAAATGAGCATGAATGCTTCTCTAGGTATTATTTATAGCTGAAAAAACAGGGGAAAAAGTATAAGAAAAACATATAGTAAATTCTTAAACAGAATCAATTTCAAGATGAAGTTTTTAAGCAATGTCCTGAAGAAATTCTTATCTTTGTACTTCCTTTGAGGTTCCCTTATTTCTTATGTAGCCAAGCTGTAAGCAAACTAATTTGCTGATATCTCTATCCCAGAGGCAGCTGTGGTCAAGTGATATTACACTCTGATTTTCTAATTGGCCCATGAAGTTTTACTTGTGTGCTGTGGCCCCGGAATGAGAGCTGCTTCAGGTATTTAATGTGTGCAAACACAGTCCTTAGGTAGAGCTTTGATCTCCTTTGTCTGTAAAGCAAACAGATATGCTCTGTGAGGAGGCTGAGTTCAACACAGTTGAATTCTCACTCTTGAACAGCAAATTTTCTGATCTCGTCATCTTTATCTCAAAGAAAAGCATATGGTGCTATCTGCCCGTACACAGCTTTCACAAGGCTGAATGAAAGTGGCTTAATAGGTTTGGATTATATTTAAAAATCCTGAAAAACTAGATTGAGGGAAGGCACTAGACACATTTCCAAGTGTACTGCTTGCACTGAAAAATCTAGTTCTAACAATAAAGTTCAAACACACATTTCTTAGACCGTCTAATTCCCTTTAAGTAGTCCTCTGTTAAAACAAGTAATTGAAGCCCCAGACTTCTGATCTGAAAACTTTCTTTGAGGTTAATAATTTGTATATCAAATTTCAGTCTAATGCACTTGTAGCACCTGAAAACAGGGATATCTTTTGTACATAGCACCAGAACTTCACTTAAAGCTGAGCAATTTAAGAACACCTTTTGTAATATATTAGTTTTTTTCCTCAATAATTTTTCAAATTCAGATTTTGCTGTTTGATATAGCAGTTGAAGGAGATTAAATAGGTGGTCTCAAAAATGTTCCAGTTCTCCGACTGGTGGTATACTAATGTTATAGAATCATAGAATCATATGATCACATATGATTTCAATCACATGATGAAAGAGGAAGCGTAGGGGAGAAGAAACAGGATCGAAAGTGGAAATTTTCATTTAATGACTTTTATTTTCAACTGACTGTTGTGCACTGGTGCATACAGAGTTCATATACTCCCCATCCATATTTCCCTCTTTGGATGAACTATGTGAATATACTGAGGAGAAAAACTTGCCCTGAAGAATTTAGCTAGACAGACAAGATAGCTGAAGTCCACGTGCTATAGATAAAGGACAGAAACACAAAGATTTTGTATGGAAGTTAAATAGAGGTGTTAGCATAGGACTGCCCTCAAGCCAGTAAGCCCTGCTTTTCATCAGTTTCTCAAATGCTTTTATCTTCAAAAATAATTCCTTAGGATGGAATATTTTGTTTAAATACTAGGAGAAATGTAATAATGACACTATAAGACAGACTGTTTGGGAAATATCCACCTCTGTAAGTTTTTACAAATACTGGTCAGAGATAATATAGGTTTCATATCATTATCATGACATTGAGTGGTCTCTCAAAGTGTGTTTGGGCAATGGGCTACATTCAGGAAGCATCCAAGTGATTCAGTACCAAGTTAGACCACAATCCAAGAGAAAGCAACAAGCAGGTTGAGTAAAGATAGCCGAAGCAGAGGTGACAGGAAAGATTCGTTATCTTACAGTAACAGGCACTTTGATAAACCCAAACAGAAGTTAGAAGTGAATGAAGAGGGTCTGATGAACGAGGGAACTGAAATTTTTCGTGGCTGCAAGGGGTAGTATTGCTGGAGATGAGTGGAGGAACTGCAGATGGGATGGCAAACCAGGCATTAAGGGAGTGTGCTATAAGAGAGCAGCCAAAAAACTAAGGTCCTGCTGATAAGCATTCACACAAAGCAATTGCAGAAAACAATCATGGGTATTGCTGTGGGACATCAGTGCCTCCACAATAACAACAGCAATCCATTAAACTGATCATAGCTGATTTGGGAGACATATTACCAAGATCAGAAGAACTTGGTGAGAGTGGGTGTAGGGGAAGTGTGAGCAAGCATGATATAGAAGGGTCTAAGGAAACAAGTGGTACTGATAATTAAGAAATTGAAGATGGTGTAATTCAAAGAACAACAGCCCAATTTAGGTGGAAACAAGTACACCTTCAACAGAAGGGGTACAAGCAAGAATTTGGAGATGCGTTTAAAGGCCATTATATTTGAAGCAATATGAACGGCAGGGCTACAAGGAGTTATCTGCAAGCTGTGTTTACACTTCAGTGATTTCTGTATTAACAAATGCCTGCAGAATAGCTGCAGTAATTCTTAAAAGGCTGTGTGATGACCTGAGGGGAACGGAGCCAAAGGAACAAAAGTTTCAAGTGAGGACGGCTTTGAAAAATAGCCAGAAGGCAGCGTGCGTGGTGTGTTGTTAACCTGGATTATATGGGCCCCGGAAGAGACACCAGCAGGGGCAGTGTGCAGAACTTGCTGGGGACACTCTTCTGATAAAAAGTCTTTTAGTGATTAGAAATTAACCAAATATGGGGAATGGTGGATAAAGCTTTTCTTTCTGCAAGGCATAGTGTGTTGCAGTTTAATCAAGGAGGCTAATCCAGATGAACTGTTTCTACCGTAGATCTGTCTCAGGTTACTAAACAGCATCAGGTACACCAAGTGCTTACTGCAAAGGACAGCTATAGCAATTAGTTCATGTATGCTTATGTAGTGCTTCAGACATACTGCAGATGCTTTCTAGAGAGGAATATCATGAAGTAACCTGATAGAGGACTCTAGAGCAGGAGCTGACAGATTCAAACCCTTGATCTAAATTTAGGCATAGCAGAAGAAAATGAAAGCAAGACTATTAGTGATTATCTGAAGCAGTAACAACATTAAGAAATTATAGGAAAAAACCTCAGATTTAAGAAATACAAACACTGTGCAATAAAAACAGTGGGTACCTTTTCCTCTTTAGTTTCTTCTCTTTTAGATTTGAGAAGACTGAAATACGCAACCTAAATAAGCCTGTGACTAAACCCATTAAAACCATAGAAATTAATAGAGGGTAAAATGTGAGGTCCAAATCAGTGGGTGTGCCTCCTCTTCCTTGGACTCCTGTGAGAGATGAGCTTGTGTGGTTGTTCACCCACCACTCTGCTTGCTTGCTTGTTTCCTCCATGTGTCTTCTTCTTCTGCAAACACTGAGATAGAATTTCTCTTTCGCTGGTAGAAGAGTACGGTTTGCCTTTGCATCTAAAGATCTGTTGCCACCTAAGCAGGCTCAAATGGATATATAACTAAGACACAGTGCCATCACTGTGAAAGTTACCACTTTATGGTTTCCAGCTTGTCTGCTAGGTCCCTTGTTCCTTTACCCAAGAAAAATCTCTTCTTTTATAGCATCTTACAGATAAGGTTTTCTGCCATAACGAAGCTAACTAGGATTCCTAACTCTGCATAAGGCAGTCTAACGTGTGTTTTTGGTTTTGGGGCAGTATTCTTACACTAGAGGAGAAAAAGGAGCCTAAGAATACGGTTATTCAAATATGAGTCAAAAATAACACGGAGGAAGTTACTGTTGGTAAAAACAGTCCTGTGGATCCTGGAATCTTTAAAACAGCCTATGTGAATTAATATTTCTAGTTGCACTGAATTTTTACTGGATTCAGATCCCACGCTCACTTGAACATCTATGAAAAATCACAGCCTAAACTATTGATAATTTGAATTTAATGAATCTGGACCCTCTTTCTTTTACCTTCTACATCTTCTTACCCATCTTCTGCTACTTCTCTGTCTCTATACAGCGCGCACTGAGGCCTTGATTCCATACAATGACAGTTGTGTGCTTGGGCCTGCACATGGTCACCAGTGTTGTAGGACATGGGACCTTCTGCCCGTGTAGACTGCAATCAAGAGAGTCTGGATTTTAAATCTGTTGGACAGGCATGCATGCACAGCATCTTTCATTCAAAGGCTGCTTGGTAGATGATCTAGGAACAAAGCAGGCTGTGGAGTCGGGTTTGGCCTTCTAGGGATGCCAGACTTGGTGTGAGAAGACAGCACGGCCGACTTTATAGGGCAAGGCTGTCCCTGACTGGGGAGGCAGCCATAAATCCTCTGTGCTGACATTTCCCCCTCTCCCCTTCCAACGGAGCATGCACTCTGCCGTACACTCCAATTCAATAGCAGATTTACTGGCTTCAAGTTCCATTCGGTAAAGGAATATAAAACAATTCTGATGCTTTGAAACTGAAATGTTTATGAACTGACAGTCTGCTCTTGGATGATTGCAACACAGTTCAGTGCAGGGGTGACGCTTTGAAAGGCCTGCCAAAGAGCTCAAAGCAGCCCTGCTGAAAGGCAAATATATTCTCAGAGACAGCTGGCAGACAATATATATGAGCAGAAAACGTAATGAATACTTCAACCTATACAATCACAAAAGAGAAATGGGGAAAAGATGGAATAATGGAGACATTTTCTGGTGAAGAAAATGAAGCACAACTGAAGCAATTCAATTAAGGTAGTTTTAGAGTCTGCTGCTGGTTTTTGCCTCAGTAAAAGGATCTTGGGTAGTAAAGCTGTCTCTAGGGTCACAGTATTTTGACAACCAGTGTTGATATTTTGTTGAATCTGTTCAAGATTCACTCAATATATGCAAGGCATGAGAGGGAAGAAGTAGGAAGCAGCCAGCCTCCAGGACAGGGCAGAAACTGTCCCAGAGTTGCTAAGGTGTGACACACTCAGGCTTGACTTCAGTGCCAGATAGTGTAATAAGGAGCTGGGGTTTATGAGGGGGATAGGGCAGGAAATGAGAGATAAACTTTAGCCACAGTTAACTCAGGTCAGGGAAATTCTCAGGAAGGCTAAATAATCTGTAACCTGACCAAGCACCGAGGGATGTCTGGGAACATCAAATGTTATGAGGCATGTTTAGCTTCCTAAAGTGGTTCTGTTATCCCTGTGCTGCTGTGATGCCTGTTCCATAGAGCTGGGGTAAGCAGACAAACAGTAAACAAGTATGAGCAACAATTAAAAACTATTAGCTAAATTACCTATATAATTGTGGAAGAAACTGTCTTTGCAGTTAAAAATACTGAGATTTTTGCTTTCATTTCTGATGCTTAGGCTGCTGAGCTGTGCTTATCTTTTATTGCAGCAATAAAAAGAATTTTACTTTTGTCATGGACTGCCATCCAGGTTCAAATAGGCACTGTGTAAATGCAGAGCAGAAAGACAGACACATCCCCAGACAAGGAATGGTATGTGTTTTTGTCTCATCCAGTGAAATGCCTGTAACTCATGTGAAAAGGGATAGTTTATTGGGACAAAAGAATACACAAGATAGCAACATGGCTGAGTTAAGTGGGATTCTTTTAATGAATATGATAATTACTGAAGTCTGAAGCATTTAATGTTTTTCAGTTGTAGGCAAGCGTGGGGAAGAAAATTGCTTTCCTCTATCGCTATGTAATAAAAGGTATAATTGCAAAAACCTTAATATTCAGAGGGTTCTACGGTCTCCATTATTCTTTTTCTCAGAGGGGTGGGTATAAGTGACTCAGCAATTTGCTTGTGAAAGGAAAAAAGTAGTTATGTTAAAGTGACCTGTTTATCTCAGATCCTTAATATCTAATTTGTAGCATCTGATGAGCTGGTTAATCAGAAATGGTCAGCATGGAAAACCTTCAGCTGAAAGGTGAATAGGATTTTATTTCCAACTTTGGTGGAAAGTGAGGTATGTTGATGGCAAAGGCTGTCATTGGTGCCCTCTGAAGTTATGTGCAGTCTTGCAAAATCAACATGCAGTCAGCCTTTGTGATCCTACTGCTTGCTTTGGCTGCAGATGGGAAAGCTCCAACGTGACAATACAGAGCAAAGTTCACTTTCTGGATTGTTTGTTCTTAAGTAATGTGCTGAAAACATTGCAAAGTGAAAGATGGTACAGGACTTTCCAGACATTCCATTTCCCTTTTGGAGACAGCTTCCATTTTATTTTGTTCATGGTTATACCTAGAGGAACAGCTGGACTTTAAAAGGCTGCAGGCCTGAGAGCTGAATACCAACAGAAATGTATCCAATAAGTATTTACTTATATGGTGCTTGTGAGTGTGGTGGCACAAATCAGTGAACTAGAGGATCCCTGTGGAAGATTTGGAACGCATGTCAATATATTTCATAGGTGTCTAATCAGGCTGCAGTAATACTGCCAGTGCTGAAAAATTAGAGAGAAGGTACCTGTGTACAAGAATAGCTCTTTTCTGTTGCCTTTCAACACCAGCTGTTCTTTTGTACCAGTCTGGAAGAAAAATGAATGTTGAACATATGAATAGTTCAATAGGACATACAGGAAGGTCCATCTATTCTCTTAACTTGGCTCTGCAAGTGGCTGCAAGCTGGTGCCAAGCAATATATAACAACAGGGAAACTGCATGATAATTCTTATCCAGGACAGTCTTGTCTTACAAGGTCCTGTGCCTAGAGACTCTCCATAGCTTAACTGTGTCACTGAAGAAAAATATTTTGTTTATTTTGAGTCTGCCACCTCACATTTTCATTTGATACAGACATGTTTTGTACAGAAGAAGGTAAGGAACAGTCATGCTCTATTCACCTTCTCCCTTCTGCTCAAAAGTTTTCGATCATGTCCTCCTGTATACATCCCTTCCCATGCCCACCATCTCTTTTCTAGGCTAAAGAATCTAGTGTTGCTAATCATTACCCATCTGAAGCTGGTAGAGATTTTCTACTTGACCTTGTTGCTCTTCTCTGCTTTTTTTCCCAACTTTATAGGACCAGAACTGCTTTCCTGTCAAGTTTTTGGCACATAATGAATTTATAACGTGGCACATTATTCTGTCTCTTTCCTACTAATTCTTGAACCTTGATTTTCTCTTTTGACAGACCATTGAGTAGATATTTTCATTGAACAGCTTAACATCACCAAAGATCTAGTTTTTGAATAGAAGCAAATAAAGTATTTGGATCTTGAGTTGGGAAGCCCGATTCACTAATATGGACTAGATTACAGCTCAGCAACTTTGGCCATTCTGGAAAGGGAGAGGGGAACAAGAATTGGACAAGTTAAGTCTTCTCCCCATCCCTAGTTATGGCTGGAGCCAGAGGTGGGCAGGTGATGCTCCCTCCTATGTTTCTTTATGGCAGCAGAGCTGTAACTTTTTTTCCCTGCCAGGTGAGTTGGGGGCAGAGAGGCTTTTGGAAGCAGTCATCTGGCACTGACTCAGCAGAGTGAAGCAGAGTGAAGTAGCTTCTTCCACTGCCCATGCCACCATTGCCAGGGTGAACTTTTGATCTATTTTATTTTGAATGCTTTCTGAGCTCCTGTGTACAGCAGGCTGTGATGAAAACTTCCTGTGATATTCTGTTGTAAAATGCCATTTTTGCAAAACACATAAGTATCTGAAGAAGAGCTTTTAAGTATTTGGAAAACACAATATTTTGCCTAGAAGACAGAAAAAATGACCACTTGCTGCCCACCTGGAATATTCACATCAGTTTTATTTTCAGTCTACTGTGAAGTACATCTGAGCAGATAGTCTGTACAGGCTATTGGGGAGCAAAAAATTATCTGCTTGACTTTGTCTCTGCTTTGGAACAAAAGAATCATATTGCTATTTCAATTTAAATATATATGTATTCATTTTAATGTCTGTCTCTTTCTGTATATGTGTGCTGACTTCCTACCACTACAGCTTCTGAGTATTGCGTATTGACCTATCAATTCAGATGATCTGCCGATGATATTGTTATTAAATAGCATTATATTGAAAAATGTTAATGACTATGATTATTGGAGGTTTTGATCCAAATATTCCCACAGGCTGTGGTATATCCATTGCTCATTTCCTCCAGTTTGTAAGAAGCCAGTGAAAGCTCTTTGCAAATGATGAGGGGCTTACTTATGGAAATGTCATGGGAACTATCATGGTGAGTAGCACAAAGCTGCAAAAGCAAGAACTAGAAGATTAGCTTTTTCAGCCCGTGTGTATTTGAAACAGAAAAGCCTGGATGAATATCTATGTGCCTGACCCTTGCAAGGTTCTTATCAGCTTCATTTTCTCTCAGCAGAAAAAGAAGGAGCTTAAAATCTTAAACAGACTATTGCAAAAAACAACTGGAGGTTGAGGGTGCTGGTTGACAGCAGGCTCAATAGGAGTCAGCAGTGTGCCCAGGCAGCCAAGAGGGCAATCCGTATCTTGCAGTGCATCAAACACAGCATGACCACATGGTCAAAAGAGGTGATTATCCCACTGTATTTAGCTGTGGGTGCAGGCTCACCTTGAGTACTGTGAGCAGTTCTGGGCCCCACAATTTAAGAAAGGTGTGAAGGTGCTTGAATGCATCCAGAGGAGGGCAACAAAGCTGGTGAAAGGGCTGGAAGGAATGTCCTATGAGGAGTGACTAAGGACATTGGGCTTGTCAAGTTTGGAGAAAAGGAGGCTGAGGGGCGACCTCATTGCTCTCTCCAGCTTCCTGAGGAGGCGAAGTGCAGAGGAAGGTGCTGGTCTCTTCTCATGGGTATCTAGTGACAGGACAGGTGGGAATGGGTCAAAGCTGTACCAGGGGAGGTTTAGACTGGACGTTAGGAAGCATTTCTTTACCAAGAGGTTGGTCAAACCCTGGAACCGGCTTCCTAAAGAGGTGGTCGATGCTCCAAGGCTGTCAGGTGTTTAAGAGGCATTTAGACAATGCCCTTAACATGTTTTAACCTTTGCTCAGCCCTGAATTGGTCAGGCAGTTGGACTAGGTGATCATTGTAGGTCCCTTCCAACCTGAACCTATTCTATTCTATTCTGTTCTATTCTATTCTGTTCTATTCTATTCTATTCTATTCTGTTCTGTTCTGTTCTGTTCTGCTCTCCCTGTGTCTTTTGTTTCACTTTTTCCTTAATGCATATTTAACTTTTTGGGCACACAACCTATGTCTGGAAATCTGCCCATGATCGTAATATAAGTTTTACAAAGAGGTTTTACATAGTATCGTCTGGCAAAAACATATTCAACTGTTCAAACTAGCCTTAGAAGACAACATCCCCAATAGTCCCAAGAAGTGATCTAGTGTTGGGCTTGGAAGATCCGTTCCAATGACACAGGTTTCTGATCTGACCTGAAGGAGACCTATCTAGGCGTATTTCCTCTAAAGCATTTAGGACTGTAGCACTCTAGCACTGAACCAACACTTGCTTTTTAGTATATGGATCTCAATACTGTACATGTTCTGAGTATTAACTTTTTTATATTAAATCCCCACCTGTGACATGGGATTGCACTGTTAAAGGAAAATATGTAGTAGGCCATGAAGCTGGCACATACTGTGATAATTTTTTCTCCTTTTTTGGTGGTACTTTTCCCTTTTTCATAGCTGGTGGGAGTTTGGTTGGTTTTGATTTTTTGGGGACATCTTGATTCTATTTTGATTGCCTAAGTGAGTTTCTCTTGGGAACATGAAATGAATTTGGCTTTATCCTGAAGAGTCCCCACGTGAAAACGTTGTGTTAATGTCTTGGATTTCAATGCTAAAAGTGACAATGTCTCACTTAAAGGCACTCAGGCAGCCTGAATTTAGGCTGAATTGCCTGAATGGCTGGTGAAGGGAGAGAGGTCGAACTCTTCCAGTGAGTGATTTGCTGATGCTTTTCATTATCTACGTAGACAATCCTGAATATCAGGTGAAGCACTGAAGTCTGATGTCTAATATAAGATAGTGAAAATATCCTTCACTGCAGGGTACAATCATACTGTTATTTATGCAAAAATGTTTCAAGAAACAGGACAGTGGAGGTCAGTGGGCTGGAGAAGACCTCATCAGTCCTGGAGGGTTCTGAGCATGGAGCATGGCAGTTTAGTGCATGTGTGCTCCTTTATCCTTTCACCTTGCCCTCCTGCCACTTCTGAACTACAAGAATATTTAGTTCTGTCGTACCGGAAATTGGTTTGTGGCTACCACAAAGAAAAAAAGTCGAAGCTTGTAGCTAAATAAAGAAGCTCTACTCTTTTCAGCACTGACATTCTTCTCCATAGTCATCAAACCCAGGTGTACTACTGCAGAGTACGCAATTGCCTCACACTGCTTGTCTGTTAGAGAACATGGGAGAGAAAGGAAAATAATAATAACAGCATTACAGACCTGAGGAACCTCAGCTACCTCATTTTTGAATCCTAGAGTGAGAGTCCACTGCTGACTATGTCAATGTGGTGGAAGACCATTCAGCTTCAGTGTTAATTAACTGCTGCCTTCCAATACAGGATTATAAATTTCAGGATAGGAGAAGTTTCCTCATTAACAAATACTACACTAATAAAAGTGTGTATAGGGTGCATTATTTGTTTTTCATAGCGGTTCCCATTTTTCCTTCTTGTCTTCTGGAATGAGCTAATAAATAAATATATACAGCTATTAATCTTCTGTATTGATGTTTCTGCAGATCCAGGAACATCTTTGGAAGTCCTGAATGGAAGGTTTTCAGTGCTGTTCCTATGCCAGAGGCATGTTGTTGTTATTTTAGTGGGCAGATCCTTTCTATGCTTTTTTGTTGTTGTTAATGTTTTATTACATATAGCAAAGCAATATGCCATTCTGGGCACTGCACTAGAAAAGCAACAATGGAAACAATAACTGTCATCAGGCGTAACTATAGGCAGCCTCTGGAAAAAGAATGAAAGAAAATAGTAATAACACAGTCAAACAGGATAGAAATATGACTAATGAATGCAAAAGCTCCACCAGCAGCAGAGTGTGTGGGATTTTAATTTCTATTTTAACTCTGCAGTATTGTTCTTTAGTTGCTGCTCGAATCTAGTAAAAACATTTGGAAGTGAAAAAGTATTTGCTTAAGGTAGTTATGAGTGGAAAGCCTGGTGGAATGATCTGGGTGGTGCAGGTTTGGCAGTCAGAGCTTAACCCTTCTGCGCTGCAGCCCAGCGCATTTTGGTAAAATGGTGGCAGCAATTTACTTCCGTTCCCTCCACTCCTTGGTCTAACCTGTGCAAGTCCGAGACTCCAGCACTCTTTAGAGCAGCCTAAAGAGAGCTGCAAGAAGCAGACATCACTGAAAACAGGAGGTGTTTAACTATGTCCTGTTTGCCTCAGATGCTCCCGTTCCATCAATGTGAAATGTTCAAACAGCAAAGACATTGCTTTCATGTCTGTGGATTACCTGAGTTTCGCCTTACATAAGGAAAATTCTTAAGAAGCTCAATAAGCCAGATGAAGGCTGCTTTGTTTTGCAAAGCAGCTACGGTTACACTGAAGAATTTGGACCTTTGAGACAGTGAGCTCTTAAAGGCAAACGGGGTGAGCACTGTGCGGAGGTAAATGGGAGCAAGCCGTGTTCACGGACCTGTTCTGTCCTCCAAAATACCATTTGTGGGAACACAACCTCCCCTTTTTGTTCTGTAATGGTAAAACAAGGAGAGGAGTTACCTTGTGTGCACTATTGGATGTGACACTATGCACTGTCACACTTGGAGGGCCTCTAGGCTGCCGGGCTGTGTCCTCAGCAGTAAAACTGATCTCATGAGGTAGCAGCTAGGGAATGTTTGCAATTTATATAATATCATTATCTAGTATCGTAGCATGCAATTAATCCATAAATATGCTTCTCTTCTGCCTTTCAAAAGCTGCTTGGTTACTCATTTACGCTTGGGATCATTGTAGTTCATATCGTCATGGGTTTGGGGATAATTGTGCAACAGTTAAAAGGTCTTAGCTGTGTTAATGACAGAAAACAATGCTTCCAGGTAACAGGTACGCTTAACTAATTCTAACTCATCCGAACTTGGAAACCAAGAGCAGAATTTTCCCAGTAAGTCACTATAGGGCAGGGTGGTTGCTATTGTTTCTTGGGAATATTGTTGCACTCTGTGGAAGTCCTGACTGACTGATGACATCTTCCTCCTGAGCAGAGGCTAGTAATTGAAGGAAAAAACCTCAAGACAGCATGAAGTGTATACTGCCTTAAAGTGGGCATCACGTAAAAGCTAATTGCCAAGCAATATAACTTCTGAAAAATCATGTAGAAAGTCTTTTAATGTTAATTTCCCAGAGGGGAAGGCGTCAGGTGGCATATTAATTGCCATAAGTTTTCTTCTTTCTCTTTATCATTTGTGCTAGTCCTCTGTTTCCAACACAGCATCAATCTTTCAGTCAATTTACAGTGCTGTTTATTGACAATGTTAACCAGCTTTACACCATCTAGTGGAGCATAAATTTGCAAACTGACTTAATCGGTAAATCCTGGTATTATATTTTTACTTTGAAAAGTATATAAGTATCCCTATTGTAACCATATTTATATGTAGGTATGATACCTATAATCCTTATTCCTCTGCCATTCTTTATGTACCTCCAGAGATTTCTTCCTGAGATTTTAGTCACCTTTGTATGTATGGATTTTCTCTTGAACATATACTGCAGATGCAGAAAACAGCCAGCCCATCTGGTTGTATTTCAGAGAATGTGATTTCATTTAATCCAGAGCCACACCACAGCCTGTTTTAACAACATGCATGGTGCTCAGAAATGTTCTTCAGTGCATTTCAATTTATTAGCACAGATGTAGCCTAAAATGATGCACTGCATTTAGTTCATGAGTTTGGATTTGCTTTTCTGCTTTGATCCTTTAGAGGAAGCAAGTTTCTCCTCCCCCCCTCCCACTCCCTTCCGTGGGAAGATTTAGCTCACAGAATTCACCAATCTTTCAGTCCCTGGCAATCTTCAATGTGGATGTCTGCGTCTCTGCCTTGATTCCAGGTCCCTTGAGTGGAGATGGCACAGCAGACACATTCATCTCCATGTATAAGGGCTCTGGCAGAGCTACCAGGTACCACATATTGCCCAGTGTCTGGGCTGGGTTTGACCAGAGGCTGACCATACTCATGTTTAGATGAGCTATCCAATATTGCACATTTTTATGAAAATCCCTTCATGTTGATGGGCATTAGAGGCATTCTTTTGATGTATTTTGTAGCCCTAACGTACTTTGCTCTTAAGAAATACTAGAAAGTATTGAAAGATCCTCGGGGAGTTACAGAATATTGTGAATGGGAGGGTGGGATTTGGATGCTGTGAAAGGCGTTTTCAGAAGTTTCTCTTTTTTTGCAGGCAGTGTAAACAATCTTTTAATTGTTTACTTGTTGCCTATTCTTCAGGCAACGTAACATCCTTTGCATTAATGCATTAGTCACCAAGCATGGGCTGTCCTAAATCTTAGCCATCTGGATTTCTTGTAGAAGATAAGAAAGAGTAGTGTGGGAGCTAAAGAAAACAGGAAGATCCCATGCAGAGAATAGAAAAAGCAATTGTATCATACTGCCTCTTGCAAAGCAAGCAAAAATATTTTATAACTAATCCTTGTCTGTGTCATCTCTGAAAGCTTCAAAGAATAGCTGTTGTTTTTTCTTTTTTGAACATTGCCACTCTGAGAGAAGAAGTTGGCTTGTTAGCTGAGGGGATGAATAAACATTGATAAAAACTGCTTTTAGTTCTAACAGCTTTAAATGCAACTAATTTCTAAAATGGCATTTTTCTCAATAATTAAGCTTGTAATTCTTATATACAGGCAAAGAAATATAATTATGGATAAATCTTAAAAGAAATCGTGTTTCAACTAGCTAATATTTTATAATAAATGGATTTGTTTGATAAGTTCCAAAGTATGTATGGCATAATTCTCCTCTCATCCCACTTTACTTGCTGAGCTAATCTGCTTTGGTTTTTCTCAGCCACTGTTTATCAAGCACTCTGCTTTTTCAATAAATCTCAAATGAGATAAAAATGTGTTTAGTGTTGTTGACATCAGACCCCTGAAACCAGCTGCAGAGTTGCTATTGTTTGGTTTCAATGCTCACTAAAATGAATTTCCTTTCTGTTGAGTCCGAGGGATATGATGAGTGACAGGCCATCTTTTTTTTTTTTTCTTAATCACACAGATCTGTGTGTTCCTCTAGATGCCCTGATAAGCAGTGCATATGTGTGTGAAAGGAAGGGAAACAGGAATTCCTTTCGGAAGGGTGACAACCTTAGTATGACTAAAATGAGTTCAAGGCAGATGTTCCTGGCAGAAATCAACTGAAAATTCATATCTAAAAACTTGCACAGCTGCCAGCAAAGAGACTTGCATTTATTTTGGCTCTTTTTCCAAACATTGATCTTGTTTAAGAAAAAAAAAAAAAATTAAATAAAAGCTCTATGAAGAGCTAGTTTTGTGCCAAGTATATAACACACTGACATGCTGCACCATGAAAAACAGAACTTGGCAACAGAATGCCGACAAAATGTCATCCCAGCAGCCATGTTGCTATTCTTTGGTTTAATACATGAATGTTTCCATCTTAGAGTGTACCCCAGGAACAAACTCTTGCATTTAATTAAGCATTTGCTGGTGGTGTAATCAAAGTGGTGGAAGTGAGATACAGAGCCTTCCTCCCAGAAAAAAAAAAAAAAAAAAAAAAAAAAAAAAGGATTTGTTTCGTTNNNNAAAAAAAAAAGAAATAGCTGTGTTTCATGGTACATCTACAACTTCAGTATGGAGCCTTTTCCTTTCAGACATCGCAGAAACATATCACAGACTGCACTGATGCCCTTGGCCTCCTAACCAGCACTTGGTTCTTGGCACAAAGCTTCCTCCTATGATTCTGTTCAGCACTGGGCTCTCAAGGTTTCACCCTTCCTCTTCTTGTCCTGTGCTCCTGTCATACAGAGCACTACTGCTCCCTTATTTTAAGACCTTGGGTGACAATAATTTAGAGAAACTTCTAATGCCACAAAACTAAGAGGCAGTAGTAAGGGATAAATGAGTTTGACAAGATGAGAAGTGGCATGGTTTGATGTTTCATGCTGGATGAGACCCTCCTTGTGGGCTGCTGCAAGTCTAGAGAAACACCATTGAAGTTAATAGGGCTACTCTGGTTAGCTGACTGAAGAACTTAACATGAAGTTCTGAGAAAAGTTTGATTTGGGGAATGCTAGATCAGATGATCCAGAAATCAGAAGCAGCTAACCTTTATGATAGTGGGGTTGAAGAAATGCTACCATGGAACTGAAATGTCTAATTATTCAAGGCTCTCGAAAGATGAGAGGATGGGGAGGGGAGGGAGTGAGGTCTTGTAGCACAGTAGGAAGGTCACTTAATATGGGCTCTGGTATATCCAAGTGGAAAACAAGGCTGGAGTACAAGGAGATATCCTGTCTACCGCCTCCGGTTAAAACAGGAACTGTTATCCTAAGAGTCTGCGATTATAACATGCTGAAAAAAGTAGCCGACGTAACTGAAACTTGAATTCTGACATCGTTTTTCAAACTTTAAAAAATACCACTAAAAAGCAAAGGTAATAAAAAATAATGTTAAATCTATGACCGTTTGAAAAGGGAAAGGACTGACATAGTTTAACAGAATTAAATCTATTTATTCCACGGGTCAAATGGCAGGAGAAGCAAGCCATTTTCTTATTTTCCCTGTTTCTTAGCTATATGTAGCTTTTTCCTCCCCCTCTTCCAGTGGATAATTTCTTTCAAGCCAATCATACGGTATCAGCATGCTTCCCTAAAAAATGACTACCAGCACAATTTCTCTAAATGGCTGAATCACTGTCTTGCCCTTTCTAACATGATCTTCTGGAGCCTTAACAGCAGGACAATAATGGTCAGTCTTCTATGAGATACGTTTCTCCTTTGGCTCTCCCCCCAGGATCCATTCTTCTTGCTGAAACAGCCAAGAGCACTAAGACATATGTGGCAGGAGGCTGGATATTTTAAGAATTGAAGCAAGGGTACATGTTTCCCCCCTTGAGTCTCTCCATAATGTTTTGCTCACTAGGCAGCTCTATGCTGGGAATCCTGGACTGATGTGAAGGGTAGCCCTGTGCAGGCAGATTTAGGCTAACATCTGCAGTGCAGTCTGGTAGAGTAATATTTCCTTCTAAATTCCAGAGGTTACTATTGTGTGTTTTCTGGAAGAGCAAATTCCCACCTGTTCCCTTCTTTTCCCCAAGGTAACTGCTTAATCAGACCTGACTGCACCATTGCAGGACAGCAGTGCTCAATACACAAGAAGTATCTTTCTCTCTGGCTTGAAATGTGCTTGCAACTATTCATATTTGAACAACGTGCCACTTGAGCTTGAACAGTCATTGTCAGCAAATTATATCAACAGGGTTAATATACTTGTTTGTCATCCTAACATTTCCTCTTCATTGACGACAGGACTGATTTAGTTTAGTTGTTGAATAATGTTTGAATATTTTTGACCTCTTCCATCTCTAATTCTTGTTTTTGCCGATTCCCACTGTGCCTCTCTTTCTTCTGAGTCTTCCACCTTCACTCACCCTTTACCCCAGAACTTCCCTTTCCCCACACATCCTGATGTTCCATTCTAACCCAGAGAACAAAGTATTTTAATGCAGAATGTATACAATACCAGCATTGTTTTATACAAATTATAGATAATTTGTTTATAGATTAATGAATCTTCTACCTGTTTCTTTTTTTTTTAACTTGCATCCTGTGTTTTCTGTGTAGAACATTTTATTAAGCAGTTTGTTCCCAGATGATTAAATCACACTGCTTTATCTTCAGCACTGAAAAAGACTAGTTACAGAATTATGTGAGGACTCACTTTCCATCACTTTCTTTTTTGAGCCAGAAGACTGTTTCTGGGGGGGTGTGATACATTCACCATTCAGAACCACTTTGGATAGTAGTCACTTAAGATTTTAATATCTGGATCTTGATTCTTCATCTTAATTTCTATTTTTCAAGTACAGATTATAAAGTAGCAAGTACAGTTTCAGAATATAAAGTAACTTTCTGCAGTACCAAATCTAGACATATAAACAACAAAAATAGATTTATAATTACATAAAATGCAGAGAACAAAGAAGGTTTTTGCAAAATTGCAAATATCACAGTTGCATGAACACAACTTCCAACACGCAGAGCTACGCTGAAGTTGCAGTTTGGAATAGTGCCCAAAGGATGGCCCGTTCGTGACCCTTCTTCATCGTGTCAACAGATCTGCAAGGACTGTCTAATACAGGCCAGTATTGCATTAATCTATATGGGTTTTGATCAACTTCTCAGTAACTGAATAATTTTACTCAAAAGATTTGTTTGATGAGGGAGACCAGCTGCTCTTCCCTGGCAGCGGATGAAGTGTTGTATTACTATTAATGCACCATTCCAGTGGCTACCATCAGCTTTAAGAGTGGAATCCAGAGTCACATGCGCTCAACTGGTGTATCCTGGCTCTTTGTTTAACCATTTTTTTTAGTATTTTTTCAGCCATTTCTGTGAAGGGCATGACTGGAATCTTGCTTTACTGCACTGTAGTTTTCAGGGAAGGTTATCCAGACTTGTTATAGCCAATGGAGAGAAGTTTGTACTTTAATAAGATAATACCCTTTGTTTGTAATTTGGGATGAAATCACCAATGTGCTAGGGTTGCCTGCTTTCTCCACTGATTATCAACACCCATTAGTAGAACAACCAACTAGGATATGGAAAACTTAAGATAGTTAGGTGAGTCCCATGTTATGCAACCTCTTTTCTGCATAATGATGAATGTTGAAATCTTCACCCACATTTTAAGCTAAATATCCATTGAAATCAAGGCATTATTACTTTAGATGTGGACTCTAGAGCCTGGGGGAGAAATAGAGGGAAAGACAATTTGTCTGTGTCTGCCCATCCCGGTCTATAAACGGGGACGCTTTTTGGAGATTGGAGGGAAAGAGAGAATGTATTGGTTATTTGGGCCACACTAAGCATTGGTGTGGTAATAGCAGTTGTAGCCATATGATTAAGACCCATGTGGTCAAGGGACAGTGACTGGGGAAAATGATATTTGGTCATGGGGCAGTAACTGGGGAAGATGGTATTTGTGAGCTATTGTTATGCTGGAGAGCCAGCAGTGTGTGTGAGGGTTGTCACATTGTGATTGTAGGGGAAAGTGTGTAAGTCCCTGAAATGTGGAGATAGCTGCCAGATTAAATTTATTTGCTGTCCATTCCCTGTGGAGGAAATCCCAGGTCACTTCTGCACGTTTATTAAATGGGTGGGTGGGCGGATGGATGGGAGGGGACAATTTATTATGACACATAAGCATCCACATGGAGAAGAGGTTTGCCAAGTTCCTACAGAGGCCAAAGTGACCAGGAAACAGGCTGCGAGAGTGACGTAGGGGAAACTTGGTGGGGTTGCACAAGCAGAACACTCAGTGAGGAACAGCAAAATGTCAAAGTTAGCAGGCAGGAGGCTCTTTTGTGTGCCAGGGTGGAGGTTTTTTTGCCCTTCAGCAAATTCACAGTGATAACGGCAGTAGACAATATGATTTACCTCTGCATCTCCTGAAGACAGCAGAAGCGTATTTGCTGGTTTACAATTGGTTATCCTGTTTTAGGAAATGCAGCCTGTTTCCTCTTTCTCATCCAGGGCCTGGAAGCCAGATGCTGCAGATGAAGCTTCCTTTGCTATCATTGAGTGCAATCTGTTAGGATTTTATATTAAAATGCCTTAAATTGAGTGAAGACAGTAACCAGATCACACCAACCTTGTGTTGACAGCCAACATCCTAATGGGGCAGATGTGGCAGGGGGCCATGGCCCCGGAGAAGGACGGTGTGAGTCGGCAATGTCCCTGGCAAAGGCTTTGTGTAGTGTAGAGCTGAAGGAAACATCAGCAGTACGCTGTCTGCCCCCAGCTTGGAGAGAACGTGGCATCTCCTCCTTTCTGCCGGGTGGAGTAGCGGCTACATCCAGAGAGGGAACAAAGCTACAGTTTCATGAATGCTGCATTTGTGTAAAAAAATTTATGTATTAAGTAACTCTGGAACAAATCCAAAATCTTTAAGATTTTCATAAGCTGTTTCGGAAACTTTTGTCTCACTGTAAAGTCTCTTTCTAAATTTGCAATGTTTTGGCTCTGAGCAGAGCATCTTTCACTGTGCTTATTTAGCTTTTAAATAGTGTAAGATCATCCAGTTAGCTACTGCACATGGAATCTAACACAGGATTGTATTTCTGGGTGTACTGGTACACAGTTTTATTACCTGCTTCAGAGGGTGGCACACAAGATATAGTAGATAGAATTAGCAGGATCTGTGTAAATAGATTGCACCCAGGCCTTCATTGCAATGCTGAAATCTGTCTTGGTAAAGTACCTTCCTATTCTTCTGTAAGACGATGAGGGATGCTGGTGTATTCACACTGTTAAAAACACCTCTGGGACATGAGAGATGGAAAAAGTCTAATGTGCCTTTAGGAATTCTCATAAAAGTTTGGTGCTGGGGGGAATAATGCACTTCTAAACTTCCAAGGGGTGCAGTTCTTAATCTAGGAATTTAAAAGGTTTTCTGTCTCTACCTATATTATTCTTTTCTCTTAACTGGAATTTCTTTAGGAAACATCCACTGAGCAAGAAGTTTCTTTTCTTTTTAAAAATCCACTCCTTTTCCAAACTAGATTTGCATTCTTAATATTTAAAAAAAAAAAAAAATCTTTTTTATGCTTTTCTTTTCTCAGTACTATATTTTCTTTCTTTTCAGATTCTTGAACTCTAACATGTGCAACCATTTTAAAAAAAAAGTTATCTGTCACCATGGAAGCCAATGTTTCAAAAATCCAGATACCAAAAGTTGTCCCTACCTGCTTCATGTCTGGTTCATTCTTTTATTTAAAGTACATAGCAAAGCCAGCTGAGTCTGACTGTAGCTATGAACTACAATATTGTACTACAATATCTTCAGCTTTGCTGGACCTGGTAGGGGTGACAAAAATGCTGTAGTGTGTCATGCAAATCACAGCAAACATATTTCTGTGCTGCTGATGTTCAGGTTGAAGGGAAAAATAAACTGGCGGAGGTTTGCATTCTCTTTTGTTGGTTAAGTCAGTAATTTTGTATGTATATACATTCTTATACATATTCCTGGTGACCAAAAGGGAACTCTGAATCACCGGCTCTGTCCTTCTGTCACACGTACTGTGTTTATTTTGCATGCCGTAAGTTTACATTCAAGTGTTACTTTCATTTTGGTTAATGTAACACTTCTATAGCTGCATACACTTTTGATATGAAGGTATGAAAGGCCTTGAGACCATCACAGCATTTTGGAATAGCTTAAGTTAGAATGGACCTTTAGAAGTCATCTGGTCCAGACTGCTACTCAAAGCAGGAGTAACTTCTAAGTCTGATCAGGTTACACAGGCCTTTTTTGTTGAGTTTTTAAAATTGCCAGGAATGGAGATCCCACAAACTTTCATGGCAGCCTGCTCTACTGTTTGACCACACACTTCCCCACCCCCCGTTAAGAAATTTTTCCATATGTCTAATGGGAATTTAGGTTGCTGCAACTTGTCTGTCTTCTCTTTTTGATTAATCTATAATAAGGGACAGTCACGCTAGCTGTAAACTTGCACTGTATTTCTTATTTAATTTTTTCTTGTCTTTAGCTTCTATTTGTCGATGCTGGTTCTACCACTTAGATGTATCTCAGCAATGTTAACAGAATAAAAAGGTTCTTTTGCAGCCACAATTATTCCTTCATGAAGTCAAATATTGTGATAAGTCAGCCAAGGTCACCGTGTGGAGGAAGAAATGGACTGAGATCTTCAAAGGTCTATCTACCTATCTACCAAAGGTCTTCAAAGGTGGCTTCTTCATGCTTAGCTCTCACACAGGCAGCCTTGTATATCACACTCTTGCTTAGCTTGAATTTTTTGCTACATAACGAAAAGTCCTAGTGCTCCCACACGAATGTATATTCTCCTTTTTTTTTTTGCCACCAAGTATTTTCAAAAATTGGAAATGTGATCCCTGAATCTGAATGTGACATTGTCATTGCCTGTCTGAGGGCAGAAGCTGTTATGTTCTCTATCTATCATCACTTCATCTCCTGTTTTCCCTGCTTCCTCTGCGTGCTTCTTCTAACTCCTGCCACTCTTACATTTAAAAAAGAATTATTTAAGGCAGAAAAGGGTGAATTCATATTTTTTTCATCAGACACTACATCATAATATTAAGGGATGCTCTGGATACCTTGGCAAAAAAGTATGTTTTTAATTCAGGGATATTTCAGCTTATGAAAAAAACAAAAAGCCCCCAAATATTTATTTGTGAATTGTCTTGTAACAATGTATTTGAAAATCTGCATAGGAAATGCTTGAAATTTTTCCCAGCCTTTTGAGGATCTCTCTCTTTCGGTGAATAACTTTTGTGAAATCTGGTAGAGCAGTGTGCAAAATGGAAAGCAAGTTACTTGTTGTGCAATTGTAATAGTGTTTCAAAAGTGTTAGGGCTTATTTAAACTCACCCTTTACAAAGGTACCATATGAAGATGATGGCATTGGCAATGCAGTCTTGTGCCAGCCATTACAAAAAGGAGAACGTATAGTTCCACCAGGTTTCTTTGCTACCATGAAGCGGCTGCATAAAGCATCTTAATTTTCTCCTCACAGTCGTCTGCAACAGATGAGAGCATACAACGATGGCTACAGGGTGATAGATACTGAAAAGTATAGGGCATATTTCTGTGGTGTGCAATTAAAACTCTGTTACTGGAAAGTCATTTGAAGGATACAGAATATTTTAGCCAAGTGTCATAAGCGTTCTTGTTTTAGTCCCTCAGAATACAACTACAGGAAATCTGTAAAAATTGCTTAAATTGGTTAAAAATTTGTAAGAAGGGGCTTAAATTGGAGTGGTGGATCATTTGAAATGTTTGTTTCCTTTTTTATGTATGTACAGTTTCCTTAGCAACACAGACATTAAGGCCCCAGGGTAGCATCTTGCCGGATTTTCTGCACTGGAATTTACTGAAGCAAAATGCGAGGGGCTTGATAAATTAAGAGCAAGCTTTTCCAAGGGATAAGGAATACTAATAGATTTAATGCAAGGAACTAGAACTGACAAATTCTCATTACCATAAATACGAACCAACCATCAGTTCTGAAACACAGTAGGTGTTCGGCCTTTGCTCTAGCAACATGTTTAGTTTAGGGAAAGCACCAAGAACAGCTTCCTAAGAAAGTCGAGAGAATGCCGATTACCTTTTTGAAGAGGTAATATTCACCGTATGTTACTGATACAAATGCAAATACCACAAATAAATAATCTTAGAATGGCACATGTGGATATTGTAAAGCTCATTTATTAGCAAAGAGTGGACAGACATATAAGGACAGTAGAACATGCAGAATGCATTTACTTGGGGTCCATTTCAGTTGGGCTTTATTTCTCAGTTGTAGGTGGTGTGCACAGCTTACATATCTTCAACTTCACACTTCCTCTGCGGAACTTTTTCATGCTGGATAACCACATTGGAACGATTATTTTCTTTCTGTTTTTGTGGGAGAGGGGAGGAAATAAGCAAGAAGGGTTTAGCTTTCTGCAGGAATGAGGTTAAGGGAAAAAAAAAACCTATACTAGGGTGTTGTTTCATTTCAGGAAACTTTTAAAATAAAAGCGCTAAAATAGTCACACATCAGAGTGTAGGATTTGAAATCTGGCAAGTACAAGCTGCTGATGTAGTACTGTTCTGCTCTTGGTTTATGTATCCAAGCTTGGACAAGTCAAACGTGTAGATGCACACTACAGATTTAGATAGACATGACCATGCAGTGTAATGCACCATAGCCAGTGCAAAATGAGCTGTCAGGATACTAAAATCTACCTAACTGTAATGGTGCAAAGTTCTTACACTTCACTCAAAGCAGCATGACTTGGCTGTCATTTACCCTTGTGAAAATCCTGAAGTATCCTCTATCAGAGTCAGTAGGACGCCAAAGTCAGTATAATTTGGACAAACCATGCCCAGTCCTGTATGTATTGCAGAAAAGTATGAGTAAAAGGGTCACCTATTAGGACACTGTGTCCTTTTTAACAATGTGGTCTCTGCAGATTTGCAGGTTATTGTAGACCAAACAAAACCTTTGTCAATGCAATTACTGAACAAATATTTGATATTATGGATTTAAAGATCAGTCTTCTGCAGCTTAATATCATAACTCACAAAACTCAGGAAGTTACTTATTACAGAGTAAATAGTCTGGTGTATTTCAGCAAAACAGGCAAAAAACTGCATCTGTCTACAAGACCGTGGCTATAGCTGTGTAAGGAATGTATTAAAATGAAAAATAAACATTGCATTTGGTGCAAATGGAGTATCATTTGAACTAAGTGTACAAAAGGAACATTAGAGACTACAGGTTTCTCTGGAACAGCTGGCAGATTTGCTCTTCCTTCCCTTGTGAGGTATCTTGAGGATGCTGCTTTCTGCCTGTTTGCCTGCACTCCCTACTGCTCATTGTTTCCTTGAGGCTTTGCTTTTTTTTTTTGTTTTAACATGCCAGCTAAAGGAGAATGTAAAACAACAGCTGTCACTAGCGAAATGTCCCCTTTGCAATAGCTCTACGAAGTCAGAAAAAAGATGTAGATGATGGGGGAGGTTTTTAAAAGCACTTAGGTGCTTTGTACTGAGCCTGGGAGTTGCGTGATTAATTCTCACTCCTAGCTCTGACTATTTCCCTCTACTCAACAAAACCCATGCATGCATGTATATATATTTATATATATATTTATATAATCTTGGTGCTTGTAAAAATACATTTACAGTCTAAAAACCCCGACCTGCATTTTTATTTAAACAAAATTTCTACTGACTTCAGTGGTAGCATCACTTAAGCAAAGAGTTCAGGATAAAGCCCACATTTTGATATTGGATCTTTTGTAATTATGTCGCCAAAATAGCATGTTCAGTTCTTGCCACTGGGGATTTGAAAATGCATTTTGTTCCCTTGCAGTACCCTGGACTCCTGGAAGTAAGTGGCATGAAGTGTGACACAGTTGCCGAGGCCAGCAGAGGAATTAGCTGTTTCTGAGAAAGAACACTGGTTGTGACAAGCAGGCAACTAAATCAAATGAGATCACAGACAATAGTAGAAGCAAACTAAGTTCTGCTCAGGGCAGGGCTGGAACAGAGTGATCAGCATGAGTGTTTTTTGAATCCTTCGCTGCTGTCAAGATTCAAGATTAAAGGCAAGAGCACATTTTATTTATAAATACATGATTTACTGGTGCAATAAGGGTACATGTATGGAAGAGCTACTGAGCCACAAATATATAAGAATGTAGTATTTAAGTGATAAGTCTTAATTTCTCTTCCTGACAAATGAGACTCATTGTCCTCTGTTTTAGGTATCTGCTTTAGCGGGTCGACAAGGCTCCCTCTGTAGTCACTGGAGAGACAGTGACAAGGGTTTTGAAGAGAAACGGAGCATTCCAATATTTTACACCTCTCTTCAGATAGGATGTAACAGCCTTTGCAAGTCCTTGTTTCTCTCTCTCTCTTTTTTTTTTTTTTTTTTTTTTTTTTTAATGTAGAAATAGCCCAGGCAATCAGCTTCAACAAGAAGCCTTACTGAAAGTAGTTACCTGTAATGAAACCCACTGAGATAAGGCAAACATCCTCAATCTGCCTTTTCAGAGCAGGCAACTTGAGGCACCAAGAGATTACAGAGTTGCTTAAGGTCATGCAACAAGATAATGACAGAAAGGGAGGAATAAGAACAAAACTTACCAATTTGTATTTGCTTGGTTACTTTCAGACACGTCATTTTTATGAAAGATTTCAAATCTATTGTGAAACCTTCTTCTGAAAGACTGGGCCTTGGGCAAAGTTACATTTTTCCTCCATCCACAGCCAGATCTTTCTCTCGTCAGCCTCTGCAAACCAGCTGACTGATGAGCAGCAACCCATGCAAATGACATCACCCTGACATTTTTTCCACTCTTTCTCTGTGTTGTCTAATAGCGAAAATGTCACCAGCTTTCTTGCGAAGTCCTGTTTTAATCTCATCTGTTTTTCTGAACAGACAAGCCTGCATTCCTTCCTCTGATGAAAAGCTTTTGCCTCTCCCTGATGGGACTTTCCCATTGCTCTATTCCAATATTTGAGACTGGCAAGAGGTCTTCAGCACAGAGCCTAAAAAGAAGAAATGCGTAAGGGATGTTTGTTCAACATATCAGTGTCTTAATATAGCAAAATAAGAAAGGTAAACAATTTGAATTGTTATATACAAGCAATTGTTTTGCTTTTAACCAAAACCCTCTACGATTAGGATGTACTCTAAATTTTAGAAGTTCTAAAAGCATTTTGGAGTCTTTGGAGTTGTTGATTCTCTTTTGTGTCTAGTCCAATCTTGATCCTAATCCAGATTTTCTGAGACTTTCATTCACGTGTTCATATTCTACAATAATGTACTGCATTACATGTATGACACATGATTTGGACTGTCACAAAAAATCCTGTGATATAACGAACGCATAGCGTGAGTTGTGAAGGCCAAAAAGAAAAAAATTCATGGAGGTTGCCTGTCTGTAGTTTGTAAAGTATGACAGAAAACCGATTGATAGCTGATGTTGGGATTTATGATGTTGTTAAGGCATGAGAAATAAACCTGACCTGAACATGTATGAAATTGATATGAAATAATATAACTGTGTGGTCCAGGCACATTCCTGTTTTGCAATGTGGTCAGCTGGTGTGTAACGCATAATATCAATGTGTGCTGTTTTATATTACAGGTATCTCCATGGTCCTACATCTACCAGAAAGCTTGAATGGGAATATTTCTTCCTCTGTGGTGCGGAAAAATTTGTGGAGGTGTTCTGGGAATTCCTAGGTGCCTGGGTCTGTTCCCTGTATTTATTTGCAATTTGATCATACGAAAGCCATCTCATTATATCAGAATGCTAATTAGATATGTTTTTTTTACCACGTGCAACACTAAACAACCCTGTGGTGAAATATGAAGTGGGAGGGAGATTTTGTTCCCTCCTGCTTTCTTCTTGCAGGTTGCAGCAGTAGTGCTACTATTGTTGTGACTGAAATGAAAGCAGAATGTAAAGTCCTTTAATTTTGTCACGCTTTTTATCTTCCTGGGTTAGGAAGAAGTAGGCTTTCTGTATATGAATCTAACTGGTTACTTACCTTTCTTTTGAATTATTCTGCTCTGTGCGTCTCCTTTATACAGCTACATACAAATTAGAAATTATTTTATTCCCAGGTGGTATAATGTCAACCTCTTCCCTTGTTGAACAATGCATTTTGATAGTTATAGACCTTGAGCAGCAGAACAAGGTAACAGGCTGCAGGTGTTCTTCAGTGACTAAAGATTAGCAGAAAAGCCAAATGTTGGTTGGCCTGTATACTTCCTTTCTGAACAGAAAATGGGAAATCATCCAACACGTCACATTTTCCTTAGAGGAAACTAGTCATAGCAACAGGAAGCCTGTGTCAATAAAAAAGGTACAGCTAAGAATTACTGATTGTTTTTAGCTTCTAAATATTGTGCAAAAGCTAAAACATATATATGTGTGTTTGATAGGTATATGTATCTTAAACAGTTGGTGCTGTCTAGCAACAATATCAACTAAAAACCTTAAAAAACTGATCAAAAAAACCTGCCCAGATTTACCGACTTTTATGAGAAAGCCACTATAAAAAAGAGAGAGATTGCTGTAAAACCATAAAACTCAGGATTGATTTGTATCTAGTCAGGCTCAAATTCTGGTTGGTAAGACACATTATTGTTTTGTATCATTCTGTAATGTGGGCTTGCGTATGAAAATTACATTAACCCTGCCCATGTGAAGAGACTACATAACTCCTCATGTTCCGGCTGATTGGCTGTCTGGAAAGGTCAGTTGCTCTGAGAGCGCTCTTATCTCACGGTCCGGTTTGACGAAGTTGCGTCAGTATTCATTCTTTGTTATAACAGCTTAGAAAGAAGGCTCAAGACGCTTACCTACTGTGCAAAAAACCAGACAGGGTTTGTTTACAAACATTTTTACTTCAGCCTGTCAGCTTGGTTTTGAAAAGCTGCCTCCTGATTTTGTCTGCAATTTTTGGACTGAAAATGTGCTGAGGTAGACGTGATGTCATTTACACATTTAATTCCCTTGCTGCCTTGGCACATCAGATTGCAACTATATAAAAGACATAATTTTCACCCACAAACATCTGAAACTGGCACTTTAGTTTGTTCTTACCTGGAAAATGGTAAGCTGATTTTCAGACACTTTTTAAGAGTATCTCCTTTCTGCATAGGGTGTAGAATTACCTTCCCAAGCTCTATATCCCTTTCCCTGTAGCTTCCTGCCAAAAGTCTGGAAAGTTCTTCACCGCAGTTATTGTGCTGTGAGTGCTATGTATGCCTTGCGTTAATACACATGGGTGTGAAAGAGACAATCTAGGAAGTATTAGCTCATAAAGTAAATGTATGGAAGCCAGCATCGTAAGATGTTTTGTCTAGGGCAACAAAGATGCAATTATCAAATGAGAAACTAGAGGCAATTTACTTTTAAAAATACTATAGCAGTGTCTGATTACTGGAAAGTAAAAAAAAACCTTTCTGTCCTAAGATGATGCATTTCCTTCCAGTTGCCTCTTAACTCCCCTGCGGGGTATGGGAGGAGGAGGACGCATGGCTAGAAATAATAAATGCTTCTCTATGGATGGTACCCAGGTGCTTACAGAAAGGGGAAGGAAACATTTTAAAAACCTCTCATAGAAGTGGGTGTAGACCTTTTCAAATACTATGGCATTTTTCATTCCTGTTGCAGAAGGGTGGGGAATATGATCAGGAGTGGATGCAACTGTGATATAGGTCACTATGGATTGGGGAATGGTGGGTGGGGAAATGACTGCTTAGCTAACCTTCGAGTCATCACACCGCATGATCCCTGTCACGTGTATTGCACTGCTCCTGTTATCAGTCTCGGGTGGGCTGTAGTGTCCCTCACTCTTTTTGGAATCCCCTTTATTCACCCTCATCCCTATCTGTAGGCCTGTTACTGTTGTTTCCATGGCTGCATTAGAAAGAAGGGAACAAGCCATTCAGTAAGCTGCTGTACTTGTTGACCTTCTTGTGAATATGTGTAGGTCATGATATTTGACCTGAATACATTTGGAAGAGGCACTCTCTTTCAGTGATCATTGCAGAGCTGTCAGTCTTCAACGGTCACTATGTAAAATGAGAGCATTTTTTAAAATGTCATTCTGCTTCAGTGATCAGTTTGTTTTCACGATTCAGCCAGGTAGCAGCATTTCTGTGGCATCCATAACCTCTAACTTTCAAAATACACATGGATGAACATTCCCATTTGCAGTCTCTGAATAACTGGCACATAGTGTCCTAACATCATAAATATCTTTTATCTCCCCACAGCCATGCTAAGGAAAATGCAACGCTGTTCCCTAGCTAAACAGAAGCAGGGAAATGGAGCATGTAAAACAGTATTTAATCTCTGGACAGATTACCAGGTGTCCTTCAGCTTCCATGGGAGGAAGGAAGAAGAGTGCCTTTGTTTTACAGTGCTGTTATTTTAAGATCACAAAAGATAAAGATGTCCGTGTAAAAAAGTTCATAAAATTACCCTGTCTGATGCAGGATCATTACAGTTGTTTTATATGTATGCATGAATGTACTTTTTTTTTCTTGAATACACAGCTTTTGGGGTGTTAGGCATGAAGATTCACACCTCTGATTGTAAGAAGAAGTGCTGTAGCAAGAACAATTTCCCTTTCTTTCCTCATGTGAATTTCCTATGAGAATAAAGGATAAAAGATCCCAGCACCATTGCATTGCCTCTGCCAACAAACAGCACAGTGAATTCACAGACCTTGCTTCTATACTTTTGGCTAGGATAATGTCAGTTAGTCCAGTTTTTATCCCCTCTCCAGGGGTCTGTCTTTCATGGCCCTAAACAAGGTGTCTTACCTTCACTTTCACTTAGGGTGCTTTTAAATATCTTCTTGCACCACCTCAGGGTTGTTTTGGGTAAGACTGTGCACATGGGAAGCCAACACTAAGCAGCTGCATAATTTTACAGTGATTCATAACCTTCCAGTGTCTGCGTTGCCTGGGACACAATTCCTGGCAAAGATGAGATTACTGGTGGGCTGAGAGATCCTGATGGGTTGAGACCCAGATAGATAATCATAGCAATGACATAGATTAGTAATTTTTCCCTTTTTCTATAGGGGTGATGAACAGATTGGCAATTAATATACTTAGATTCATTGAAATCCAGTGAGAGTTTTGCAAATTATGTTATTAGGCCCTTGATTCTACACAAAGTGTCAGGAGACAAAATCAGACACTGATTAAAAAGGATAAATCCAGAAGAGTCAGAGTTCATGCCTTAGATGTTGAAAAGCTAGAAGTTATTTTCTATTTTGGACTAAATCAATCTATAGCTTACTCAGACTTTTTAAGGCATATATAGGTAAGTAAGAGTAAATATGAAATGCCCATTGCTGAAGCTGTTACCAAAAATTTCTGCATTCCTTCTCCAAAAGAGGAATATATTACTCTGTGTTTTTAATGGGGCAGCAGTAACTTCCTAGTATTATAATGTATGCCTTTTAAATATTAGCTTCACACATGTAGAATTGCCACTGCTTTGCATGGAAATGACCATTCATTATCAGGGTTTTAAATATCATTCACTTAGTTCCCTTCCATGGCAGAAAATACAGTTTGAATGCTCTCCTCTCCTGATTAACATTTGACAATATTTTGGGAAGTAATTTTTGACAATTGCAGCTGTTGGGAAAAAAGGGAAAAAAGGGAAACTTTTATCAAAAATAATAAAGTATATAAATATATGGTAAAGCATTCACACTATATTTTGAAACATCACAGTGATATATATTCCGTTGCTTTCTACTCTTTGAGTATCGGAGGAGAATAGCAATTGTGAACAAAGAGTCAAGAATAAAGCTGCTTTTCAGCTTTTATGAATATTGCATATCTGGTGGAATCAAGTAGGAGAGCACAGGAAGGTTCCATTAAGCAATTTTCTTGCTGAGAATCCAAATTCGAGGCTATCACTTGTTCTGTCTAGAACCAAATAAACACTTCTGCAAATCCAGGAACTGTACAAATTCATAAAATAATTATTGTTCAGGAAGTGTTCCCCGAGGAAGAAAAGATTTCGGACAACTTAACTTACAGACTTCACAATTTTAATGTCAGATCTTCAGGAGTTTAAGAGTCTAACCTTAGTTATAGAAGATGAGTAAAGGAAAGGTAGCACCAATATGCTGAGAGTGCTGGAACTGTCCAGGTGACCTAAATTTTACAGGTCAGTAATGATAGTATTTATTAACCATGAATACATCCTCCTATCCACCTGTGCCCATGCAATGCCAGCCACTCTTTCTATTAGTCATTTGATAGAGAAACCACTATTGCAGTTTTGCCTAGAGAATGACTGAAGAAGGTCCTCCGTCTCTCTTTTCAAAATGGCAGAATGTGTACTGGGCCACTGAAGATGCATGTATATGTAAGGATTTTTTTCAGAAGCAACAACAGCCTGCTTGGGTTGTACAGTGGCTCATTACTTCCGTGGGTTGTACTTCCTCATTACTTCCTCATTACTTCCAAAAGGCTGTGTATGTCAGGCCTAAGCTCCCCTAGATATCCACTTTCTTGGTAAACAAGGCAATGAAGATTTGTGTGTCATTACAGCTGCCAGCGCGTTGATGGTCCAAGTAACTTTCCAGTTTCGTAAGCTTTATGATATTGCCTGCAGTTTCTTATCTGTGTTTTTGGAATCTGCTAAACTCGGGACAGGTGAGAGTTGAAGCATTGCATGGAAAACTGACAAAGTCCATAGAGAGGCCATCAGCGTGTTCCTCTAGCTCCTTGCTGCTCAGCGGCTGCTGCTTTTGAAATGTGCGAGAGGTCTTAAAAATGTTCAGAAAAGGCAGCTTGAATTCACCTTAATACCTGATATTTGCTTGTGTACCAGCTGATACTTGCCCAAGATGGATTATGGCAATCCCACTGGGCTGTGAAAGTGGGATGTTTACAGAGCTGTTACTTCCACATACTTGCCCTGCGGAATGCAGAACATCTTTTGGCATGCGCGTGTGCTGAGTGTGCCTGGACACATCCATATGTGAACGTGCTCTGAAATGAGTCTCTTTAGGCAGAATCAAATGCCTGAAAGCTTCAGAAAATAAATTCTTCAGGCTTGAGTTCCTTTACAAGTAATGCAAATATAATAACGATCGATCTTCATTAATTGTTTTGAAGTGCCTGAATGCTGGGGATGGCTTAAAATGTTCTTACAATGAGACAGAATCCCACTACAGTAGTTATTAGAAAGGGTAACAAGGTTCTTCCCTCATAAACCTTACAGTCTAAGTGTGCATATAGCGAGATAACTACCAACTGATTAAACACGCCACAATTAAAAAAATCAGGGTAAGAACCTCTGTCAAAATGCAAAATATTATTATCGCTTTGAGGTCATGTAATTTACAACATTAAAAGCAAAGCATATTGGTTTTCTATGAGTCAAAAATTGTGTTTCAAATGAATCATCGCCCTCATGTTGACAAAAGACAAGGGTATTCTATTCTGTTTACAGGTTTTATTCTGTTTATTCTGTTTCCTTGGCATTGAGGGTAACAAGATTTTTACATCAGGAGTAACAGAAGATTATGTAGAAAGAACAAAACTTTTTAAAATAACTATCATTCATGTTAGTTCACCCTTTGATTCTCTTCTTGATAATCATTCATATAATAACAATCTACGTGATTTATTTGTAAAATATTAGATGCCTCCTGTATCTCTCTGTCACATGGAGATTATTTACCTGCATGTAGATATTTATGCAAATATTCTTACACAGATTCAACAAATGTGTGTATAAATTTGGAATTTAATTTTGTGCTTAAGAACTTACACATCTTTTTATTTTATGAGTCGCTTTATGCATTTTTTAATTCACATGCCCCTGTGCTACAGAAAAAGGCCAGCATGACATGAGAAGTAGGGGTATTATGCTAGCAGACAAAAGCAGATGCGAAAGTGATACATTTCTTAACTTGATAAAATGTGTGTCTAGCCTTGTTTTGGACAAGGCATCACTTTGTGTACATGCTTTCTTAATAGTAGTTGCCAATGGAAAGACTCCAGAAGTGAATATTGTAAGACTTAGAGATGTTAATTTTATGTGAGCATTGTTAGACCTAAATAAATTTTTGTAATTTTCAAAATTGCTTTCAATACTATAAAACTGGTAAGCAGGATTTCTTCTTGTTTTAGCTTTTACCTGAAAGGCTACGCCTATTTCAGGCATGTCTTTCATTTAAAAAAATGATACTTTCTGATAAAAAGGAAAAAAAAAAAAGTCCTGTCTGAAGCCACCTGTAAATCTGTAACGTTCCAAGGGCTTGATGCACTTTAGCAAACAGGAATGGGAGAAGAACAAACATGGAAAAAAACTCTCATTTTGTGAAAAACACTGAGGCTTTGCTCTTTTCATCACAATTCCATCACCCAGATTCAGAAACCTACCATGGATGAATCAGTTGCTGGCAGAAGTTCCAATAGCCTGGCGGTTGCATTTATTTGAATTGGCTGAAGTTTTTCTTCTAGACGAAGTTCCCATATTGCTCACCTCTCTTCAATCAGGAAGAGGTGTTCACCCAATACACTTTTTCCTGTCCTGGAATGCCCACTGTCTTCCTTGATTTATGTTTCTGTGCAGTGAAGTCTGCATCAGGTGGCACGTGTACACACTGGAGCACACGGATAGGATAGATCACCCTCTATTGCTAGGAAATCTAGTCTCAGCGGGATAGTTTGCCAGAGGCATGTCTGTATTGAACCGATGAGGTATTTTGCTTTTACAGCTAAGAAATTTTAATTGGAAGCATCCTGAACTTGACCTATTTGAAAGGAAATAGAAAGCAGGAACCACTTTTCCAAAATAACTAACCTACACATACCCCTTCTGTGTAATCTAGAATACACTGCTGTTACAGAGGTGCTGTATTCTGTAAGCCTAGGTGTATTACTGTCATGCAGGTAAATCCAGGAAAGTTCTTGTAATACTCTGAGCATCATGTGAGCTTTACGCATTACTCTCAATATGGGAGGAACATTGTGAGGAACCTGCAGTTCTGGTCCACACACATGCCATGAGGTGTGCAGATCTGGACTGGGTATCCACTATACTTTGTAAGGCAGTGTGATCTACATCCCTGGGGGCCACACCCCAAGGTGGTGGCCTGGGCAACTGTCTTTGCTTCCATGTTTTTTCAGTTTCCTCCCTTGTATAATAGGAATATTAAGCCTCACGTGCTTTGTGGAATGTATTGACAGAGTGATGAAAAAATGCTATGTATTGCTGTGTCTGATTGCTGAAGAGGCTGTGACTGTGCATCAGAAGTGGAAAACTCCTGGCATTTGCAAGTCATGAAGTTTCATTCATTCCATTGCACAACCACAAAGCAGGTAAGTATTAAAGCTACAGGAAGGTTTCTGGAATTCTGTATATTGTCTTGCAAAAGTTTCATGATCATTCATGATTAAATGAACATTGTTACAAGATTTGCAAATTTTAGGGTGACAATTCAGAAATTATTTTGTTTACCCTATTTAGGGAAGTCAAATTGATCACAAAATTATGAGGAAGAAGTAAACCACCAACTAAGAATTTTTAGGTGCCTACCCTGAAAAGCACACAAAATTGAAAGAAGTGAAACTAGACCTTAACATAGAGATACATTACATTTGCTCTTGTACTGTGAGATACTGAGTATACGTATTTCTGTTTCTTATAGAGGTTGACTGTTGCTTACTAGAATTGCACATATTATTACTAGAAATGTGTGACTAGGGAGTATTTTGATCCAGTTACTGTAATCTGTTGGATAACTGAAATTGTGTAAAACAAATTTTTTTTGCTTTTAAACTTTGTCTTTGTTTGTTCAAAACTGTTTGTTTTGAAACAGTTATATAATTAATTTTGAAAATATTTTTTATATTTCAGCTAAATTTATTAACCAAATTTGATCTGAATAATTTTAACAGTTTCAGTATGTCCCCAACTGTATGATTCATTAAACTTGCTGCTCGTCAGAAAAACAAACTAAATACGAGAATATCATCCAGCTTTGCTTTTAGAGAATTACTTTATTTCAGTTTACAGTACTGCGGTCTGGGATTTGCAGAGTACCGACTCCAGAATATTTATGGCTACTGCACCAGAACCATAGTTTTGGGGTAGGGTACGTATCAGGAGGAAGAGAATAGAGGCCTGTGTGAGACTTGGGGAGAGGAATGTCTCAAGACACTTACATACTAATACAATGATGAGGTTTTTTTTCAAACACCATTTGCTAGTACAAAAATGTAATTGCCCCTGCTCATCATGGCTGTGTGCTCATAAGAATCTCTTTTAGTTTCTATACAGTAGCTACGTGGTTCAAATACAACTAAAAAGTTGAGGAATACAATAAAATAATGTCTCTAAGAGCACTACTACATGACACAGCCTCTGGCAAGCTCCTCTCATCATGCTGAGTAGAGAGTTATCATCATAATTCTAAATATGCCACATCTTATCCTCACTGCTGATGGAAACTTTTGCATAGATGAGAATGAGGACAGCTTGCGTCTTTAATTGGTCCTTTTGAGGAACGAGGGTTTGTCAGTACTGTGACATCTAGCCTCCGATATGAAAGGAATGGCAACTAAGGGACTTTAATCTCAGCCCTGCCACGTTTGATTTTATTCATGCAGAAAACTGAACAGACTCATCAGACCAAATGCTGAGTAACGATGCAGCTGCTTTCTGCTGGTGGGACATCTGAGTGTCACAGAGCTGTCACAGGCACGCGTGCCACAGATCTTCCTTTGTTGGAGAGGAAAATGACTGTAATAGGAACTGGCAGATCTGTGCCAGGACTGCACTTTAGCTTCACACAACCATACAAGGCTGGTGTAAAAATCAGAAGTGCTTGCCACAACACAGAAGCAATGTTTGTGCACAGGGCAGGAGAATGCACTACGCGTGTTTGTTCTCTGCTTTGTAATTCTTCAGCATCTCCAAGATCTGCAGTTGGACGTGCTTGAAACAAGTAATAGAATGACTCGTTCTTTTGGCTTGGGAGGTTTTTCTTATTTCCTTTGTGGATAAATCAAAGCAGGTTTTGTCTTACCCCAACTTCCAAAGACATTTTTTACAAAGCCAGGAAGAGAAAAACCAGTCTGATTCCTCCCAGGAAAAAAGAGTAAAGTTTTTTCAACTTGCCACTTTCCTATCTCTCTATGTAGTGATGCTTGTAATTGTGTTAGAATCACATCAGAAAATGTCAGAACAGTTCTTTTTGTGAGTCTGCATTTTATGAGCACAGAGGTAGAACTACCAAGCTATTCCCATACTATTCCCATGCTATTATGAGGCTTTGTTGAGCGTTAATGAGAGTACAACTGATATAAAATGTATTTCAAAGGATCTTAGCTGCACAAGTTGTTCTTCAGTCTAAGTATTTTATAGCGCTGTATGCGATGTGATTGACTTTATTGCAGATGTTTATGCACTATGAGAGTGTAGTAACAGTAGAGAAGGGTATTCTGTTGAAATAGTAGTCACATAGTGTAAGATATTTAAACAACTGCAAAACCGTGTAGCATTGTCCTGCTTTCACACTGTAAAATATTTCTGATTTACAAAAGTATTAAAGTCATGCTAAGGATGAAAATATTCTGAGTTAAAGCTGACTACCTATTTTAGGATTCTGGATAACCAATAGTACAGAGATAATTTATAAATACAGAGTTATATTTGAGCTAATTAAGAACTGGTTTTCAGCTTAAGTGGTCATTTACAGTTTTCTGAAAGCAATTGTGTGAACTGTCATCATTGTTGATGATGTAATTTATTTTCTCCCCAAACAAATATGAAGTGGTTTTAATTAATAAAGCAAAAAGCAAAGCCCATGAAATAAGCCGTATTTAGAAAAATTAATAATTAGCCTGTATAATTGCTTTAGAATTAGTACAAAAAGTAGTTCTCAGTCTAGGATGTTTTCAAAGGCAAATTTTCGAAACTTATTACATAATTGTCACCAAAGCTGCTAAACAGAACTGCTGAAATTTCTGCTGCTTTTCTCCGACAACCAGTGGTTGCACAGATGAGATGTGTTCTATACATATATATGTTCTTGTTTGCACTTACAAGCATTAGTCTAGCCACAGATGTGCTAATTAAACCTTATTTCACAGAAGGTACAATATGAGATGGTCAGTTTACTTCAAATAATAACTTTTTCCACTGAATTGTATATTGGAAAATGACATCTGCATATACAATACTACAATCTTCAGTGTGATTACGAATTGTTTGTTTTACCAGTTGCAATCTGAATTCCATTGGGATTGTGTAAGGCTCTTGGCAGTGTTTACTGCCTTATCATTTGTAAGCAGACCGGCAACATAGTAATTAGGAAAAAAAAAATGCGGAAGTTCCTTCCAGATAAACCCTATGTCTTATCAAACCTTTGAGGCTTTACTCATCATTCTGCTTTTCGGCCCTCCCCCTAGCTCTCGAATATCTGAGTTCAGCTTTGAAAAGTCATTCATTAGCTCGGTCGATACCTAAGGGCTGGACCTACCAGGACAGAGTAGGCACTGACTATGGCAAATACTGGTTTTCATGTAGCAGCCAGCTCCGTGGGACAGCTAAAGTAGTTACCACCCTACGTCGCCATGACCTGTCCCAGAGGCTAATGCCCCCCTACTAGACATAGACATTTAAGTGTGCAAACAAGAAGTTAAAAAGTTGGCAAATTTAGAATTTCAGTTCACATTAAACACCACAGTTACAGTGTTTATGTAAACAAAGGGAATCGTGCATTACATGTAGAAGTATGTCCTGTTCATTGCCCCTATCAGGAATGAGGCACGATAGGTGCTGAAGGGAGGGTCATAATCCTTCCAGACATCTAACTTTCATCTGTTGCTGTGTGTCAATCAGTATCTAGTTTTTTACAGCACCTTCCTGCCAAGTATTTAATGGAATTTACAAAGTCCAAGTGGGTTCTTCGGCTTATTATGAAACATATAGAGCAAGTTAGGACATGTCTACCTGGAGTGCAATGAAACGCAGTGCAGCAATTTCCTGATCTAGTAAGTGGCACGGCCTTGCTGCCTAGGGTCTAGAAGCAATATCACAGGACTTGCATGATGCCATGCCAAAGTTAACTGTCCCTGCATGCGTGTAGCCCTTGTGGTGTCTCTGGAAGGTATTCCTCAACAGTGCTATGTTAACAGAGCTGATAACATGGGTGCATCTGTCTGAAACCTAATGGTGTGGCCTTGGGTGCTCAGGAGTAGGGTCTGCAAAAGGCAGACCTCCAACCCGGAAGCCACCCTGTTTACCTGTGGGTCAAAAGCTGAGGAGAGGGATGAGTCTCATAGACCAAATGCTGGGATTTTGGCATCGCAGCTAGTGTGCAAGGGACCCCTTCCATCTGTTCAGTATTCACGACTGCAAGCATGTGCCTGAAGTATGACCACCAACTCTCTTTCAAGAAGGTTAAGCAATGGTAAAGGAATCATGTTTCCTTTTCAAACCATCATGGTCAACAATGATGGGTTCTAGTTCCCATTCTACTGCATATTTAGCATACAATAAGAAGCTCTATCAGTGCAAAAAGATTCTGGGCACCAGTCTTTTCTGTTATTAAGCTTCCAGTGTCATGTTCACACTTACACTTTCTCTGTCTCTGCTGTCATTTTTCCATACAAAATTGACAAATGCTCCAAGAAGAAATGTGAAGTACCCGTTCCAGAGTACCTTACTACCAAGCAGCTAGGGAAGTCTCTTTAAGAAGGTTACAAAGGAATCGAATCCTAATTGCCATAGGGAGTGCTCTAGTCATTCAGATACTAGCTAGAAGAGAAACAAGACCATGATTTGTGTAGAGCTCTGTCTCTTGCACATGATAAGAAGACGCCTGCTAGGTGAAGTCTGGAGGAAAGACAAGAAGAACAGCTAGATTGTGAATCCTGGTAAAGTTTAAGTTTGGATTAGTTGCTGAACTGCCCCAAACCATCAAGACTGAAACATTTCTGAGCATAGACAGAAACACAGCTCTAGGCAGATAAAGAGCTTTACGGTTAAAAAGTACAGTGATTAAGGACTTTCTATCTCTCCAGGTCTAGGTGGCAGCTGAGGTAAGTGTAGTCTTTCTTGCAGGAAGACCTATGTCCACAGAGGTGAAGATTGGGGTTAAGGGCAATCGGAGTGATTGGCTGAGGAGAACAGGGAACTTCTTGGGCCTGGCAGAAGAGAACTTTGAGCAATTTGGATTTTGGCAAAGAAAAGACAGAGGTTAAAACCAATTCATTCTTCAACAAGCTTAATCACATTTTTGATCAAAATGTTTCTAGGTCACCTGACACCTATGTGAGGCTCTAGAGAGAAATTAAGCTGTTATGAATAACTGGGCAGAAATGAGGGTTAGGTATGGCATTTTGGGTTATCTTTTAATTTAATAGCAGGCATTTATCTTCCTCTCCTGCCCCATCTTCCTTATTTCCCAAAAGAATCTAATGTCTTGACAATGAGTAATAGCACAAGAAACCTAATTTTCTGTTCTGATAACAGAATCCAGTTTAGGATTCATGATTAAAATTTAGCCATTCAGAGATGTGCAGAGATGTTCATAATTTATGATGCCAAATGATGTGGCATCATTTAAAGATGCCACAACAATGCTGGTTTTATTTAGATATTTCAATTATATCATGCAGTCAGTTGTTTTCTAGCAAAGGTCTAATTAATGTTCACTTGTGAATTCAAAAAAAAGACTCATGTGCTACAAGAATAAGGCATTTACAGAAGGACCTGATGGCTTAATCTTGTCCCACTTATTTGGAGTTACTCTGTTAAGTATCTCCCTGCCCACTGCCCCAGCTAAGATGCAATGAGTCCTAGTTTCTCCTGACTCACTAGTGAAAGGTGCTTTTAGAGTCTGCCTTGCATTCTGCAGCTGCTTGGGACAGCAACTTGCCCACATTCAATGTGATTTTTGAGCAATTTTGACTTCATACCTGCTGCTTCAGGTCTATACAAGATATTTTTGAATGTATATTTATGTAAAGTCTTTGGGTTGGGTCGGGTTTTTTTAATTGTGCCCAGAACTGAAGGAATATGTGCTATCTGTGTGCTTTAACTATCCAGGCCAGGTTACTTAATCTCACTGGCAGTCCTGCAGGGAAACTGGGGCTCATTGGAAGGTGAGGGATAGCACATGTATATGGGCTAAAGACCATGGACATTGCCTGCTTCTAGGAAAAGAAAACCAAGGAGATGTTCAGGTCAGGGTTCTTCTGCTGACTCCCCCTATGCAATGGACCTGGACGCTGCTTGGTGAGAACAAACACCTGACAGCCATTCTGTTCTTGGGCACCCATGCCTTGTTCTTGGTACTCCCTGGAATAGAAAAAAAAAACAGTCAAGACAAGCCCAATTCCACCCCATCACCTGCAGGTATAAATAGCTATTGAAGTATCAAAGCAAAATCATATTTAAAATTAACGCTTCCTCCCAAGACTTACAGTCAGTATCTTTTGTCTTTTGTCTTTTATACAACCCCGTTGACCTCAGTGAAGCCCTGACATCAGCCCCTGAGTCACCTTGAGTCAATGAAGCAAGTTCTGCCTTGGAGCAGAATTATTTTTGTGTTTGTAGTATCTTTCTAAAGTTGTGAGCATGGATTTAGCTCAGTGAGTTCTTAGCAAGACCTGTAGCTAGAATGTCCCACATGTAAAAAAGAAGAATTACACAATATTTTTCCAGGAAGGAGTGTTTTCTTTGGTTAACCTGATCCTCCATAATCTCTCTAACAAAAGAAAATATTGGTTTTTTCTGTTCTTGTGCACAGCAGTCAGCAGATGTTGACAAGTTGCAATTTTATATCAGGCTTTGGCCTGTGTATGCTCTCTCATCCTGAAGAGCAGAACATATACACAAGATATCCCCAGATCCAGTTCGTGCATTTTGTCCATTTCTCTTTCCCCACCACAGTGCGTGATGTCAGTCCGATTTTGCCGCTGTAATCTGTCATTGTCAGCATTCTTCTTGCTCTTTGCAATTCTTTATTCATGATCACTATTTCTTTCATCTAGTCTTATTGTTATGCATCATTTAACTTATTCAGCAGCTTAAATTCTAATTATTGCATTATCCCTGTTGTTCTGTGATATGAAGGTAGAGTCCAGCTTTGTCTGTCACAGCTTGGGGCTGATGCAGATGTCAGCTGAATGACCATATATTGGCTGGAGTAGCCATTTTCTTGTTATCTAAAAGACAAACATGTAGTGGGCAATTTCATTATGCTAATTTTTCTCTTAAATTTTAATATTCCAATTAATGTCTTAAAATTAAGACTTAAAGAAGACTTAAAATTAAAGTTTTAAAAAAAATAAACTTTTAAATTTAAAAAAAATAAACTTTTTAAAAAAATAAACTTTTTAAAAAAAAAACTTAAAATTAAAGAAGACTTAAAATTAAGTCTTAAAAAAAGACTATATACTTCATATATGTACATAAAAGAACATAATATTTCAAAAGACACACGAAAATGTCATATTTATAAAATATTTGTGCTAAGAAAATGCTGAATAAATGTGCACTCCAGTTCTTCCAAATTCTTAAATACGGCCCTGACCTTAAGAATATGTATAGTCTTGCTCACTTTTTGACATTG
>VYZM01001989.1:603787-663033 GCA_013398915.1 Dromas ardeola | reverse complement strand
TGAACAAAGGAAACAAAAAGAGGAAGTAAGGAAGGAAGGAAGGAAGGAAGGAAGAAAAGAAAAAGAGAGAAAGAATACTTTTGACTTAAATTTTTGAATGTTTATAAATTCTTGAGGATTCTGGTATGTACTGACCACTTGCAGCAATAAAAAACCCTCTCTCCTCTCCTTCAATTTTCTAATCACCACTGCCCCCACTGTGCTTTCTGTGGGTGAATCACAAAAGGCTTCTCTATTAAAGCCTGCCTAATTGTGCCCTCACATTTTTGTTCACATTAGAGAGATCCTGGCTGCAAAGACAGTGAGATAAGAAACTATATTTTCCTAATATCTGAAGTAATCCTGAAACAGCATAGTAGTTCTTGATTTTGCTGTATACTTTGTGTAAATTTTTAGACCTGACACGCAGTTCCCATTTCTGTGTTAGTGCTATCAAGATTCACTGAGGTGTACTGGAGCACAGGGAACAGTGGTCCAGCTGAAAATACCGTCTGAAAACTGAAGTGGAGGCACTGTCCTTTGAATGAAAAATTGCTTTTTCTTCTTGTTGTTTCTTAAAATAAAAAAATCAATAGAGGGAAGAAAGAGAGTTTTGCTGAGAAGACTGTTCCTTTCAATTGTGTAAGAAAGCCTGAAGCACACTGATGATGTCTTTGTGCTTCTGTGTTGGATTGTAAAAATGAGTATTAATCTAGAAGCAAAACTTGGTTAAAGCATAGAGCGCAGGGAGGATGATTCATATGTGTCCATTTCTGGAAATGCCTGTGTCTGTTTGATAACACAAAATTACTCACAGAAGTAAGGATTGGTATGTATACTGTTGTAGGTCTGGAAAATAGTATATAATAATAATAATTCTTTATAATAATTAATAATTATATATACTACCTTTTTTCTGGAGGCAATAAAAAGATGAAAGTATAATTTTTCCTAAGATATCCATCGGATCCCTCTGAACACCTCCTGCCTGGTGTTTTGCTCTAGCCTTTTTCAGGTTCCTGTGTTGGATGTACTAATCAAACTCTGCTATTGTACGAACAGTCTATAAAGTAAAGTTCTTATTTTTTCTTTTCCTTCCCCTCCACCCTAACACTTTCCACAAAAGCATTTCCCTCAGAATTGAAGGGAATAGCCACCATGGTCAAGTAGTTTGGAAGAAAACCCCCAGCTTAAGCTATGTGGCTGACATGATCATTTAGCTTTTGTGATCTTCTAGCCTACATTAATGACATAGTTAAAATTTCAGAAATTAGTGTTTGGAGGAAGAAAATTAATCGCATGTCTGGTTAGTGTTTGTGTTTGTAATTTGGCTTATGAATCCCAGAAGTGGATTTAGCAGCACTCACTTGAGGATCTGGGGTGTTTCACAAGAAAACTCTTCTTCTTCCTCAGCTCATTCTGGCATTCCCATAGCACTTTCCTTGTAAAACCATTCCTCCATTCTGGGGGGGACTTGCTCCTCTCCTGACTATTACCTCTTGTGGTTATGGTTATCTGCCAGCTTGCACTGTGGACAGAACCTGCTTGCAACTGTCCGTGTGTAGCTGTGCAGACAGCCCCGAAGGTAGACAGGGGTTGCTAGTGGCGTGCAAGGCACGGTGGCCTGAGGGTAACTCGCTCTCCCGCTTCAGACATAGCTGAACATTTCCTATGAATTGCTTGCTTTGCTTTTTTCCTCTCCTTTCCCTACTTGTGAGGTCCTTCAGGTATGCTGCACCTTCAGTTTGCCTACTGGAGTTCAGAGACAACGGGTCTGAGAGTGAAATATCTGAGCAGAGCCGGCCCTTGACTTGTGACAAGTGGCGAGTTGCAGGAAATGCTCATTTTCTCTAGCACTGTCTCTCTTTTCTTCGTCTCTGCTTTCACTGTCTCTGTTGTCTCTAGCTCTTCTTTATCCATAATGTATGATAAGGCAGCAATAAGCTGTAGATTGACTTGATTCGGTGTGATGGGAGGTTTCATATGAAACTGAGCTCTGTCATAACTGCCTGTGGAAGTGAAGCTGACTGCTTACAGTTTGTGAACCTTTCTCTTTGGTCTCTAATAGTTAGCCTTGCATCATCAGCCTCATAATTTAATGGCTATTCAACTGCTAGAATGTATGTCAAAAACAACTTGGCTTTAGTTTTTGCACAAGGGAGCTGAAAATGCATTCTATAAGATGGGACTCAGAGAGAAGAGTTTCCATATGTAAAGAAAGGGAAATGAAATTCGACAAAAAGCACAAAAATGATAATGTGGTTGTGCTCTTGTTTTGTTTTCGTGTACATTCGTCCCATCCCCATCTCTCTTCCTTCTCACGAGGCTGAATGCAGCTCCAGCTGTTTCTGGTATGTTTCCTACAGCATCTCCAACATTGATCTAACCAGCAAACACTCTCCCCAGGCCTAAAATAGCTTTACATTATTATTTCACAGTTGTATTTTTTGTCTCAGTCACTCAGCCACTGTGGGAGATGTAACTTACCCTTCAGAGAGGACCTCTGAGCATTAGAGGCTAATGAGAACAGCTGACAGGCATTCATGCTTCAGCCTGCAGTGTAATGAGTTCAGCAGTTGTGCGTTTTTAAAGCGCTGTGACACAGAGGTCAGGGGATGATATCCAGGGCAGAGTTATGGAAGAGGATTAGGATCAGCTAGGCTTTAAAACTGCTGATCACATTTGGGGAACTAAATGTAATTTGTCTAGCTCTGATAAAATTAAAAAACATACAAAACACGACCCTATTTCACTTGAGATAAAACATCATATTTAAAATCTGAAAGAGATTGTAGTACAATGTTGCGGTCCTCTTACCAGATATGTAATGCCATGTAGTCCACCTGCATAGGAAATATACTTTGTGTAGTACCATGGATTTCCTTTATGTGATGTACTAGTCTTACAGTTAGGCATTTATTTCTGTATTTTGCTGTCAGGGCTTTGCCATGTGGGGCAGGTCTGAGAGAATTGTTTCCTCTAGGTCAGACTCCAGGCCCTCTCATGGCTGATACAGAAGATCTCCTGGTCCTTCTGGCAGGACTTCACGTGCTTGCACAGCTAAGCCTGTGCCACGGGCAGCTGCTCTGCCACTGGGCACAAAGGTCTGTCAGGGTGGCTGACATGTGCCGGAAAATTTAGCCTGGCTGATGACAATCCAGGGAGGGATTTGCAGAGTGCCAGAGATGACAGCAAACTGTCTGTCACCCTTTTTCTTTTAAAGATTAGATGGAACTACATGAATCATCCTCCAATTATTTTACCAAGGACTGTCATTAAGTGTGTTTCCATATTTTGCACAAACCTGTAATTCTGCTGAGTTTGAAATGACGTGTTGGACAAGGGAAGAAGGTACAAGTGAGGCATACCGCTACATCAGGTTCAGACCCCTAACCCCCGCTGGTTTGATCAGCCTGCCTGGTGCTCTGTGGGAGGCAGAGGAAGCCCAGTTTTCCAACGTAGACACAAAAGGTCAGTGGCCTCTGCGGCAGGGCAACTCGCCAAGCTTGGGTAAGAGCTGGGTTTCAAGTGCACTTGATCACACCTGTGTCTTACCATGGAGGGACTATTATTCCACCTGGGTTTCATGCCTAGCCCAGGGCATATCTACCTGGATGGGTGCTGACTGTTCCCCAAACCAAAGCCAGCTGCCCGAAATGGTAAGCCCAGCTGAGAGGTAATTTTTAATTGCTTATGCTCAGTGCCCTGCCAGGACAGGTACACAGGGCATAGAGATGTCTTCTGTTGTGTGAGACTCGCTTAGACCTGCTGTAACGCTTGCTTAGAGGTGGACTGGGGAGAAAGCTCGATTTGATTTTAAAAATATGCACAGCCATTGCAGACTTCCTCCTCACTGATGCGAATTGTGCATAGGGAGGAGAGGGCTCTGAGTCATATTCCATGCTGCTGTACCCCCAGAAAGCCCCAGAAAGGGGCTGCCTGCACATCTCTACCTAATTCACACAGGTCTATGTGCAACGTGGTGGGGTCAGCAGGTGACTGTTGAAAGGAACACCATGTCCCTCATGATTTCTGTTTTCGAAGGGGAGGGTAAAACATATTTATTGGGTTATATATTCTTTCAATTCAAAGTGTACCCATGTTAGAAAGGTTTGTGATGCCAACAAATTGGTGATAAGCTGTGTGAACTAAAACTAGTACAGGCTAAAATTTTCCAGTGGAGTGAAAACTTTGCCTTCAGTATTTGTTCCCCACCAACCCATGAAATGGAGTTCCCCGTCATTCTCCTAAAAATACTCTGCCAGTCCAGGGGTGCTTTAATCCTGTGATCCGGTTCCTTGGTATTCTAAGCCAATAAAATGTGAAAGGAGTGTATACAGATACATAAGGTGTATATACAGATAATTTGAGGATAATTAAAACACTAAAATTCATTGTTGATTTTAAAAAGATGGGGTAGAGTCTCTTCTATCAAGGGGACACTCATACAGCTGGAGCTATGTGCCACGTCTGCTCACACCTCCTTGGCCAACAGCTACTCCTGCTACTCAGTGAACTATCTGAATACCTCATCTTTCCTCTCAGAGGGTTAAAACTCTGTCATTCTGCAAATGAAATTCATCATTAAGCTAAGAAAAAAGACTACATCTTTGTTCTGTTTTGTTCTGTTTTATTTTGTTGTTTGTTGGGTTTTTTTGAGTAGTTTGCTTTGTCCTTTCTGTGCAACAATACATTTTGTTCATTATAATCTATCAAAATTTTAGGAATACATTGTATTTTCCAACTAGTAAAGGTGATTAAGTTGTCATTTATCTTCAGTGCAAGCTTCCTGGGGGCACTGGCTGTTGCATTACTTGTGTCTGTCTTGGTGAGGTGTCCAAGAATATAAACAGGGCTCCAAGATGTGCTGCAATGCAAATAGTACCATAAAATTTATTACAAAGTTTCATTTTTATGCTGAAACCTCTCACAGGAGCTGGACTTTCTCTACATCACAACTCCTGAAGGAGGCAGGAATGGCTGTAGGCCTTATATTTGCAGAAATTAATCTCAAATGGAACTGATTTAGCATCTGCTCAGTTCTTGAAGGAGGGCACACTCCATCCGCCCTAAAGAGCCCTACAGGGATCATATGTGTATTCCTTTCCTATGGAAAAATAGCTTTTCCTCAAAATATACTGATAAAGATTTTTCAGTTTGCTATATTTACAAATGCTAATCCTTAGGGAAATTTGATTCTAATTCCTCCTGATCCCTGAGATCCTGCCTTCAATTAACCAGAAATATAATAACATTTATGTTTGCTGGTGATTTGCAGAAAAAAAATGCCTCTCCTATGAGGTGGTTATCTCAAGATAGCCCTGGCCTGTGCTGGAAACACTTGTATAGTACCTTCAGCTGAAGTAGCACCAATATTTAGGATTACATAAATGAAAAACCTTCTCTGGAAAGCGTGACTGAGGCCAGGTAGAGAGCAGTCATAAAATGCTTTGGAAACAGGCTTTTGTCTTTTCCACGTTTAAAGCTGTTTGTATGACTACTGCAGCCTTACCTAAAGTTAACGCTGTGCAAACCTGAGTCTCTTAGAAGCAATGTTTAAATGGTTGATTAAAATGTCACTTTAGTCACCTGTAAGCTCGTAGGAATCTGGGACTGTGGCACTAACGTTATCCATTTGGAAACACTGAGGAAGGGGCAGCATCTTGCTACTGGCGCTCCCTGAAATAAAGGAGAAGAGAGTAATTGAGTGCTGTAGCCTCCTGAGAATGGAATGGGCAGATCCCATTCGTAATGTGCCATAAAGAGAAAGAAAATTTCAAAGTACAGCCTAATCTTCCTGACATATCACATGCTGCACACAGGCTTTTAACGTCCTCTGCTCTGAAACACAGAGGAATGAGCCCTGCTTTCCAGAGTAAAACTGGGTATCTCACCCTGCCAAAAAATTTAAAAAAAAAAACAAGCAAACCATAATTGGAAGAAATTAAACCTCTTCCCAGTAGACTGCAGAAGTTATTCAATTATGAAACTCACACTGTTAACCAGGTGCTTCCTAAGCTGCCGTTGGAAAGGGCTGACTGTGCCCCTGCTGCGCTGCTCCCCAGCGGGGCTGGGTAGGAGGAGACAAGGAGCAGGCAGCAGATCCACCTGGAACATCTGGCCTTAGCGGTGCTCTGTGTGTAGCAGCAGCTTCTCAGGGGCAAGGGAGGGAGTTGAGGGAGGCACGATCTGCCCGGTGATGCTGGCAGGAGGAAGGTGTGCGCTGCAGCTCTGCGGGCCGGCAATTTGGCAGGAAGGGCCTGAAGAGTGCTGGCAGATGCCTTGTATCTGCTGAAATTGCCCGGCATGGCATAGTCTGTACAAATGGAACCACGTGCTTCATCACAGAGAAGTTATCACAGAGAATTAATATCTTCTGATAATGACAGAAGAATTTAAAATTTCCTGACAATGTCGTCCCTTTCACGCAAGACAGCCTTATGAAATGCTTATTTCAGGTACGTCATCTTCCTTAAATAGACACCCAAACTGTACATAACTCTAGGAAGAAGAGACCATCACCTCGTAAAATTCAATGCATAATAGCTGTGGATATTTCATTGTAGGTACTGTGAGTGGATGATGAATTTTGTGTTTCATACTGGGTCTGTACAATGCAAACACGAAAGACGAATGGGATAAAGGCAAATGGCCTGTGACCCAAATGTCACACAATATTTTCTATGCAGATTGAGACCCACATTTACAGAATCCTGCATAGCTACATAAATACCATGGGGAATAGTTTCTGAAGGTTGGTGCAGGCTCATCATATTCTCATTCCTGTTTATGCTTTCTTAAATGTATTCTCATTCCAGCATTACTTCTCTCCTCCACAGCGGTACCTTTGTTTGCTCCTTCTTCCTTCAGCTTGCGACTTGTCTTTCAGTTCATTTCTTTAGTACTAGTATTTTCATCCTCAGCCCTTTTGTGGAGCAGGTTTTTCCCCCATCTAACCTCATAGTCCTAACTTCCCCCTTGCTATTCTGCTTGCCTTCTGCTGCCTCCCTTCATTTCTCTAATGCTTTGTCTTCTAGAGTGCGAACCACGACTCCTCATACTCCCCCCTCCTCCATTCTCCACTCCTGACACTCCTGCTCACCCCCTCACAGATGCCCGCTCTACTGCAGCCTGACACCTACTCACAGAAACTCCTGTTGCCACATTTCCTCCCTTCTCCCCAAGAAAGAGCCCCCCAGACGTGCTCTCATCCTCGGGGACACTTATGTTCCTGGGTCCTCTCACAGACACCTTGCCTTTTACCCCAAGGGACACAGTGCCATATTCTGGGTTTCCCTGGCTGTCAAAAAGACTCATTGCCGTCTTTCCATATCCCTGCGTTCTCTCAGTCCTGTTGCTTCTACTCTGACTGGCCCAAATACTTCCATTCTCTGCCCTTATCTGCTCAGATGTGTCAGCTTGGATGAGCTTTTCAAGCTGCAGTCTGCTCTCTGCCACACAGCTACCAACCAGCTTTAAGCAGGTCACAGAAGCTTCATTTTCTTTTTCCTTTTCCTTTCTTTTCCTTTCCTTTAATGGGCAATGCTTTGCATCTTCGGAGATGTGTGGTGTATGAACCTTTTTCACCGAGGATTATGAAAATCCTCAAATTGGAAGCACAAAGGAACTATTTTGTTCTTTCATTCCCCAGCACCTTGTGCTCACCTTGAGTTGGGACAGGCTGCTGGGAAATCCCCTGTCTACATGGCAGAGACTCCTGGAGTCTCCAACATCAGTGATCTGCCTCAACATGACTTGTCTATGAGGTTTTTTTAGTTAATTAAATTCTCTCTTTTATGTGCCTGCTTCTCACAACATTTTGCCTCCTCCTTAAATGTGCTTCACAAATGAAAAGGGAAATTGATTCAACAACAGCTTACAATGATATTCCACTTGTGCAATTTGTACTGTGTGTGGTGGTGTTTTGAGTAGTTGTGGAAATACTCAAAACTTTTTTAGTTCCCCCAGTTTGGAGTGGAAAGTGCAAGGCTGCAATGAACAGGGAGAAAATTCAGCAGTAGAATTTAAATATTTGCATGTGCCTCTTTCAGTGCTTTGGGATGGGAGGAATGGAAATCTGCAAGCATTTGCATCGCAAATCGCATTTGGAAATTGGTTGAGTTTACCCAGCTTGAGAAAGTGTCAACTCTTGACATTTTATAACATCCTCGAACCCTGCAGGGACTGGAACAACCACGATATCCTTTGCAATTGTGAGATACACCTTTGTATTTTTTTCAGGAGCAGAGTGGGACTTTGGTACAGCTCCTGGGTGTAGGTTGCAGAAGAGCCCAAAGCTCTGGATTGGTGCATGTTGCATCCTGGGCCCCTGCAGTGGCAAGGCCTGGGCATGGTGCAGCCCTTTTCCATCCATCTTTCTCTCTAATGCCACATTTCCATAGAAATGATACACAGTCCCATGGCGTTATGGGAGCCGAGGGGTATTTCCACAGGGACATGACTTGGGTGCCACCGTACAAAAAACACTTCAGTATTTTAAAGCACTGTACTGGTTTAGTGATGATATTTGTCTGTGTTAGGTTCATGGTTGGACTAGATGAACTGAAAGCTCCCTTCCAACCTAGGCATTTCTATGATTCTATACTCCAGATAATGTAGTTTAGGCTTAAAGAAGGCATAAATTCCTCTTCCATAAAATATCTCCATTTTTGCAGAAACACCTCTCCACTGTGGATTGCTCCTAGACCCGTACCGTTACATCGAGACATTTTGTAAGATAGAATGGGATGGAGTGTGGATCAGGCTGAAAGAAAGTAAAGGACAAAGGCAGGGAAGGTTTGTACTCTCATAAACTGTTTGTCCCTCTTAGGGAAGGGAGATGAATTATCACTGGTACCCTATTTCCTTTGCAGGCAGCGCCTGCATGTGGGCTAAACTTTGGCTTCTAAGTACATACTTGAGGCCTGCCTTTCTGCATCTTCTACCCCATCTTTTTTGTGTCTTTATTTAGAAGCTCTAGATACGGCAATTCTCTCATTAATATGATGTCTTTCATTTAAAAGCTATTTTTAAAAAATTGAAATATGGCTCACTAACTGAATCTTCTAATTTTCTCTGTACAGGAAATGCTATCATAGGAGCTGCCTTCATAACTTGGGGTAGTGTGAAAACTGAAATATTGGTTTCATATCATATCAGGACTGCCAGATTTTGCTCTCACTGATATCATAACTGTTGCACTAGCAAAAAAAAATGATGCAATATAACCTGATTGCATAATAATTCTTTTGAAGAGGATTATACTAAAAGGGATTTAATAAGATGTGAAATCAAGAACTATATAAAATAGCCATAGTGAAATCACATGAAACTGTAGCATTGCCCAAAATATTGCTGTTAGATCAAAGCGTAGGTTGAATTTTTGCACCATGGAAACAGTCTTAAGTGACCTTTGAGATTACGAAGTTGTTTGAAATGCAGATTCAGTGAAACTAAGGAGAGAGGAGAGAGAAGCATGCTTACACCTTTTTCTGCACACATGACAAGATATAGAATGGCCTCCTGGATTTTAGGACTGAGTTTGAGGAAAAATAAAATAAAAAATCTACTCGTAACCACAAATCATAGGATTAACCCCAAATTAAATGCTGTAAAGCTATAAAACCAGTATGGATGCCAAACAGAAGACTCAAATTGATTACATTAAGATAATTTATCTAGGGTCACTTTTTTCTTCAGTGTTCCTTCTATATAAATTCTGCTGATTTTATATTCCTTATAAGCACAGACATATCACCTTAATGGACATATTATTTTATGTAGCTTTTTTTTTTCTTATTTTAATATGCAAGCTTGTCCATCAAGCATATTTTTATTGTGAGGGGCGCAGAATATTTGACTCATAGGCATTTCGATATGTGTGATATTTAATTGTAGTTTAGTTACGAAATGTAATAACCACTCTCAGTGTAAGAACTTGACACTGCACACTGGATATCCTACTGCTCCTAAATGAAGATTTATTATTATGTGTAATTATGCTGGCAAATAAAAACATGTAGTCTTTCATTTTCTGATGTGTGCTATAGTAGGGTGAAAGGCTTAAATTTCCCGAAGACAAATGTTGGTACAAAAGATCAAAACCACCACTGCTAAATGCAGGATTTATGATGGCATTGATAAATGAAGTGTACACCAAAAAGATTAGCAAAAATAATTAAAAAAGAAATCCCCTTCCTCAGCTCAAGATGGAAGGAAGAGGGAAAGGCTTCAAAAGAAAGCTTCAGCATACCGTTAAGGATTCTAATTGTTACATCAAATTACAAAGGTAAGTTAGCTCATTAAAAATTCTTTTAAAAATTCATTTCTATACTATAAAAAAATACATATATAGCAATTATATAGAAAGTTATGATCCTGATAGTATTTTGGTGAAACATTTAGGCTTAACCTGGATGATAGTGTAAAATAAAATGTAATAATAACAACTAATACAGGTTCTTTTTCGAGCATAAACCCTCAAATTGTTGTAAATCCAGTTCTATTATTTACTGTATTTTTTTTCAGGGACACTCACTCTGCAGTGATTATGAGTGCCTTGATATTTTACAGCAAATACAGTACAATTTGCTTTATTGAACTGAATAAGATTGATGGAGGCATGATTCTTCTACCCATGCATAAATCGGTGAATTTAAAGTCTATGTAAATCTTGTGAGAAGGCCAGGGTTTTTCATGCTAAACTCGTATTCCGTGGGTGAATGACCATGGACAGTATAGTACGACAGAGTAATTCACGTTGGACGAGACTCTGGAGGCCACCAGGTGCAATCCCCTGCTCAAGGGGATTCCTCAAGGTGGCAGGTTGCTTGGGGCTGAGCGTAGTGGGTTTTGTCTTCAAGCATAGAAACACCACAGACTCTCTCCTGTCCCTAACCCTAAGCCTAACACTAGCCCTAGTTGGAATTTCCCTCATTCCATCTTGTATTTGTTGACGCTCATGCTGATGCGTGTCTGAGAAAAATCTGACTCCATCTCCTTTGCACACTACCTTTCAGCAGCGACAGGCAGCAATGAGATGTCCCCTTAGCCTTCTCTTCTTCATGATGAATAAAAACAGTTCCCTCAGCCTTTTCATATATGTCATGCTTTCCAGTCTCCTGACTAACTCGTCCCTCAGCTGGATTTGACACTGTATATCGTTGTCTTTTTTATAATAGGGAGCCCAAAACTTGATATCAATCAAGACTCCACAAGTGCAGATCTCTGTTGCAGAAAGAGTTAAATAACAATCTGAATTCCAACAGCAGCTTAAAAAATCCATTTTAATATGTAATCATAATTATTACATTTTTATTTAATCATGGAAATGTGCCATACAGGATCCTTTTCTATCTAATGCATCACAGATCCCACAGTGCTGTCTGGTCATCGGTGTCCTCAGACAAACATGCCTATCTTTGTGAGGTTTTCTAGTCCATGGACATTGCAAGAGGTGGAGGAAGGAAGCTCACTATGATCTCACTTCAAAGATGAATATTTGTACAATTACATTGATGCTGATGGAACTATGACAAAGCAATAATGTAAAAATTGCCATAGTAGTTGGACAAACCCCAACTTGAAAGAAGTCCTGTCCCTAAAATTGTCTCTAAAAGTCCTGTCTCTAATAGTGTCTACACAGGGAAATAGCAGAGAAAAAAACACAGGGCTTATCTCCCACCAGAATTTCTTCCTGCTACATGAAAAGGGGGAAATACTGCATTAACTCCTTGTAACTCTGCTGAAGTTAGAAAGAAAAAAAAAGGGTTCTTTATAACTACAGAGAATTGGAACTCTACTGAAGACATTTCAGTAGATTTTTCTGGGAATTTGTCTCCATAATTCTTCATCAGGACATGCCAATTCTTCTAGAATTACAACTTTTCTTTTTTTTTTAACTGAGCTGTACTTTTGGAGAAAACTAGAATGAGATAGATCCTCTCCAATTTACACACACAAGGTATTTCTAACTAAGGATGCACCTCATCTACCCTAACTTTTGATGTCTAAAACTTAAATATCAAAATCAGGGCTACTTACCCTGGAAACTGCCTTTAGAAGGAGGTTCATTTTATACTAAAATTCATATACAGCATTAGTCAGATTAATTGGCCTTTCTCTACTTTTCTCCATTGATTACACAAGCAACCTAAGGTCACTAGATCAGGCTCACAAGTTCAAATTTTAGATGTCTAAAATTAAGAAAGGTGAATATCAGTATAAGTGTCCCAAATTCCAGTCACTACTGCAGAGTACATGCTTCTTTCCACGAAAAAGCCTTTGGAAGATCCGTCTTTCTAATGAAAAAGAAAATATATTGAAAACGGTTTTGTCTAGCACTTAAAAAAATATGTTTGGAATCTCAGAGTGTGGGGGAAGAAAAAGTTATTTTTATATTAAACTGCCACACATTTAGGCTTTTGGCCAGTAAATTTAGCAGACCATCTTCTAAACTTTAGCAATACAGAAGCATTGAGCCACTAAGATCAGCTAGTTCTCTATATTAATAATACAGTGTTATGAAAATAAAGTTCCTTTCTTTTTCTTCATTAGAACATTATTATATGAGCTTACTGACTATAAGACAGTACCAGTAAAACAAGATTTTATCATTTACAATAACTTTTACTATATGAATATGATACAGTGCTGGTAAAATGTAATGGAAAATTGTGAGGATGATACGTTCCCGTTTCCTAATATGAAGATAAAATCTCTGCAATATCTTTTAAAAAATGGAGCTCTTAGAAAATACATGGGAAGAATATTTTATTATATCTGTGACTGCCATGTTGTTTGCGGGACTAAATTCAGATTACTAAAGCAAGTGTTCAGCATTGACAGGAGAAGCATAAGTCTGATGGCTGCTTGTTTCTTTTGCATGCAGCCACCATAACTTGTTAGGAAAACGTTTTAGCTAACCATGAGTGCAGCAGCTGTTGTTGCTGACGATCAGCAGATATACTAAAGTAATGCCAGATGCCTACCTTGTGGCATATAATTCAATCGATTTATTTAAACTATTGTCAAAAATAGATATGCACTTTTTTCCTGATAATTTTAAATCCCCAGTTTCTTATTAACTGTTTACTGTGTTTTAAAAACAAAAACCAGAAATGGAAACAGTGAGCAAAGAACACTCATGCAAAAATTAAAATACGTTTTGGATTTGAAAGCTCCCAGGAGAATCTCAGGTTACTTGCACTATCCATTATACCTTTTAAGAGTAGGTGAGAAGCACCATTTACAGCAAAGGCAGGTTTGCCCAAGTTACACTCCTGGACACTACTGTCCAGCAATAGGCTTAGAAATCAGGAATAAGAAAAATAATAAGAAATTATTACATGTACAGGTACAGTAATTTCCACAATAAAGGCCTTTGGATTCTAGCCTACGCTAGAATTTGGAGCCACACAGTGAGGTAGGTAAGTGTTGTACTGACTTTCCAGGTGGTGGAATTCAAATACAGAAAGTCCAAGTGGCTTTGCAGAAATCCATGCAGTAAATCAAAAGCAACCCAGGAAAAGAGCCTTTGTTTTCTGGTACCCAAGCCCATGCTTTAAAAAGGAATGTTCCGTCTGTGACAATATCTTCAGTCCAGCATTGTCCAAGGCGTGGACTGATGACCTCATGGGACTTTTCCATCACCAGCATCTGGGCTTCCACAGTTAGTCATGGTAACTCTGTTGACACTCTGTTTAGTGATGGCTGCCTCAGACTTCTAGGTGTGGTTTTGTGAAATGTCTAAAGCTAAAGTTAGATGTGGAAAAGACAAGATGATCTGACCTATATGCCTCCCATGCAGCATTGCTCACAACAGTGCATATTTCTGATGTTTCTACAAGCATGACTTCAACCTTCCCAGGTCTTCAAGGTTCCCTCATGCCCATTGAGTAAATACTTCCCCACTTAATGATTCTCCCTCTCATTAAGCTTTCCCAATACTCAATCAAAACTTTACCCACCTGTATTTCTATCTCCTTGTTCCCAGGCTTTGTATGAAATCCATATGCCTTGTCTATCAAGAGGTACTTTCTTTCCTTCTTACCAGAAATCCTGACCCCAGCTGAGTGGCTGGCAAGTTGCCATTAAAGGATTCCACATTTCTCTCTTCCATTAAAAAAACCCAACAAATACACCCCTCCCTATATCACCTCATTAATATTGCCTGAGAGGACCGAGGGGACACAGGGCTGGCTGTTGGGAAGCACAGTTCTCTCCTGCTCTCTTTGACCCATGCATGCAGCCCCCTTAGGCCTCACATATGGAACCAGCATCTCCATCCTTGCCCTGCTCTGTGCTCAGCAGAACTGAAGTTGTCAGAAAATGCCAACTTATGCAATAGATTATTGTCCATCACCTTCCTCTTTCACAAAATGCGTCCCAGTGCTATTTCTCTGTTGAAATCAAAGGTTTAGATCCAGGATGGTGACAGTCAGGAGAAACCTGGAGACATACAAGGACATGCAGTGAAATAACCTTCTCCAGTAACCTTTGTCATGAGGGAATAAATCCGTACCACTTAGTAGATTACTCCAGAGGAAAACAAAGCAAACGAAAACAACCTGCGTATATTATTCTTCTGCTTGAGGGACAATGAGGTTATTTTTAGTACATGACTGTTTCAATAATTGCAGTTGCTACTGTGAATGACATCAAGCTAGAAAGAGGAAACTTTTCATACACTTCCGTATAGAGAAAGCAACTAATAGAATAATCATTTTCCTGAAAGGTGAAGCCTTCTTTCTGAGAGGAGTGGCCTTTACCTCTTTCTCTTGTGAAGTGCAGCACTTACTCAAACCACGTTTTTTTATGTTTTTGAGGACGTTTTTTTTCACTGCACTCTCAGTCAATCAGTTCAGCTAGCGCAGCTCCTGCAACATTTTACACTGGAGGCAAGCACTCTTGTACTATCCATTGCCATGACTGAGATACTGAAGATTGCCTCTGCATGGCACTGAAAACAGATTCCTGTTCTTGTGCAGCAAAACAATGATGATTTCACTGAATTCATGACTTTGGTGTCCTAAGGGGTACAGGACTGCAGACGTGTCTGTCACTGTGTGGCTCTAATAGTTGGATATTTAGTACCTGGGTAACGGATGGCTTAGAAGTTTGGTAGTTGATAACACAGTTGCAGCTGTTTCCTTTTGTCGTGTTAGCTGACCTACAGAAAAGGTTTAGATTTGTATCCTAAGGGAGGAGTGGGGTGGAGAGGAGATGAAGTTAAGCTGGCACATATACAGAAAGCAGCTGAGATACACAATGTTCATAGTCTTTTTAAAATGCATTCTAGAAGCAGCCTGAGCACAAAACAGAGCCCAAAGATTTTCTAAGACCGAACTGGGTGTCTTGTCTTGAAAGCGTGTCCCTGAAGGACGCAAGCAGATTGTGAACGTTTCCATGAGGTCACTTGCCTCTCAGGAACGAAAGGGCAAGCTGTCTTTGTGATGGAATTAGGTTGAGGCTAGGAAAGCAGCTTGGGCTAATCACAAGGCTCCCAGTGTGCACAACAGCTGCATCTGCAACACTTGCTTTTACCCATTTAACTTCAGGAGTCTGTAATGGCATCTGCAACCCAAAGCAAACAGCTACTGTTCACACCAAAGTTTTCCTCCAGTTTCAGGCTGAGTAGCCTCGGCTGCTGGCTGTGGGCACTGTCAAAATTAGTGGTCACCATACCCGACCACTTGATATGATTATCTAATTACAAAAATGCTGTTAACTCACAGAAGAAACCTCTTGCATTAGAGAAAAAGGGGTGATTATTAGTTTCAAGTTTTGGGATCTTTCTCCTTACTTACTGTCTCAGGATAGTTTTTTTCTTTGTAGGTCAGAGAAATACTGGTGTGGGGCCTTGCACTGCGAATTTGTGTGTGTGGACATGTCCTTCCAGAATGCATGCATTTTGCCAATTGTAGCAGCTTGAGTAAGATTTTCAGAAATTTTCACTTACCTAATGAGATCAGGCTTCATTGAGGTAAAAAGAAATCCATCTTTCATTATTATTCTTTTTGTAACTTTATTGGCTTCTAGTTGAATACTAGATACACTGGAAATCCAAATATACAAAATGTAAGCTGCAGCAATTTTTTTTTCTGTTTTTCAATGCTCACACTTACAAACATTGAGTAATCATATGATTCCTACTATTAATGTGACCCATGACATCTAAATGATTTGTGAACTGTGAGCAAGCTTCTTACAAATATTACAATGGGCTGTAAAAGTAATTCTCATGCTGAATTCTATTTTATAAATGTTACAAAAGATTTTATATTCTGTTTTCCCAGGCTTCTAGTGGTATCTTCAACATTGTGCCTTCTCTACTACAGTGTAAACAATATATTATTTAAAAAGCTATTTCAGCTGTTTATTTTGAGCTGCTTTAGAAATACTAAAGTTAGGAATCAATATCAAAAGAGGTGTAAACCACAGAATCTTGAAATGACCCAAACTGTAGCCAGCATTTTTCACATATCTACTACCTTAACCTTGTATATTTTGCTGTCTAGCTTTCCATTTTAACTTAGCTTTATCTGAGGGTGTATGTTGATGTATACAGGCTTCATTTAGCTCATTTGTTTTCCCAGTTGTAATATGTATTTCAGAATAAAAATACCATTGAACACTATTTACCTCTACACAGTAGGTTGGTCATGAAGGTCTATTCACAGGTTCCTTTGGAAAGCTGTGACCTCATAGCTGAAATTCATATTTCCATTAGTATCTCACGTAAATTAAGCTAAAGCAGCTGGAAATTCATATGCCATTCCTAAAGTAAAATTTTCTTTTTGCACTCAATGGTCAGAAAGCCAATTAATCCTAAATGAACTGTAAGCAAGATACTTCCATCTTTGTAGCACAAAACTGTCTGAAATTTAAAATAAATTTAGAAAAGGAAAATGACAAAGTGTCCCTGTTTCTCATTTGACGTTACTTAATAGACATTCAGAAATGTATTTTGATTAATTTATTTTCCTTTTACTTTTTCTCACTTATGGTTTCAGTGTCATTGTTCTGTGGCTAATCCACTACTTCTAATCATTTAAATACAAGCTGTAGTAAGAAAGTCCTTAAAAGGTGAAGTTGTCATAAAATTTTGCATTAACAGATATCCTGTGTTTCCCACAAAATATACAAACTCATATGTGGAAAGGGGATGCAATGAGATTTAGTGAAAGGGGTGCCCCATAGTGCCAAACAGCCTTGTACTGAAAAACATGTCGAATCAGGCTTTCTCAGGAAATCTCTGTTACTATCTTAGAAGCCAGAAAAATACCAGGGTGAATGTGTGTATGTTCTCTGTGTGCCAGCACTGGGTTATAGTGAAGCCTGCAAAAAAACAGAGCAAACTACTCGAGACTTTAAAAAATTAAATAACATATGTTCAAAGCTCAGAGGAAGTATTTGTTGACTGTTTATTTAAACAGATTCAGTATCCCCACCTTCAAGCCAAAGACCTTTCCAAGAGGCGGATACCTATTGCCAGCCCAGTTGTGGCTACCTTACTCTTCATGTTTGAGGAAAGAAAATTTGAAAACAAAGAGTTCTACTGAATATTTTAAAGCTCTAGGAAGAGCACCGCTAAAGCAAAAGTGATTTTATTTTTTTTTTTTAATGTTTGAGAAGATCAGCAAAGGCTGTCATTTTTCTTTCCATGAACCCCTGCAACTCACTACTCCAAAGATGTGTGGTCAGTAGGAAAAGAAGAAAAGCCTCCACTAGTTAAATTTTACACTGAAAAAAAAGGTTTGTTTCCTTTCTAAAAAGGAAATCAGAAAAAAAAAACCCTGTTGAGTTTTGTGCAACTTGATGGATAGATTAGCTTCAAAGAGAAGATAAAAGATAACTGATAACAGACAGCAAACAGCTGCATCTGTACATTGATGGGATTTTAGCTGTGCCCTAAGGTTTAAGTCCACACAGATTTGCTGTAGTTGTTGAAGGAATAAACTCAATAACATGTTGCAAATATATCTCTTTTAATGACTGTAGTAGAAGATATATAATTTGTCTACCACTCTTACTTCCTTTTTCATGTAAAAATACAACAAATATTTCATGTTTTATGAGTTGCATTTCCTAAAATGGTGATAAGTATTTTCATCTTAACAGGTTTAAATAGGAATCCAGTACCTAATTTTTGTAGATTTGTTTAGAAACTGTGGCATAAAACATCTTCTTTTGGCTTGCTGGTGGTCTGCACTTAACCTCTAGATACATCAGTAAAATGCTTATGTGATTTGCATAGGTTCATTGCTGTCTGGGAGAGGGAAGCTAATTACACTACTTTGCATAGAAACATTGACAAGTAGTTCTCCAGAGGGATAATGTCCAGTTCCAACCCTGCAAGAAAGACAAGAGAAATATCGCTTCCTTTCTTACACTTTTGAACTAAGTCAACAAATATAGTCAGGTATAAAAACTCATGAAAAATGCCACCTGATTCTCATTTGCCATTTATGTCAATTTCCATATTCCTTTCAGTGTATTATCTTTCAATCTTTCACTTCAGTCTTGCTTTCTAGTGCAATGCTCTCATCTTCTGTCTTTAGGTTCTTCTTCCTCCCATTCGTGTGCTTTCTTACATACTGTCCCTTTTTCCCTTCTCTTTTTTTCATGCTTTATTTCAATACCTTGCTTCTTGTTGCATGTTTTTCAGTTTTCATCTGTGCTTCATCATCAAAATCAATCCATTTTCTTGGACTCTTTTCCTCACTTTTGTCTCAAGTCTCAGTGTTTTATCCTTTTGCAATTCCCTTAATGTAACTTCTACACACAGCAACTGTATTGTTTCCAAGCTTCCTTTTCCGTTACCCCTTAGGGTATGTAGGAAGGCTCCAAGCACATCATAGAAAGCATGGGCTTTCACATGAACTTGTGTAATCTTAAGGCTATAAATCTGGCAGCAGTTCTAAACTCTTTTTTTTCTGGCGATCAATCTGACTTTTGGCATTATGGGCTTCAAGCCACTTTTAGGGTCAGTTCTATCTATTACACAGGGTTTAATTGCTTCTTTCAGTTGATACAGCTATCAGTGTGGGTAAAAGGAGGCAATCAGTTGTACAGATTGACAGCCTAATATGAAGAAAAAACACTGCCAAGAACAAAACTTTATGTGCGTTATCTGCAATAGACATCAAGATCATAGAAAAGCAATAATAACTATTTACAAGAAATGTGGGCAAGTCACGGCAATGTCTACTGGTCCAGCACAGCTGCATTTGAAAGCTCAGAGACAGAGGATTCATGGTTTCCTGTAACGTAAGGAACATTTTGCATAGCTGCAAGTAGACTCAAAGCTGCAAATTCCAGAGCTCTGTTTCGATCAAAGTTGCCTGACAGTTCAGATTGCAGAAAAGTGGTCCAGGTGTGCTACTAGGCAGCAGGTTTGGGGATAGTAACCAATGGCTCAAAGTGGCTATAGCAAAGTCCTCTGTGCAGAGGGCAAATATGGGTCTTGTACATCTCTAACATCCCTTGTAAATCTTGAGGTGGTTAATTGGGTCTTCTGCTTTCTGTAGTGTTCTGAAATTTATTCAGCATGAGTATGGTTCAAAAAGATACCAAGACCGTCCTTATAACAAGATCCCCAAACCCTCCATTCATTGCTTTTCAAACAGAGCCAATATTATCATAGCACTGATATTTGACTGCTTCAGTTAGGAGAATGGTCTTTGAAACGCCGCTTAAATTGAGGCCAAAGGGAAACATAAATGAGAGAGATTACTCTGCATGTTGAATAGAATTTGCATTTGATAATTTTACTGTCATTTCCTGTTGTATGTATTATACCTTATAGTAAAGCTGCTGTGATATAGTGCCTCGTTTACAGAGTGTGCTTCAGAGTATGGACTCCTGTCTTCAGTACTGTGATTTCAGTGCAGCATTCAACACAAACTCACTGGGCGAGAAGGCAGCCTACTTCAGATTATAGCGACTCTCTTTGGACAGTGAATACATGATTTTGAATTTGTTTCAGAATTTTATTTGAATTTAATCTTTACTCCAGTTCTTCTTTCCCTTTTTATTTATTTCTTATCAGTTACATGGAAAAATATTTCAACCTGTTAAATTTTCCACCATTTTTTTAAGTGACTTTGAGTTCTCTGGTTACTGTTCTATCTTGCACTTCTTTAGTAGCTGTTTTTGTGGCTATGGGCTTGGGATAAATTAAATTTTACCAATTCATATGGGCCATTTCATGTTATTAATAAAACATTTGATAAGTTTATAGAGACAAATCCAGGGAAAGATGCAGAAGCCTGCAAGCCAGACGGCATGGCGTACAGTTTTTAGCTATTTGATCTCCAGACTGGAGCTCTAAAATCAAAATTAGGTTCCTGACAAAATTATGAGAAGAGGTAGGCATTTCAGAATCACCTCAGCAATTTAAGCTAAATGAGGAGATGATAAATAGGAGATGCTGAACACAGGTATGCCCCTGGCATTTCATCACCCCTGTGGAGCTTAGGCATTTGGCTCAGATCTCTTCAGTGCATTTGATTTCCTTCTCTGTGTGGTGATAAAACATAGCAGTGATGTTCTCTTTACGGCCCTCCAGCAAAACCAGCGTACGTTGACCCGTGGGACAATACCCCTCATCTAGTTACAGCATATGAGTCTCGTACTGTCCATCTCTATTGAGTCTGAAAGGCTAGAATTCATCTGGTTTAATATGGACAGTAGATATCTAAGTCTGATTTAATTGTCTAAGATCTGTTTACAGTCAGTAGAAAGAACAGGGAATTTATAGGGTTTTGTGGACACTAAGGCAGAAAATAACACTGATGAACTACATCCTGCAAGTGTTTCACTGGCCACAAATGGAACTGAGGGTGAATATCTCAGACGCAGACATCTAAATTATAGAGCCTATGCTTAGGTGAGATGAATCCTATCCAGAAGAGCAAGCATGTCTGCTGGATTACGCCACAGGAGAAGCAAAATTAACAGGCCTTTCTGGATTGCTGTAGACTAAAAGTACCTAGAAAGCTCTAGGTGGTTGCTGAAGTCAGGCAAATAAGCAGTAGCTGAATCTCATTTTTTGACTGAAACATCTGCAGTCTGGTTGTTTAAGGTATCTAAATCCCATTTTGGATCTGGACTGGCTATCACTGAAGTTCAAAAGATGGGTTTATTCCTTTGTTTTTCCTGTAAAGGACTGCGCCTTCATCCTTATCCTCCCCATTCTTTTACTGTTACTGAATAATGCTGTAATTGAACTGCCCTCATACAGCTCTTAGTTCATACATTTTTGTGTGCTTTGTTGTGTTGAAATTAAATGTAGAAAAGGGAAAGAAAATCATCTGAACCAACAAATGCACTGCTGTGCTTTGGAAATAACTTCCCTGCACATAAGAGATATTCAGAGCTACGATCCATAAATAGGCAGAGAACACAGCCAGGGATGTTTCTATGACTAATAAGTCATTTTATATCTTCAGTATGAGAATAAATAGCTTAGTAGATAAAGTAAATTGTGGAAAGAAATTTTCACAAATATGAACCAAAGTTGATACAATAGAACAGTATTACACAGAGATTAACACAATTTATTATGCTTGCAGAACAGTGCACCATTTCTCAAAAGCTAAATTCAGTGTACTTTAAAATAAAAGCATAAAAAAAGTATAATATGCATCTTCTCTCTTGGGGAGATGACCTTACGCTCACAGCATAAGAGAACTGTTTCTCCTTTTGGGATAGTTTGATGCATGTTGATTCTTTTAAAGATTCTTTAAGAACAAAAAAAGAAAAAAAAGAAAACCAAACCAAAACTTAACATTACCCTTACTAAATTAATAAATACTAGCATTTCCAAGAAGCACAAAGGAATGGGAACTTCAATCTTTCTGAAAATGGACAAGCAGCTCTTGGATTCGTTTGATATCCAACCCAAACACCTGAATCAGCAGGCACTTACAAGTGGTTATAGTGTTTTTCACTTGCTGTAGTCCAGATTAGTTAAAGGTAGATTTATTTGCTAGCATCATGATTGTTGGCCTAACCCTTTAAAAATTTAAAACTAAATATAAAGCTGAGATAAAATTCAGTTTAAAGGGAATGTATTAGCCTCTCTGCTCTTCTGCTCAATATTATTAATTAATCCTTATATTTGATCACAATTAATGCACTGCATATACTTTTTGGAAGACAAACATGAACCCAATAGTTCAGTTCGTAACTAAAAGTAATTGGTCACTGTTCTGTTCACTGAAGTGTTCCTCACATCACGAAGCTATTTAAGGACTGGAGCTTAATGTTGGGAAAGAAAAAAAATGAAGGGAAGGAGACGCAGACAGATTTTTTTCTGTCTGTATAAATTCTCAGGAAACCACTATCTGCATGCAGTTGGATGTGAAAACAGAAATCTTCCCCAGTTTTGTTATCAAGTCAAATCCCCAGCTCAGGCTGTTCAACATTCGTAACCCTTGGGAGTGTATCCTGCGTGCCTGCTAGAGGAAAGCTGCTGACAGAGTTTCATGTGGGATTGGACTGTGTGTTGCTCTGCGTGCTCCCTGCTCTGTGTGCCTCCCACGGTGCATGCTGATACCGCTGGTATGGGGGATTATAATGAAATAATTTCCTTCTCTTTCCCTGAACTCCAGCAGATTATATACACAGGGCTCACTACTCTGTTTGCACGTGTTCCCCTGTGTGCTTTGAAGTATTGTTCCAGTGGTAATAAAGGAAAACAGATATTGTGTTCCCATTTGAGAATGGTGGGTTTTTCACCAGCACTGGTGCAGAAAAGGTGCAGAATCCTTTAGAGTCAAAAGGAAATCAAATCTAAGACTTCACTTTTTCTTTCTTTTTTTAATGGGACGATTTATTTTCTTCTGGGCAGTTTGGAGAGAATATCATTGGAGAGGGGTATGAAAAACTGACAGCATCAAACATGCCAGATGCTCACAGAAATTCGCTAGAATTATTTTTCTTTTGCTTTATTATCTGATATCTGGCTTCCATTTTTGAAGGCTAGTGAGTAAGGTAGTTCATACACATACTCCACTGTTTGTAAGGAATGTTCGCTTCAGATAAGAACATATTACCCAAGTTAGATTATATTTCTTTTAGCCACAAAAGAAAAATAAGATTATTATATGATTTCAGTAAAAACTGATGTGGTCAAGACAGCTTCTCATAAACACTCATTTTTAAGGTTTACATATCTAGTTCTAAGGAAGTGAGATGAACTGAAAACAGTAGAAAAATTTGTGTTTGCCTTTTACAGTAATAAAGATAACAGTCAAGAGGTATCATTTCAATTTATCTTTTCCCTTTTTACTTAAAAACACCCGGTTATTTGACGTAAGTGGCATCTCATCAGAAGGAATTTATGGATAGAAGAAGTGAGACTGTTCCCTGTATCTCTGAGTCAGAAGTGATAAGGGATTTACTGTAAAGTGTTATATATATGTAATGATAGTGCTCTTAGTTTCACTGCTTTAAGTGCAAGTTTTATATCCTTTGAAGATACCTCTGATTTAAAAATAATTTAATTTAAAATGCATTTTCATTGTTTTGGTACCAATATTGCTTCAGAACTTTGTTTTCTAAAGAAGGGGTAAGAAAGTTGCTTACTTTTCACCACACTTGCTAGTTGTTTCCTTTTTGCATTTTGTCCAGTTTCAAGCATGTAGACTGTCTCTGGAACTGCTCGTGCAACTTGTTGAGAAAAGGATTGCAAAAGCTCAGTCTGAGCCACTTTTATGTTCCCATAGCCTATTCTCACAGACTTTTATAGTATTGAAAGCTTTGACACACATCAATGCTCTTAGTAGAATAATTTAAGCTGTCTGCCCAAAGCCCTAAGACATTCTCCCTATCCTTCCAGCTCCAGAAGGTCTTCTAGATGTTCCGTCTTACCTGGTCAAGGCCACTCTCCATGGGGGTCTCTCTCTACAAGATCTGTAGGGGTTCTGCCGTGGCTAAGAGATCCACATCACTAGATGATTCCCATAGACAAGAAATCCACAAGAAATCTATAATGGCTATAGATAAGGTTCTCCGTGCCTTTGGTTAGGTAGTAGCTAGACTTCAGGTAAGTGACGGAGCAAATCTCAAACCCAGAAGTGGCCCCCATGCACAGATGGGACTTGTGGGCTTCCCTTCCATTGTCATGGCCAATTAATGTCCTTCTGCAAATTGCACTCACTGCTTACAGGGCAGAGTAACATCAGGCAGATATTCAGATATTTGTTAACTGCCTCTAATACATTTTAACAGCTGCCAACAAGAGGGTCTACGGCTGTGCCATTCAGCCTTGAATACAAAGAGGATGAAACAGGTGATGATGTGATTACAAGCGGTAGTGTCATGCTTATAAATTCATGTGTTATCAACAAGATTGAAATTATTAGAAGATAACATCACCGTGCAACCTGGGTCTGTGCTGCCCTGTGTAGTGCAGGCCAGCCCTGCCGAGCACTCCAGGACAGCTTGCCTCTGGCTTTCTCCTCTCCCTGAGGTATGATAGGAGAAGGGTTAGCACAGCTTGCCAACCTCAACTGTGATGGGCAAAGGCGTGAAGGCTCACTTCTCTCTCTGCGAGGGAGCTGCAACATGCCTGTGTTCATTGTCCTGTGCTCCACAGGTACCTAATTAAAAATTGTCCAGAGTTGGACAGATGAATATCACTGGTGCAACCTGAAATGTGCATTACAGTTCTCCCTCTGGATGTGGACTCACAGAGGATGCAGGCTCTGTACAGCCCCAAGGTGCAGAACTGGGAGTTTTCAGCTCAGACTGTAGAAATACTGTTTTCAAGTCCTGGTGGCAGCAAAGAAGTTTTTATAAGGTGTGTACAATGTTTGTGTTTACATTCATAAACATCACAGAGAGTGTATTCAAATACAACTACTTTAAAAATACATTTCTGAACATATTTCTGTTGAGGTCAGGAGATAAAACCAAATATAAATTTGAATCCTACACTTCCTGAGTGAGTTATTTCATCAGTCTTCCTGAACTGTGTAAGTATCAGAAATATTTCTATCAGTTGAGCTAAAACCCAGAAAAGGCCACAAGTAATTTTAGGTCACGGTTGTATCTAAGTGAGAAACAATTTTCATATGAGGATTTTCTACCCCTCCCCTTTGACAGATGAGTACCAGTAACTCTGACCATTAATAGCTATCCCCTGCTCCACAAACGCTGGAGTGCAGCCTGGTCTTTCTTGTGACACAGTAGGGAGTTCAGACTCGAAGCAAAGTATGCTGTAAATTTTCAGGCAGTTTCCCTTTTTATTGCACATCTAGCATAGCCAGAAGAGCTCAGAAGTCATCAGGATATTAACTTGGCTCGACTAAATTACAGGGAAAGAGAAAAAAAATTGCCTAGTGAATTTGCTTACAGTGTAAACCAGTGCAAAATTTGTCTCAGTGTTTGCCTCTGTACTAGTAACCAAATGTAGTCATGCTATAGGCCTGACACAGTCATGTAATCATCCATTCTGTGACTGTGGTCCCTGGCATGCTTTTGATTTGGGTCAGCTAGCATATTTTTAGGCGAAGCCTAGTCTGGTACTCAGGATGGACCAGGGCCCATTCCCAATACACAGTCTGGATGAGCTACCCTACAAAAAGGAGATTTGGGTAGGTTAGCTACATAAAAGTGATGTTTTGCTGTTGTGGCTGGGACTTAAGGAATAGAAACAGTCTCTGGACTTTTTTTTGAAGTAAGCAATTTGTGTAGCAGTTCTACTCCCCAGCAGGAGAGGGAGAGGAACAACTGTTCCCCTTGTGTCTTGAATGGCAGTGTCTGCAGAGGGAAATCCTCTAAACTCCACCCTGACTCTCCGTAACAGTTCAAGCCACGCTTTTCCTAGGCAAATGGAGGTTTTCCACCTCTGAATGGCAAATCATCTTCCTTGAGTCATGATGCATGTTCCAGTGCTCTATGGGAAATGGGTAAGGGTGCCACCTGTTTGTAGCCAGGCGCGACAAGTCCCAGCCCAGGGTTTGGGACCCCTGTGAGCCAGTTAACTCTGACCCATCCCTCCAGCCTGAGTGATGGAAGAGTTCCTGTTCCCATTGTTTGCGTTCCCCGGGAGCTAATCCAGTGCTCGTGCTGTTCCTCTCCCCATCGCACACAGGGAAGGTGTTTTGGAAGCACTCACCAATGCTGTGGTGGGACAAGGATCATCTGCCTCAGGCCCAGCACTTGGCTCTAAGAATACATGGCGCTTTCTTCTTCTCTCCTTTCTCTTTTTTCAGACTGTATTGGTAGCTGACACATTTTTTTGAATGTGCAATTGTCACATTTGTATTTCATGCCTATTGGATTTCCTCCACGTGTTGGTCACAAGTTGAAATGAACAAACTGGTGCATTCCACATAGGAGATGAACACATACCTACCCCAAGATAAACATCTCAGGAACAGCAGCATTGCAACACTGGGTGCAGCAACAATCCCATTTTTACCAGTCATACAGTTATACTCAAAATCTTGTTTATGGGCAAAGAGGAAGCATGCTCTACACAAATGCATATACAGTCAAGAATTTATTGTTAGTATAACTGAAATCTTAAGAACCTAATAATTACTAGTCCATGTCTAATTGTTACATAAAAATGAAGAATAATAATAAAGTTAGAATACTTCTATATAGAAAAGGTCTCAATAATATAGTTGAAATTGTTGTAGACACATTTAGTTTCTACCCCTTCTCCTGGTGGTATGTTCACCCTTCCACTGCTCTTCTGATCCTAAGGTAGGTAATTTCATTCTGGTTGTGGTGGCGGTGATGTTACAGTAAGTTATCAGCATCTGGAGTCTTTTGCCAAATGGATTATGATGTTCATGTCACCAGTTTCTTCTCCTCCTTACTCCAGGATCCACCTGGGGCCATTTTTATGTGTTTGCTGACACACTTTTACACCTTATCATTCTTCATTTGTCTGCAGTTCTGTATTACATCCAATTATACTGTATATTGTAGCTTTTATGTGTGTTAGATATTATTTCTTTGTTTTCTTTGTTACTCTTAAAACTAGTTTTGTCCAGCTCCAAGTCTGCATTTCTTTAACTGACCATGGGATAAGTGTTTGTAGCTGAGGGGTCTCCAATGTCAATCTTGTGCCCCATCTTTATCATACCCTGCCTGTACTGCTCTATGCTGCATCCAGTGGCTCTGCTTCTCAAGGCCACTGCTGTTGTACTGGACTTGTATTTCTTTACACTACATCATTCTGTTAGAGTTATAAACATCTCATCCTGCTCAGAATAATTGTTTGTTACTGCTAGCTATATAAAACCATGGTTGAACCACACAAAGATAACAAGAGGAAAACAAATTAGCCATAGACACCTGGTCAATTAGAGAAATTACTGTCACAGCTAAAGCAAGTAAAACAAAGCTGCAGGCAGGTCAAGAAAAGTTCAGACTGAGCAAGCCTGACAAACCTTACTCCTGAGGCTTTACATATTCAGTACGAAGCTTATGGCCTGTTACTCGCAGTGGCGATACCGTATTACAGGTATCACGCTGGTGGAATGACACAGGTCATATCACTTTATAATATAACTTCTTTTGTGGAAGAGATGAGTAGAAGGTGCATTACTTGAGCAGTTAAAATGCTTGTAATATTTTTTGAAGTAGTTGCCGTTACTGATTTTATGGTCAAATAAATGCTAGGAAAATATAAAAAAATACTAATCTGTCAAAAAAATTATTTCACCCTTGGAAGTCATGGCAAAAAGTGTTGTCTGGGCAGTTCTTTCTCTTTGCTTTCTATCTATTCGCCTCTTTATAACTATGGATGTCAACTGAAAGCTAAATAAGGGTCTGATACCCATGACTGCCTGACAGATTATACACGATACAAGACACAGACAGGAGCCAGCATTTCTCATCCTCAGGGGTACTGGGGCCTTTAGGAAGGAAGAATAGAGTAACATTTTCTTATAGGAAATATTTTTTGATCTCTAAGACTGAGAAGGGTTTTCTGTTCTATACAGTTCCATCTTTCCTGACCTGGAGGATGTATAAAAAAGCAAGGCTCTTCATATGTGCATGAGACAGGAGAATCAGAACTGGTTTTAGTTGCTTGTAATTTCTGCAAGTGACAAAAACAATTGGATGCACCTGAGTCAGTCTTGGTTTTAGTCAAAGTTGAATTCTGTATGTTTATCTGTCCATAGTCTAAACATAAAGTCAAATCCCTCCAAGTGGATGTCCCCATCCTCCAGGACTTTTCCACTGGTTGTAGTCCAGTATTGTAGGTCAGGACAAGAAGACTGATGGTGGCACCCAAAAAAGTTGAACTTAGAAATCCTGGTCCAAGAGAGAATGGTTGTGAATCCCATTACACAGCTAAAGCATTCATCCTGGCAGAAAGGTCTAAAAAGCCTAAAGACACTACTGCCTTTCCTGCTTCATTTTCTGGCCAGTGAAAGAGCTACACTGAATGGCTGACTAACACAGAAGGTGAGGGCATCCCTAGAGACTGAAAACCAAGTAACACCTGGGACAAACGTCCGAGTCTGATCTCATCTTTGTCTGTTGGGCATGCAATCTGATTGCAAAATACAGTGCAATTTGAAGCCTCTGTTCAAGAGACAATTGGGATTGGAATAACAAAGGTGTGGTAGAATAGGAATTAGCTGCATTGTTTGAGTAATGTTGAGTAATTTGCACAGTACCTTCCTAGGCTCTGCCTCACTCGGCCGAGTCCTTGGTTCAGCGTTTCTCCCACGATCTGCAACTTCATTCAGTAAGAAAAAATAATGCATGTAAATAGGAAAGTGTGGCATCAGAATTATAGCAGTTTGGTTACATCGGTATGACCTCAAAAATCAAAAGCCATCTGAAAAATTTTCTAAACTGTTTTTGTTTGTTTTTTTTTTTTTTTTAAATATGCAAGTTACTCATTGCAAAAATAGCTGCCTGAGAACAATTAGGTGGAAAATACAAAACATATCTCTTAGATGAATTCATTGTTCTACTTATAAACATCCGTTGGGATATCACATCCTGGAAAAGCCACTCAGTTTCACTACATATGGAGGTTAAGGTTTGCTAGTTCCCATGCACTGGCGGGCCATAGTTGCTTTGTGTGCACATACAAGAATCACACCTTCCTCTGTATTCAGGCATGTAAATAATAAACATACAGCCAGAGTCAGGAAATTATTTTTCTCATGTTATTAATTACAGCCATTAACCATGAATTTTCTGCAACATAATCAGAAATGAAAACAATTAGTCAGCAGATGATTGTAATTTGCGTTCAGGTAGGTACTCCAAAAGTACTGAATTAAGTCTTGTTTCTCTCACAATGATTTTCCCTTAAAATATTTGCACAAAAACAGCTTTAAGAGGAGAAAACATTCATATTATGTAGGTTAGTCCTTTCTTCTCCTGTCTTTTCTCTAGTCCTCAGCACGTTTCTTTCTCTAAGTCAACAGTACGGCAGTAAACCATCATTTAGAAAAATGCAGACCTGCAAGTCTCTTATTTTCTACTTCTGTCCCATTATTCTAAAGAGGCTGACTCTGCTGAAAAGGTAATAACACCACTAATGGTGCTGGGTTATTTAGATTCTTTAAAAGAAATGCTCAGACCTAATACAGTTAAACTTAAATTCAACCCATCTAGACAATTAGGCAGTTTTATAATTTCAGAGTCAAGAGAATCATGCCAATGGCCATGCTAGATCATCAGGGCCTAGCACATGACAAAGGAAAGACAGAGAAAGGAAGGCTGCTGTAAAAAAAGAAAAACAAAAACAAAACCCCATGTTTTTTTAAATTGTATACATATGTATGTATCTATATTATTTATATATATATATAATTTTATTTTATATATGTGCTGCGAAAGACTGCTTTTAGAAGGGGAAGGTAATTGTGACATGCAAATTCACAAACTAACACAAGTTGGAAATTCAGATGGAGAGACTTTCCTTGTCTCAGATGTTCTCCTGATGTTTACAGACTGATTCTTAGACTTGATTTTCCTGCCTTTGGTCAGCTTGTATTGCGTCAGAATAAGCATTCCTTTGTTTAAACATCCTCACAGAGAATCATGTGAAATCTATAATGGGAATATATACCTCAGTTAAATATTTAATATTATCTGCATGTGTATTTGATTGATGGATGTGGTGGCCAAATTTTACCCAAAACATTTTGACACACACTAAAACATGCACTTCCAGTGCTTTAATTAGTTTTATTTTTGCATAGCAGAATAATTTTAATTCCTTAGGTAAAGATGCTTGAAATATAATTTAAAAAAAATCCTTTCTCTATTTTCTTAACAAGTAGTGCAAATTCAGAGAGAATCTGCACAGAATTAGGATAAAAATCACTAAAAGCTGAAGAATTATCAGATTGTCTAAAATTGCTCACTTAAGCCTTCATTTGATGCTTTAACCTAGAAAAACCTTATTGTTCTTTCTGTAGGGCCTGTTCTTAAATAATTACTAGTTAGCTAAAGAAACTACAAGCTATCTTTTTGAGCTACGACAACCAAGAAACACTTTCTCTCATTTGTTTCTTCTTTACATCCCTCCCTTCTGTTATACGCTTGCTACAATATCTTCAGACTACAACTTCAGATGACATTTTAATTGTAATTGCCAACTAGATTAAAGCATTCTTAAAAAGAAAATTCAAGGGGAATTTCATGCAAATGAGGCTGACAGTTTCGTGGATCATCATCTCAGATGCTATAATAAACCATGCTGAGTGACAGGAAAAAAAACCCACATTTTTCATAAGAAGCATCTCCATTTTAGTGAGTTTTATACCCACTGTTGCATATACAGAACCAAAAGCTGCTGAATGATGAAGACCAAAAATTATCACTTGGCTTCTGAATTTGCTACATCCAAAAATCATTCACCGCATCCCAGTGCTCAGGCAGCAGAGCTGTCTTTTAAAAGCTCACAGCTAGGCAGCCTCTGCTCCCTGATAGCTGTGAAGTTTACTCTGATGTCCTGTTTGGACCATTATAGAATTTGTCATTTTAAAATTTTTCCTGTAATCCAGCAGTTTGTTTACAGCCCCAACCTCACTGCAGTGTTTCCAGATGGGCTTGTCCACTGCGTGTTTTTAGCATCTGTTCATCATTTCTTAGACCTTTACACTCTGATATGGAATAGACCATTTATAGCAATTTTAGTAGACTGATTTCAAAGTTGCAATTACTTCAGCTGACATTAAAAAAGTCTGTGCCAATCTAAGAGCAGTCAGTGACTCAGGAAAAAGACCTTCTCTTTCCTTTTAATTGAAGACTAGGATGTGTTGGAGCCCTGGCACAGAAGCAAACTGAGGGATTTACTTAACAAATCGCCAGTACATATTTCAACGTTTTCAAAATGGCTAAAGGTTTTGTTCACAGACTGCAGACAGAGAACACATTTGTGCAGAAACCAATTGAGAATATCTCACCAAGACATACTTTAGTTTTGGTCCCAGGCTCCTTTAAAATCATACACATACCATTACTAAGAAGTAAAAGAAGACTGTGAGGCTTGTAATGCAAGTCTTTCTATTGAAAAGCCATTTTTGTGTTTTAATTATTATTATTATACAAAAGTATAAGTACTCTGGTATTTGATACAGAGGTGTGGCTCCAGAAGTTGGCACTGAAGTTTCTCCACATGTATGGCTAAAGGCAGGGACATCGTTAAGGAGATTTTGAAACAGCATCGCCCCACTCCTTTGAAAATACCTTTGGGATTATTTCAGTAGCACCTTGCTGATGTTGCAACAATGAAAATAGTTAGGTCAGAGACATTAGCATTCCTTTGGCTATGCTGTTTCTGTTGCATGACTAGGCAACCGAGCCCATTAAACTAATCCAGGGCTGGTGTTTTCCCCAGTTTTTCAGATTGGCTGGCACATTCTTATATATCCATAAATAAAGCACAACACAGCAAAGCTTCTTAGTGTCTTTCTTTTTTTCTTTCTTTCTTTTTTTCATTACCACATTTAACGTAAAACCCCAGTTCTGAAAAGTTACTTTAACTTGATAAACTTTGAGCACCTGTGTGGTGCCACTGGATTCAGCAGGGATTACTTGTGTGCTGCAAGTGAGCTTTAGGCGTTTGCTGAATTGAAACCTCATGTGGCATTTTTATGTGCTGGATGGAACCTTGATATGTGTTTGTTTCAGCCAAATTAACACCTGATCTCTAGCAGCAGGTCCGGAGAAAAGTGAGGTTGAAATCATACTGCTTTTATGAGGCTGATCCTAATCATTAGTGTTTTGGAAAAGTAAAGTCATCTGCAGTCTTGACTACCTCTATTAAATTCAGTGTTACTGGATGTCAGTAACTGCTACTTACTTGGGACAATAATTATACACAACTGTGATTATGCATTAAGTGATTCAATGCAATATTATGGCCTGTTCCCTTTCTAGTCTTCCCTCACAGTAATAGAAAATTGTACATAAGCTTATTAAATGTTTGCTATTGCTAGATCTGGCTGTACACTGGCAGCCAGAGACAATATTCATGTGTTAGATGGATGTTCTGGTACCTCCTTCCCGTTCGTACTAATACACTAGGTCAGATCAGTGGATGTACCTTCTTGACACATTCTAGTTACCTGTTGAGTTACGTGTTTCTTAATTTTTCAGAGCTACTTGAGAACTAACAAGATTATACTTTCAAATGGTCTCTGTTCAAGAGTGTTGTCTAGTGCTTAGAGCAGAGGACAGGCAATCAGTAATCTTAAATTTAAATCCAAACACTTGGTTTTGGACTGTTGTGTGACACAGCCTCTCTTCCCTTTGATTTAATTTCTCTCGAAACAGACTATATAATAACACCATATAAATATGTTTTGAATCTTCATTGACTTATAAAAACAATTGAATCGTCCGGGTGATTATGCTGTGTGAATGCTACTGTTCATAATAATGAGAGATTATTGCGTTGTGTCCGAGGCCTACGGACCTCCTTTAACCACAGTTAAAGAGAATATGATGCGTTTCAGTAAAAGTTTGATGCTGTGGTAAGATTTAGTTGGTATGCTTTTTCCCTTGTTGCCCCTTCACCAGCGGCTCTGCTGCTACACTTCAGTCATTCACCGCGCAGGGATCTTCCCCTGAGCCCTTCACAACTTTCTTTGTCACACCAGAAGCTGTTTTCTTCCATCGTAGTCTATCTGAAATCTATCTGTGAAGGAGCACAGCATTAGGTGCCTGTTTTCTGGGCACCACAATCTTCTTTCAGAAAACATTTTGGCCCAGGCGAAGAATGACTCAACCAAGTACCTTTGCAGAGTTGTGCCTACCCTATTTCCACATCTTCTGTCTTCTCGGCTGCGCTCACACAGCACGCTGACAGCAGCAGCATCCTCTAGCAAAGCATCCCCCAATGTGCTGCTGGTCCTGGCAGCTGGCAAATTACCAGACTTTAAAGCTGGAATATTTTACTTATTAACCTCTTCTATTTTTTTTCAGATTTCAGTTGTGATCTTATTTAAACAGCTGGGGTCTTTGCAGCTGCTAAAGTCAGAGGTTAATATGCTATAGCATTAGAGGTGGGGACTGAAATAATTTTTAGATGTGACAACGATGGTTTCTATTTCAGGCTTTTCTGGAGCAAGCAGCTGCAAGATTCAAATCTGAGCTGAAACAAAGACACAAAAAGGCAAAATGGGTAAATCAGAACCTCGTAACTGTTGGGAGCTGAGATGCAGCTTGCAACTAAATGACATTTTTCTCTGTACATGCTAAACAATACCTTTGTAATGCATCATCCAGCTGACACTGGGTTTCCAAATCCATTTTTAGGCATCAGTATAAAGAATCCTAGTTCAGCTTGGTGAAAACCAGCAAAAATAACATGGAGGAAGTGGGCAAGGAAACCCAGCCTTTCAGTTACAGAGATATCCACTTCAACCTTTTCTGCTAATCAAAGGATCTGATAATGGCCTTCAATAAGGCCTGACTGAATTACAAAACATTATGTAGAAAAAGTTGTACGCATTTCCCTTTCTCAGCTGCGTTGTCCTAAAGGGAACTTCTAGCTTCTCTGTGCTACATGACAATGAGTGGATACTATGCTAAGTAGGCCACTGCGCTGATCCATCACGGTGATTCCTGTCTCCCTATCACATTTTAATCTTGGATCTATGTTCAGTCTGGGTGAGTATGGAAATCTTGGAAAAATTTCTTGTCCTGTTCATACAAGGGGTATTTCTTCCTGTGACCACTTACTTACGATGCTGAATAACAGGCAAAGGCCTCACATGTATGTATAAGAAGCAGGATGTCAGGGCAGCACATGTAAATTTTGAGTGCTTGTTTGCAGTCTGACTCACACTTCTCTCTGTCAAGCTGTGTCTTTGACGTCCAGCTGCGGAGTACAGCATTGGGTGAGAGAGAAGAAACATGAGCCAAAAAATACTTGGAGGGTATCCTGAGAGAGCAGTGAGGTACAAATCAGTAGCGAGAGCGCCGCTCGCATGGAATCCAAAGAAGAAATGCCTGCTGAGTGTTTTTCCAATGCTTCAGGCTGGTGGTTAGGTTGGATCTTGGATTCACTCAACTCTTGCTTAGTGAGTATGAATAGCAGCTGCTTCCCGCTGCCTGGAGCTCTGGTGGATTCAGATTATTTATAATCCCAGCTCTGTTTCTTGTTTGTCTTTTTGCCTCAGTAAACTCACTTCTGCATGGCTACTGTAGTCTGACAGTCACTGCCCTTAATATCCTCACAAACAGACAGGCAGCTCACGGCTCACATCCTGTAAATGAAGGGACTAAAAATAAGAAAATGCATTAAAAAAAATATAGGGAAGAGTTTCTCCAAAGCAACACTGGCTGTTATGTGACTAGCTCTTTCTTGAAATAATAGGGAGCTGGGAACATAACCTTCGTATGTGCCCTTGAAAGTCTTTCCTCTCCTGCATTAAAATGCGATAAAAATTGCTTTACCCATAACCATCCTGCCATAACCAGTAACTGAAAATAGTAAGATTAAGGTAAAACTAATATATGTACCATTCAACAGGAGTAAATTATGGAAATATCAGTGTTTCAGACTTAGAGGAACAATACTGACTTTCATTTATTGGAAAAGCCTTTCAAGAAATGCTAAAATGTTTTCACAATGCTTTTCCTTTCTTCTTTCATCCCCCTTTGCAAAATTCCTCGTTTTCCTCGACAAATGCTCACAAGAAATCTGTGTGTTTTTTTATTAAAAAAAAAAAATAATTTTGTACTATCGTGGACCAAGTACATTATGAAAAAATATCATATTTGGCCCAAAATACCTTCGTTCTCAAAGTTATAAAACTCAAAAGTTTGTGTCATTTCATTGTTTCTTATACCTCACACATATTCCTTCTCTTTCTTTTACTCTATAGATAGGTTGTAGGTGCTTTGGGGCAACAACTTTTTTCTGGAATCAGTTTTTAAGGATTTAGCACAATGTGCTGCGACTATGCCTCTTGGGAGGACAATAATTTTAAAAATCATGCTTTCTTTTAAACTACTTAATTTAAAATCATCTCTCAGAATTACAAACTCAAGGGAGAAGACTGATAGACTGTGCCTAAAATATTAATGCAAATACTTGGAGTGTGGTTGTAAAACAGGCACTTGTACACGTGTCATGACGTAAGTGTCTAACCATCCATGTGCGTGTGATGATATCTGATTTGCATAGCTGGTTGGGAAGACGTGGGAGTGCAGTTTTTGCAGGCCCCAAATACAAAGTTTCAGCTTACGCTCTTTACATTGGTACGTTAATGTGTCTGTCCCAGTAAAGAATTGCCCTACCCCATTTTGTTTTATAATAGTAACTGCAAATTAATAATTAAAAAAACCCAAACTCCTCTACAGTCTGTAGGGGTGCCATGCTAGTATGGCTGAGGGGTTTTTTAATGTGCTGTGTAAGATTAGAGATTGTACTGTGGTCAGGCTGCTGGTATAGTCCTGAGAATTACTCCAGGAGATTAACACTGTGTCACTCTATAAAGAGAGGTACCAAGGGCCTCTGTATTTCCTAAAGTTACTGTTATGTGACAATTATTATCGCTTCCTTAACTACCAAATATCATGTACTTACTATAGATGGGGATAACTGGTGGAAATTTAGTAGCATGTACAAAAGGGACAAATCAGATATACTCCCTGTTGCTGAAACCCAGCCTTTAGGACACAAACTCTTCACTTTTGAAATACCAGGAGTTTCTTTACAGAAGTGCAAGTCCCACGTGTGCTGAAATGTGTGGCTTTCCTGCACGCTTGCAGACAGTAGCTCATCATCTTCAGTCACAGTAATAAGCAGCTGCGTAGCACAAACACCAGATACTGTTTTTCACACCTGAAGTGAGTTGGATGCCCCCCCAGTGGAGTCAGCTAGGCTGGAGCTGCCAGGGTTGGCTGGTGCAAGGAGAGGCAGGAGCGGGGCTGGCTGCGCAGCTCCATCTATCCTTCTGCAGCCGATGCTGCAGCTGGAGCAAACCTGCTCAATGCCCTAATGCACTTGCATCCTGGTGCAGTGTATAGGCCTCTTGCCAACCAGATAAAAACATCCCCCAAACATTAGCAGCAATAGAAGTTCAGCTGCTCCTTGTACTAGTGGCTGAACCACAAACCCCAGGTTTGCTGACCAAAGTCCTAAGAGCTGAAGGACTTGATTCAGAATTTAGTTACAGTAGTTTGCTTTAGGTACCTTATATCAGCATATCCACCTCTTATTAGCATACAGGAACTTCTGTAGGCTTAATTCCTAGTTGTCTTCCACCTATAACTGTACTATGTAAGACACCACTGCTCTGTTTTCTATTAGAATCCTTTCTTACATTTCCTGGAGAAAGTCATATATATAATATGGAGCCTTGAAGTAGACTAAATAACCAAATGATATGGCAAACATAAAATAATCGGGCGTGAAGAGAACCTCATGAAGTGAGAAGTGCGAGCAGGACAGTACCAGTAACGCAGCTTCAACAGAGACATATGCTAAGGTTAGCTAGTAAAACTACATGGGAACAGTGAATTGTGACTTCTGAAATATAAGAGCAAAGATCTGGTTAATGAAATTCTTTGAACTTCTAAAATTCCATTCTTATGACATTCTTAGTCTTTCGTAGTGGTTGTCAGAGGAGCTATTATTATTACAGAGAAAACTGTGGTTATATGCACTTCGTACTTTTTTATCTAAGGATATCAAAGTGCTTTTCAAATTGAACAAAGCCTCCCAAATAAATATCCCATGTCAAGATCATTATTCAAGTATTGTATGGGGAAAGGGAAACGTGATGGTATTGGATATCTTGCCTAAGGTGACACATGAGGCTTGTAGCAAGACAAAATTGGAAGCGATATTTTTTTACTTTCTAACATAATTATTACCCTCAAATAATTCATCTTTCACTGTAGCTGAATGTTAAATATTGTGCTTTTAAATGTTCAATTAGCATCCGGATTAGGTGAGCTGTGAAAAACAGCAATGTTGTTCTGTGCAAAAACTGTAAATTACAATAGTAGATATTCAGATAAAAATACATTGTATAAACAGAAATATCTTTAAATACATATTTTTATCATATTATTTACTTTTTCTGAGGAACAAAAAGCTGTTCACTGGCGCTCAGCCCTGCACTGTTATTGCCTTATACTAAGCAGACCAAATGATGGGCATTGTGTATTCTGCACTTCGCCATTGAAAAAGGATGACTCACTGCCATTCCAACAATAAATAAATTAATCTTTGCCCTAGAATTTTGTAAACTACCTCTAATAATTATAGCCATAAATGCGAGCTTGTTTCTGCTTCAGCCAGTAAGGTGTTTCTGCCTTTCAAAGATGTCTAGGAACTCTTATATGCTTGATTAATAAAAGTGCAGGCACAGCAGCCACGAAGTGTTTAATCCTTGAATGGTTTTTGCTTCAGAAGAAAACAATAAGAGCAGGTTTTCTTAAAGTATAGGCTTGAATTTAGTTCATCTGTGTTTAAAGATATTGACTGCAGCATTTCAGAAGCTGAACTGTAAATGCAGCACTGTCTGGGTGGGGAAAGAAAACAGCCAGGAGGAGGTAAACCTCATGAAGAGTTCCTGGAAAATAGGTTCTCCTTATGGAACAAGGTCTTACATGAACAGATGCTCAGGAGACTGGACTATGAGGCTGTGGTGGGTTGATCTTGGTCAGCTGCCAGACACCCAATCAGCTGCTCTTTCATTCCCCCTCCTCAACAGGACAGGGGAGAAAATAAGATGAAAAAACTCACAGGTCAAAGTAAGGACAGGGACATCACTTGCCGATTAGTGTCATGGACAAAATAAAGTTGACTTGGTGAAAATTAATTTAATTTATTGTAAACTAAAATAGATTTGGATAGTGAGAAACAAGGACCAGATCAAAATCAAAGACCAAACCTCCCACCCCACCTCTTTTCTAGGCTCAACTTCACTCCTTCAATCCCAACTCTCTGCCTCCCCGCTCCGAGCAGTGCAGTGGGATGGGGAATGGGGGCCGTGGTCAGTCTGTAACAGCTCCTCTCCACTGTTCCTTTTTCCTCACATTTTTCCCCTGCTCCAAAATCGGTCCTCTCCATGGGCTGCAGTCCTTCATTGTCAACCTTCTCCAACATGGATCCCCCAGGGGCTGCTGTTCCTCCAAGGCATACCTACCTGCCCTGGCGTGGGGTCCTCCACAGGTTGCAGTGTGGATATCTGCTCCAGCATGGGGTCCTCTCCACTTCACAGGCCTCTGGGAAATATCTCCACTGGCATCTGGAGCACCTCCTCCCCTGCCTCCCTCTCTGATGTTGGTGTTCAGATTGTTGTTTCTCATGCTTGGTTTTTTCCCTCACTGCTCTCTGCCCCCTGGTATTTTTGTCCTTCCTGAAATACGCTTTCCCGGAGGTGCCACCGTCTTGGCTGAGGGGCTCAGCTGTGTCCTGTGGTGGGTCTGTTGGAGCGGGCTGGAACCACCTGGGACTGGCTGTGTCCGGCACGGGGCAGCCATAGCCTCCCCTCACCCGTGCAACCCCCCGCTATCCAAACTTAGCTACCTGCACCCAGTGCAGGGACATTAAACAGGCACTGGCAGTACTGAGTGGATAAATATGGAAGAAGGGCTTGAAAGTCAGTGAAAGCTAAGGTAAACGAACAAAATGGCGGCTACATAAGGAAAGCAGTGTCTGCTGTTTCCAAGCTCAGGCATGGACCCACAGCTGCCCCTTAGCAAAGTCCTCACCTTGCATTGGAGCTGCCCAGCTACTCTTTCTATTTGAATCTTTAATATCTTTATCAACAACCTGGAGGGGGTCAAGTGTAGCCTCAGTAAGTTTGCAGAAAATACCAAGTTGGGCATGAGTGTCAGCTTGTTTGAGGGTAGGAAGGCTCTACAGAGGTATCTGGACAGGCTGGATCAATGGGCAGAGGCCAACGGTATGAGGTTCAACAAGGCCAAGTGACGGGTCCTGCACTTGGGTCACAACAACTCCATGCAACGCTACAGGCTTGGGGAAGAGTGATGGAAAACCTTATCACTCTCTACAACTACCTGAAAGGAAATTGTTGCAAGGTGGGGGTTGGTCTCTTCTTCCAAGTAACAAACAATAGGACAGGGGGAAGTGGCCTCACGTTGCACCAGGGAAGGTTAAGATTGGGTATTGGGAAAAATTTTTATACTGAAAAAGTTATCAAACATTGGAACAGGCTGCTCTGAGTAGTGGTGGAATCACCATCCCTGGAAGTATTTAAGAGACAAGTAGACATGGTGCTTAGGGACATGTTTAGTGGTGGTTTTGGCAGTGTTAGGTTGATGGTTGGACTCAATGATCTTAAAAGTCCCTTCCAACCTAGACAATTCTATGATTCTATGAAGGCACAGGGAAAATTTAGCACAGCTTGGTAAACTGCCTAATCTGGCTGATAGACAGTCCACTTCAGAAAGCAAGAAGGGAGCCATGTCCTGACCAGGCTCCTTTTCAGTTGCATGGGGTTATGGCACCCACGCGGGAGGAGGCAAGCACAGGTTCCTGTCCCTTCTCTCTCTGGCACAGCGTGAACTAACATTTCCACTGCATTACCTGGCTGAGAGGTATTCCAGGGCTGGACTTTATCATGGACTACTGCTTTAGCTCTTCCACATGTGAAATATTCATGAGGACAAAAAGAGAGCTTGAGAAGGACCCTACAACCTCATTAGAGCACTAATGCAGGCAATGGGAGACAGAACTTCTGGTTCTTTTTCCAATGAACAGTTAATATAAAAATAGTACTTAAATATTCCCAGAGCACGTACTGAAGCCTAGACTGACTTCTTCCCAGCTAAGAGCCCTGGCTGTGAGATTGTGGATGTGGGGCGGTGCTGTGGTTTCTGAGAGACCCAGTTCAGTGTGGTTGGTCTCAGTGTGCCTGCCCACAGACCTGGCCTTGCAGTGGCAACTGGGGAGAAAGTTCACCCAGGGGAACAGTAGGGATGTGTGCTGACCCCAGATGACTCCAGCCTTGCCAGGTACGCATCTACACAGAGACACTCCAGGAGCCTAGCAAAACTTAGCACCTGGAAACACCAGTGCAGAGCACTTTGTATCTCCGAGGTTCAGTGTTATTCTTGTAAAGAATGATGATCTTTATTTTTGAGACTAGAGATCTGAACTGGAAAACATGCTTAAAATTCTTTCTGGATCTAGCTTTAGCTGACTTACACAGGAGGTGTACTCAGCATGTGCACTGGAAGATAAGATGGACTGGTGACTACTGTGCACAGAGACCCAGTCAGGGTTTCTGGAAGGAAGAGCATTTGCAGAGTTCCCACTTTGGCCAAAGACAGGTTTATTTATGGTATAGAAAGATAGGTAGGTAGGTAGGTAGGTAGGTAGGTAGGTACGTAGATGGATGGATGGATGGATGGATGGATGGATGGATGGATGGATGGATGATATAGGCATACTATCTATATATGGTCTTAGTAAAGGACTCCCACTAATGCCATATTTTCTTTTTCCGCCCTGACACAGAAGCCTGCATATGTAATTCTCAAGATCAAAAGCACTTTTTTCTTCCTCTCACCTGTTAAAAAGCAGATTTCACGTGTTTTTGTGTATACGTTCTGGACATTTTCCATGCTTTACATGTACTAATGTAATTGGAATATAGCACACACAAACAGAAAGGTTGATGTCCCACTGAAAATTTTATCATGACAGTAAAACAGAGAACTTTTAAGGTTTCATCTCCTATTAAAATTATAATTTAAGAAATTATGTTAAAACACTGCTTTATGTTTTGAGAAAAATCCATCAACATTACTTTGAAAATATACACTATTTCTTTGCTTTTAAAAGGCCTTTCTTTCATTTGTAGAAGGCGGAAGCCCAAAGTCTCAGTTTTGGATATAGGCAGTATAGTTAATAGACTGGATAGAGCAGAGGTGCTCATTGCTAATACAATTGAACATCAACATGCAGTATTAAACTGTATGTGCATTCATTTATATAATCCAATTAATGTTTTTGTCCTCTATGTCTGTGTCTTGAAATATGCTGCAGACCACTTAATAGAGGCACAAATAAAGCAGGAACTGAATTTTTGAAGTTGTTTATTGTTGATCAATGCAATGACCTTAGCTAGGCAGATAAATATTGTGCCAGTAATACGACTTTCAGCTGCTGATACAGCCATTTCATCTTTTATGACCTCAAGTAGATCTATACTAGAGCAACTAGCCCTGAACTCTACATTAGAATCAGAAGATTTTGTTATAAGGGTCCTGAGATTAATGTATATACAAGTACAAACTCACTTTGGTAGAACAGAAATATCACAATGGAAATAATTCTGATCCCCTTTTATTTCCTGTCTTTGGAACTGGAGAAGTTGGGAGTATTTCCAAACTAACAGAATATGTCCAAAAAGTGGTAGCCAGTCAGTCATGTTTTTAAGTTCATTACTACAAACTTAGTGCAAAATGGATTTCCCTAAACTTTTACAGGAAGACAAGAGGTATTATGACACGCAATGCGTTCCTAAATTCCCTGTATGTAAGTGGATGCAATTAAAAATGAGATGACTTTATATGCAGACCTGGCTAACTGCAGAGGAAGAGGTTTCACTGTTCCACAGAGAAATGAAACTGGAATTAGTAATGATATATTAAAAGTATCTAGAAAAGTAATTCAATATGAGATAAAATTGCTAGTGACCAGTCAGAACAGGATTTTGGCAAAAAGTAAAATGAGTGAAGTCACATGAAAGGCTCGAGTGCAAATTTATTGAGCAAAATTTTATTAGGAAAACTTCAGAATCCTGTTCTTTTCAAACTATATCTACTAAACAGACATCAGTTGTTTACAGCTCATTGGAACTAAAGGGCACTCATTTATGATTACCAATAACAGAAGCTTGTCTTCAGCTCTTCAGTTGTTATCTGCTTCACCTTGCAAAAGGAAGGAGGTGATTTGGCCTGTGAATTAAAAAAAATAGAAAATTCTCTTTTATTCAAGCTATTTCGATACTATGGAAACCATTAAGTTCCTGGAATAGCTGTCAGGTTTTTCACAGAATGCTTTCTGAACATCCTAGTTCCCCTCAGGTAAGACAAAGTTTAACAATAGTTTGGTTGTAGCCAGCAACAGAGCACAAGCGTGAGACGACTGATGAGTTGCCACCCAATGCTGACTGAATCAGAATATCCTCCTGACATACAAAAGCACTGTATTAGTTAGCCTGACTTAGGTCCAAACTCAGTTCCTCAGCACCTGGCATGTTGCTGCAATGATGCTTCTCATCCCTATATTGCACTGGAGGCTACAGTGCAGGCATGCAGCACCTTTGCATAATGTCCCTGGATCAAGGTCTCCAAAGGATTTTACTAAACCTTCTTGGTTAGGAAAGCTGGCTGAAAAGAAAGGCTCTTGCTGCTGCTCCCAGGCCTACGCTGGATATAAGGTACAGAAATTAATCTGGGACCGGAGCCTAGAACCAGGAACTCCCCTTGCAGTCAGCTGCCCTAATCACAGGATTTCTCTCGAGCCAATCGATTTTGCGCTCTATTAATATATTTGCATGGTGAACACAAACTCAAGAAAATGACTGGTGGGAAACTCTGCTTGAACAAGAGAACTACATGTGGATGGAAAATGGAAAAGATAGCAAAGATCAGCACACACAATGCAATCTTTTAGGAGAGTAAACCATTCTTGTTCATGCATTTATCATATGATAACTACCGGATATCAGCAACTACAATCTCTCAGTAGCAACCAAAGCATTACTGCATAACAATGAGGCAGACCCAGGTTCGTGGGGCTCTTTTTTAGAAAATTTTGTTCTTTCCAATCACTTATTTCCACATAATTTTCCTCTTTGCTCCCTAAAGTTCTTTCTTCGCAGCTCCCATAGTCTGGATTCTTTACATGGAGATTTCTTTTTCAGACGTCAGAGAATTATTCCACAATCTAGGTAAGTCAGTGTTGCAATGGAAGACTCTGAGCTTGGCCTAAGAAATTAAAATATTTTTCTGAGCAATTAACTGGCTTCCTTTTTTTTTTTTTTTAATTTCTTACGGACACATCCCTCTTCTTCCTTGAAGCTGAAATTCTTCCTCTCACCAAGTGTGACACCTGATGTGTCTTTTTTCCCTATTCTTGCTTTGTATTATTAACCTACCAAGTGTAAGTTTTCTTTCACAAGTATCAAAAAGCATTGTAAATATTGGAAGCATGAAAGCACAAAATCACTTCTCAAAAAAGCCCTTCATGTCCCATATGTATGATTTGTTTAAAGTTTTTGACGATCTATAAAGCAATCCATTCAGTGTGTAGCATAGTTAGATGTCTTTACAGACCTCAGTGTGCTGTTGCCTAAACATTTTATCCCCTGCTGCAGGATAATTCGAGCCCAGGCACTTTCCCATTTATTTTTCATGCAGTAGCTTTTCTTGGGGGTATGTGACCTTGATGTGTTCTAACACCCTGAGATTTATTCAGCAGCTTCGTTTGATGAGGCAGACTGCTTCATTAAGTCAATCCCTATGCATTTTCAGTTCAAGCCAGACCTGTGAGACATGTTTTCAGTTAACGGTTTATCTCCCAAAATTGTCCTTCGTGTTACACATCTAAGTACTTCTGCTCTCCTAGTGCAACCTCTTGTCTTTGCTTCACATATGTTGAAGTTTGAAGAGCATTACCTTCTGAAGGCAGAGTGCATGCAAACACCGTGTGGCAAACCAGACACCCCATGGGAGTCCCAGGAAGGCCAAGGGGTAGCTTTCATCTTCTGTTGTCTTTCACATAACTGCCTGAGACACCATGTCTAAGTACAGATGTCCCAGATGTTCTTGATAAGAATTTCATATCCCACTTCTCGACATTCTTGGTCTTACTCTGCTTTTACTGTGCTTCATGTATTTTCAGTGTTTTATATGGAATAGTGGCCCTGTGGATACCTGTGCTTCAAAATGCTGCTGTTTGGTGGTACAAACACCTCAGATGCTTGGGGTGGCTTTGAACCAAAGGGAAAAAAACTCAGAACTTGAGCTGCAGAAGGGGAACGTATGCACTGGATCTGAGAGCTCTAAGCAGCTGAGGGAAGAATGCAGTATGAAGAAAACTATACAATACTGCAGAGAGCAGCAAGGGTGAAGTCAGGAACAGAATTTCCTTTTCTCCAGATGCTCTTTTTCTGATTAATTGATGCATCTTTAAAAGACCATGAGCTCCCTTAAAGTCAGAACTCATCTGCAGATCAAGTATGAGCCTAAGTTTAGAACTGGGTGCTAGCTACAAATAGCTGTCTCTTGCAGCCAAGTAGCTAAGACAAAAGAACGAATCAGGACATGTCTTCAACTGCTGTTGTTGTTAGAAAGGGTATTGAAAAATATTTTGCATAAGTTCCTTCCAGCAGTTATAAGTATTCCACTTCTAACTCCTTCTCTCCTTTTCACAACGTTCAACGTGTCAGGCAAGTATAAAGGAACATACATCAGTTGTGGCATCATCCAGCAAAAGAAACGAATTCCAAAATATCTTTCAGGGGTAAGCTTCCTTTTGCTACCCCTGTAGCCATTCCATGTTGTCCATCTGAAAAATCACACAGTGCATGCGATACTACGAAAGGGTTTCTCTTCCACTGCTTGGAGCCGTTGATCTTTCCTCTTACTCTGGAATATGCAGCACTGTAACATCTGCAGCATGAGTCTGACTCATAACACCATTCTTACAATGACAACACATAACTGGTCTCCCATTTGGCTGAATACAGAATAATTCTGCAGGAAAAATTGTAAGCCGGCAGAAGTTTTAGTGCCAGAATGAAAAAGCAAAGGGAATAATGTTTATTAAGTGAAGAGTAGTTTATATTCTCGTAGTGCTACACCAACCAGGAAGAAAGTCCATGAAAATAAAGATACTTACCAGTTTCCTCTGCCCTAATCCTATGTCTACATGGAATAGGTGAGACAGCATTTGGTTCACCAGCAGCTAGAGTGCAGAACAGGGAAGACCTGGTTGATGATGTGGACATAAACACAGATATTGAAAGAGGTCCATATAGCATCCTAATTCCAAGTAAACATATCAGAAAAAGACATGCTAGGGATAGTTATGGTCGCCTAGGTAGATAAGAAGCTACCTGATGTTTGAACTTCTCACTTCAACTCAGCAGCTGACATGCTTTTTTAGCATCAGCAAACTTTAATAAAGCTGAGGGGAAAATACTATTTGATACAAGCACAAATATTACATATAAATATAAGTATAAATAAATGGCAACTGCCTTAGTGCTCCAGGAGTTACCCCTTTATTAACTTTGTTTTTACTGCACAAATATCCCAATTCATATGGGGCCTTTGACAACTTTTTGATAATGATCACAATCATGAATCTGGCATTGTCCTGAATTACTAGTCCATGAATTCTCCAACGCAATCCAAAACCCTGATATAGTGGTTTGCAATGAGAAGGCTGAATGGGAATGCACCTTATTAATCACACTTACCAGCTTGGAAAGGTCACCTATGCCAACTCCATTATTTTTCATGGAAGAGAGCATAGCATTCGTTGCCTCCAAATAGTTATGACCCTGCCACCAGCATGAGGCTTGCCAACCCCAAAATAGTTGCCACAAGCTGTGGGGTTGCTCGTTTCTGCCAACAGTGGAATAACATTTTGATATTGATTGTCACATCCACGTGCTCTCGTTTACTCTGCTGTAAAGACAATGGGGTGAGATCCTCATGTAGTGCCATTAATATTTCACCAAAATATAATATTCACAAAATATTCATAATAATATTTCACATTAATATTTTACCTATTCCATCCATTATTAAAGCATTCTAGGTGAGTTGGTGCTCACTGTGTCGTTCAGTACAGTGGGTTTCCAGATGTGTGAGCTAGTGTGTCTCACCTAGCAACCATAGTCCATGACAGGCCTCTTCCATCCCCATTCATTCATTGAGGCTGCATTGCTCCCAACTGGAAACTGTTGCCTCCATTTTCCCTGGCCTCAGAGCACCATTCAAAGCAAAACGCTGCCAACATGTCCTGGCAGCCGCTTATGCAGAGTCATGAAAAAGAAATTCTGCCTTTAGAAAGAGCGGTAGCTCTTGGCCACAGTCAGGGCAAGCAAATGAGCTGATCTACTGCCAGGAAATTAGTTTTGCAAGACCAGAAATCCACAACAGAACTTCCCCCACAAGACTGGCAGAAGGAAAGCGTGGAGTGATATGGTGAGTTGTAGCACTGTAGAGGGCAGATACCTGGATAGGCATAGTGTGTCAGGGAAGACCCAGTGCAGCATTGACTGTCACAGGCAACGTACAGTTGCAGAGCAGAGCACCACACAACTGCTTCCCTAATGGTTAGTATAACCTCTAGGCAAAGCCTAAGACTGAAGAACAAACGAATACACTTAAGAGGATCTTGGCTTAGAGCTTTAGCTTGGAGGCTAAACTCACTATGTCTGTAATAGGGCTCTTGGAAATGGCATCCTGAGATCATCTTTGCTAGATTTCTGCTTTTCACTTACACAAGGACCCTGACCCACTCCTATGGGTAACACTATTATTAATATCTATAATCCTGGCCGATCTTAGATGTTGCTGAGAGTGGAAACCCTAGTAATCTCCATGAAAAGCACTGGCAAATATCAGCGATCTCTGTGCATTGCCCATGTAGTCTAATCTGTTGAGGAAACTGTTCATTGTGTGGATTACTTTTGCTAGGGTTAAAGCCTGGCCAAAACTGGTAATTTCAGCTCTATTGGACTGGGGTTACACATATCAGATTTTGTGGCTTGTCTTAAATTAAAAAATAAAAAGCTGTTTGCTGCATACACCATCATTAAAACAATATAGTAAAGAATAAACAGGAAGGGATACATCCTTCCCTTAGCTATGGTTTTACCAGCTTTACTTCCATACAGGAAAACTGAATGCAATTACATGGCCAGTGATATGCAGAAGGACTTGGAAGTCTTTAAATCAGCTGAACTGTGGGTAAGGCCTCAGTTTATGTCAGTCTCAGGCTGAAGAAAACAAGGTACAGTGATAAAAAAACAGTGTCTTGTTAGTACAGTGGGCTCCAGAACCACCAGCAGCATCTTGCCCATCTTTGTTGCTCAAGGTTTTCAACTTCTTTATTCAGCATGACTGTAGTGCTAACCTCTCTTTAAGATACATGAAAAATATCAACAGGGAAATAATCAGTCTTGACTTTATAAGATGCCATTTTGAGTTCTTTTCAAAGACAAGTAGATAGAGGAGATTTAAGTTCAAAGAAACAGTGACCTTTAGTGATTCTGACTGCAGAAAATGTGCCTCCAGTTTGACTCATTTTTTTGCCAACAGATACAGTCTCAGTTTGTCACTAAGGAATGTTACTAAAGCAGATGTTGAGAAAGCATGCTGTTTTTTCCCCCAGTTTGAGTGGGAAGCATAATTACAGGATAAGCTGCAATGAATTTATACCAACATGTTCAGCTCAAGCCACATGTCAGAGAACAAAATAACTAAAAAGAAAAGCTGAACTTTCACCTGTTCTGCATTCTTGAATCATGCATTTGAATTGGATGCTTCTGTTTTTTGCACAGGGAGAAAGTGAGAAAGACCCTTTATCCTCCCAGAATGTACAGATGTTTCTTCCCCTAGGCTTCCAGTCAGTTGAAAATAATTGTAATCTGCTAACCTCTCTTGCTATGAAGAATTTATGAAGAAGGATATGCTTAATGTAATCAGATTTATCATTCAAAAAGATGGGAGGTTTTGTATTATCATGGGCAAAATCCCCTCATTCTTATCCATTCAAATTGGATGAAGGTTTATCAACAAAATGCTCGTTGGAAGGATAATAGAGTTTCTTAATCTGAAAGAGAAAGAAAGTTATGAAAACAGGTCCAGTTTCAAATTTTGAGCACTTTTATTTTCTTTAGAAATACATTTGTGCTCCTTTCTCTTTATTAAAATTTGGAAATGAAAGGTTTCAAAATGGGTAGAAAACCCACGTGGGCTGAAGAAAATATATATTGTGACTGTGAACAACTCCTTTGTGTGGCATAAGTGTAATCCAGTCAGGAGGCGGCTGGAGATCGATCATATTTGTGACCACTAAAACCTCAGGCAGAGTTTTGCTTACCTTCTGTCTACACAAACACCAACATATATTTTTAGTGGAGAATAAACACAAAGGGATACATCCTGCCCTGTGCCAGGGTTTTATGAGCCTGGTCGACCTTCCCTGAGCCAGAAGTTGTGCCCACTTTCCTTGAGGTATCCACTGTAGCCCTCTTAAATGCGCAGTTGGTATTATTGAATTGTGGATTATTAAACGGTGAAATGACAAAAGTGCAGAGAATGCTGTGCATGGGAAAATACAATGACACAGGGCCTGTGAATTTGCATTGCTACTATGCATTTGATTCAGCTACTGACACCTCTCAGTGCCTTAGTACCTACAGGACACCCTGCCCCAACACTTGCCCTGTTTTCTTAGCTATTTGGGCCAAACCAAGCTTTAGATATCTAAGGTGGGATGTAGGCAGAGTGAAGGTCTTTAGATTCAAAATTTCCATTCTGAAACCTATCATCTGATTACTGCTTAACTCTGGAGGGACCTAAACTTCAACTGTCATCTTTAAAGTTTCCCAGAAGCTCTTCCTTTTTGACATGTGTGGAAGCATCTCATTCCTGGTAACGCTCAGCAGCTCTGTTCCTCTTGATCCCTGGGCTCAGACGCTCCTTAACCGCTACCTCTGCCTTTGCTAAGGAGCTAGCAGGACATCTTTGGACAATTCAGTCCACTAAAAATACCGTGGTTGCAACTGATATCCTTAATAGTTTGAACAAAGAAAGACCCAATAGATCTGCGATTAATGATCTTGTCCAGAATGTCTGCATTTTTCCATTTCCACTCCTGATAGAAGACACCACCTCAAGATCTGTTTATAGGACTTCTGATATTAGTAACCTCCCTTGTTTTTTCTGTTTGTCTCCCTATCATGTGACTTTTCTGGGAGGTGAGGATACGGCAGTTTTCCAGTTAAGGATCTGATTTCTGTGTGAACATTCCTGTTATACTTCTTGCTTCTTAAATAAACAACTTAAGAACAGGAAGGAGAAACAGAAAGAGAAATGGATCAAAACTTCTGCAAATAAACAGTCAGTGTATTAGCTTCCAATCATGAATAAGACTAAGGGGTAAAGCCTGGTAAACTTCTGCTACAATATTCTTCATTGCTGTCACAATAACACCAGTGACAGCTGAATTATCACAGCGTATTTGCAGCTCCAGCTGAAGCTAAAATTGAAAGTCCACTTTTTTTTCTTTTGGTAAGGTTTCTTAAACTCTGAGGAAGTTGAGTAGTCCTTCCTGTCAAGCTGTTTGAAAGGCCTACTGTACAAAAAACACCAAGAACACATGATCAAGGGTGCATATGCAAAATGAGAAATTTCAGAAGATCTAAAGGAAACTGAGGATAAATCAATGAGCCTCCTTCTACAAGTGCCTGTTTCAAAAGTCTGGCTTTCACAATTAACCTAAAATATACTTTTAGACAGCCAAATTTAGGTGAGATGGCTCTTACTGTTAGGATTCTGAAAGTCTGCATAATGTTCTTATTTTTTTTCATGATTTAATACAGCAACACCATTTTTCTTCCCTATTCTAAAATTATACTTCACTTCTCAAAGTCAAATCATCTAGACTGAATTCACGTTCTGTATCACAGTCACCCAAAATGAAAAAAACTTGTTCTAACTACAATTTTCTATGCTGCTTCCAATAGATTATATTTTATGGAAATCTTCCTTCCAAACTCTTTCCAGTACTGCAATTCTCTATTTTCATTTGGTATGCTTATTGAAATTTATAGCATTCACTGTCTCTCATATCCATAACAGAAATTTGGTTTTAATAATCATATGACCTGATCTGACTACATTTATCAAAGATTTAGAAACTGCTAGCAAATAAGCTTGACTAGGCTTTTTTTAAACAAAAATATCTGTGTGCATTACGAGAAGATATAATCAAGATTGTGGAGTTTAAGAAAACTTCAGTTAGTGAATCTGTAGGAAAAATAAAGCTATAACTAATATGATATGAAAGGTCAGGGATTTCTAAAGATATTTTTGGCATCTGCCTTTTCTTTAATCAATCAAGAGAACACATTTACTTTAGACATATTTGATCATAAATTTAATGAGGTAGATATCGCATAGAACAGGAAATCATTGATGAATGACAAGTTATAGAATTTTTAAAGGATGCCATAGTAAAATTAATCTAACAGAAAGGCTCAAATGAGTAGTTTAAATCTTCCCATTTCAGTGTCTGCTTCCTGATTTTATGTCAGCGTGATGAACTTTATTAACGCAGCATGTATTTATAATCCATAGATAAGGAACCCAAACAGCTACCTCCAATGTCTGTTGGACCCAAGGAAGTATAGAATTAATTGGGATAGGTGCAGACAAAACTCCAAACTGAGCAGAGGGAAGAGGACTGCACAGCCACACGGCTGAAGAAACATCGCATGGTAAAGCAGAGTAAAGGACAAACTAAAAAAGATTCTGATCCCATCCTCTTTCTTCCCCTCAGAAAATCCATGCCTACATGTGCAAAGGAAAGTTTGACTAAAAAAGGAGTCTAATACAAATTACCCAGACATTTCTGACAAGGACAACATGTTGCAAACTAACTGCTCACCTTTTGTTTACTGACATAAGAATATTTCATATCAGTGATGTTATGTTTTGTAAGAAATAGAGGTTGCATCAGACTGTGAGCATGTTGTGAAGCAGGGACCAAATTCTCAAACCTGGACCCAGACATAAACACCTTTGCCTCTTGAGGCCTAGGCAGGGTGTTATGGAGACAATCAAATTCCCTGGTCCCTAGTCAGGCCCCTCCTACCCTCTTTGATTTTCTAACTTTTTTCAACTTTTCCCTAACAGATCTTTTCTCATTTTAATACCACACCTAAGCAGAAAATATAAAAGTTATTTTATAGGTTTTGGTGCTGAAAACAATAGACAAATTGTTTATTGTATCAGAAATTTTCTCTTAAATGGACTGACTTTAAATATAAAAAATATTAGACAAAAAATTTCAATCTATGAAGTCCTCATAGCTCAAATATGTATTTTTAGGGCTTTTTACACTCATCCTTGCAAAGACAAAACCAGGACCCCAATTAAAGCAGGGTGAAGCTTAATGTCTGTATTAAGGATTAATTGATTCACAAATGTGTTCAGAGAGAAACTGCTACTGCAAACAAGCTGTATAATACGAGGCTTAAGAAAGCCAGTATGTTCAGCTTGTCAAAGCAAAGACCATTGTGTGTGACAGGTACTTCAACATGGAAGAGGTTTGTCAGTCAGGACAGTCTCAGTCTTGCTGACAAGGTCATAACAAAATTCAGTGCCAAAAAGTCAAGTTGGACAAATTTAACTTTGAAATATAAGGAAAAATCCTGACAAGTCTTTGAGGGGCAATTAAGCATGTGGAACAGTTTCTAGAGGGAGATAATGAACTCATTGTAATTTGAAGTCTTTAAAACAGAGATGTCAAATGTATTCTCTGAAAAATGTACTTAAATACAGGCTGGATTTTCGCAGCTTCTGGGAGATATTATTTGTCTATGTATCATTGGCATGGGATCTAAGGGAAGAAAGCGGGATGGGGAAGCGCTAGGCCATGATGTTTTCTTCTGGCCACAGAGTTTGTGAGACTCTGAATGGCTCAGATGCCCCTGCATGGGCTTTAGGGGAGAGAATTGTCTATATGGCCTTCAGCACCCTCAGAGTACTTGCAGCAGGACAGTAAAACAATGTCTGTAATCCAGTCCAAACACCAACCCTCTTCTCATTCTTAAGTCATGCTGCTTTCTCATTGTCTCACTGTTCCCTTGAATGCTGTATTCTTTGCTACACAACAGCCTGATTTCAATAGAACAACATGTGCCAATATCCACTAACAGAAACAGAGCGAGGGAGAAAAAATGTTTTATTTCAGCTCCACTTATTTACATCTAATGCAACTGTACTGATTTCTGAGACTAAATTAATGCCACCTAGTTCTGAATTCTGCAAGGTACTGAATAGTCTGATTTAACACACTTAACATTAAGTACCTGAATAGTTTAGTCAATGAGCGTAATTATTAGTTTGTTATTGCAAGCTTAAGTAGTTTTCTGGTATAGGCCACAGTACTCAGCACAGTGAACAAAGAAATCCTCTAAGTGTTTTTCTACCACTAAGAATTTCATCAATTTGCAGAAAAATATTGGAGCAGAATACAATTTCTACTGTCGCCTAAAGCTCCTTGTCAAATCCCTTTTCTTCAAAGCCTCAAGAAATTCTTGTGGAATACCTGAGAATTCACAATAAATGAACCTTTCATTCATTACAGGCTGAAAACGTATTTCACTTAGGAAAAAAATATATTTCACTTAGGAAATTTGCTTGGTCCATCCATTGAAAACTTTGAAGATAACGAGGCTTGTGTATATAGGGGAACGTACAACATTACCAAGACCATTGGGGATACTTAGACATTTGCCTTCCAACTCAGTAATTCATTTTCCCAGGCTATTATTAGAACCAGGATTTCTCTTTTCTGGAGAGTGTGAGAAGTATGCCACACATCTCAACACTGGTAATGTTTGCTTTTATAGGTCTCTTAATTGAAATAAAATGTTCTTTCAGTAATGTTTATATTGGAACAAGGAGAATGTATCTTGTAAATACGAAGGTTGAAAATAAAGGCTGTTATACACTGGCCAGGAAACTGAAGATTAGTATTGCTCGGATTTGTAGTTACCTGACATAAACTTATTTTGTGGCCTTGAATGCATCTCCTAGACCCACAATTAATTTTCCAGTTAACGTAAGTGTGCGTACTTTGTGGCAATATTAACAGAAAAATTTATTTAATGCTAAATGATGGTGACATCATCATTTGCATAATAAATGTATAAAGATATGCTGAATGATCTTCCAGTGTTACTTTCATTACTATAGAATGCATTTATTCGATTGGATCCAGTATAAATTCCCAAATGGCAGAAGAATATGTTTCTTCTGAAAGCTCAAAAATATATCAGAAACAGTATCACGGGAAAATACTACATCCCACACCTTAAATTTACCAACCGTAACATAAGATGCTAATACTTCCCTAAGAGTGTTCTGGCTTATATCTGTCTTCTCTTTTTCATATTTTTTGTGAGGGAGGATGTATGAACAGCAGGGTTTATGGAAGTTGAAGTAAGAAATCAGGATGATATTTTTCAGTGTTTCCTGTCAAATCTTCCACCTATCAACTATCCTTATATCAAGGGGAAGTATTTAAAGGCTGCTACAGTATTTATTTCCTGTCATGAAAAGCAGATCACCCGGTAACTTCTCTGTTGAAGAAAACCTCTGTAATCTCAATAGAACTGTGTATGCATTTTCAAAAATCATCTGGGTTAATCACTACCATATTTCTACTGCTCTGTTCTAACAGCAAATGTCTACAACTTGAGTTACGACTTTGGCGCTATCTCTTGTTCTACACTTCCAAGGGGAGTGTTCTCCTATACACTGACATCTGTATTTTAATAACTCACTAAGGAAGCCTTTTGTTTCATTTTGGTTTTGCACACTGAAATCCAGTGGTCTGTCTTGGAGGTGCTCAGTCATTAATTTTTGCAATGAAGTCAGTCAGGCACTTTATTTTTCAGTGCTGGGACAAAGCGTGACAAATACTCGTAAAACATTTCAAGTAAAAGAACCAGGTAGAGAAAAACAGGCAGTTAAAATATGTCTTTAGTTACCTTTGTAAAGTATTACTTTAGCAGCAGCTTGGTGTAATCAGATTGTATTTGCCTTTTCAATAGGTGACATTCCAGCCCTTTTGTATGAATCCCGTGCCATCCTTTCCATCTCATGTCATTGCAGCAGGAACATATGGGAGATCTGGAAGTTACATCCCGTGCTGGGTACCAGTTCTTCTGCATGTAAGCCCATGCTGCAAGGTGGGTCATGTAATGGGTTATAATGAGTTACATTAAAAATTTTGTCTGTGAGTCTAGGCAGGGCACTCCTGGAACAGGTCCCACAGGTGCTGTAACTAGTGGCCCTTTTGACCTCATTGTTATCCCCCAGTGCTGCTTTATTTGGTAAGGTGAATGCAACCTGCTGATGTATTTTTAGGAGATTGGTGAGGAGTCACATTTTGCACACAATCCTTTTTTTACTTCTATGGTTGCAGCTAGTGTTCTGAAGATGTCATAGCTGTTTCCAGCATGTGCCTGTGTGACACCAGCTGCTCTAAAGAATACTGCCACTTCTTTCACAGTTTCAGAGTAGAAGATAAGCATTGGTACTACAAAGCTTCCAATTTTTCTGCCAGTATAACTCCACTGTGCTCCTATCCAGTGTGCAGAGCCAGCCTGAGCCAATCGCTCAGAGAAGGAAGAGGAAGGAAACGTATAATTTGAGCTGCTTGTCCTAAGGTGTTTGTTGTGAGAAAATAAAGAGGGCCCAGAGCCTTAATACACATCTCTGAAATTGCCAAAGAATCACAATCTCAACTTCTGGGAGCTCCTGGCAATATAACTTCATACTGAACCAAAACCAGCCATGGCAAAGGTTTCAGGTCTGGCTTGTGTTTGCCCCATGTTTTTCTCCAATAGGCAGGGGAGTGGGACTGAAATTATCTCCTTAAATGCAATTTTATCTAGAATGTGGATTTATTAAATTAGAATAGAATGTCCTTTAAAAAAAAGAAAAAGCTATGTGTGTGCATACAGTGTGCATCTGCTCCTGATACTTCTGACACACAGCAAGGAGCCAGGAAAGAAACAAGCCAGAGGTTTCCTCTAACCTAAAAGGCCCTGTTGCCTTGTGGCTTCTCAACAGGTTTAAGGACTGAGGAGAACTATTCACAAAACTAATCATAGAATCCTAGAATAATAGAATTTTTAGATTTGTAAGGGACCTAAAAGTTCATTTAGTTCCAACCCCTCTGCCATGGACATGGACACCTCCCACTAGACCAGGTTGCTCAAAGCCCTGTACAACCTGGACTTGAACATTTCAAGGGATGGGACACCTACAACTTCTTGGGGCAACCTGTTCCAGTGTCTCACCACCCTCAGAGTAAAGAATTTCTTCCTAATATCTAACCTAAATATACCCTCTTTCAGTTTAAAACTGTTACCTCTCGTCCTATCGCTACACTCCCTGATAAAGGGTCCCTCCCCATCTTTCCTGTAGGCCACCTTTAGGTACTGGAAGGCTGTTATAAGGTCTCCCTGGAGCCTTCTCTTCTCCAGCTCTCTCAGCCTGTCCTCAATGGAGAGGTGCTCAAGCCCTCTGATCATCTTCATGGCCCTCCTCTGGACTTGCTCCAACAGGTCCATGTCCTTCTTATGTGGGGACTCCAGAGCTGGACGCAGTACTCCAGGTGGGGTCTCACCAAAGCAGAGCAGAGGGGCAGAATCACCTCCTTTGACCTGCTGGCCACGATTCCTTTGTTGCAGCCCAGCATGTGGTTGGCTTTCTGGGCTGCATGCACACATTGCCTGCTCATGTTGAACTTCTCATTAACCAACACCCCCGAGTCCTTCTCCTCAGGGTTGCTCCCAATCCATTCTCCACCCAGCCTGTGTTTGTGCTCGGGATTGTTCCAAACCACGTGCAGGACCCTGCACTTTGCTTACCTGTAGCCTGACCTTCGTGCCTTGATCACATAGCACATAATGAAGTGGTAATGATTCCAAACACTCTAGTAAAATCATGTATATCCACTGAAAAAAACAGAGGATGTACACTCAATGTTGTTTTTTGTTTGTGCTGCTTTTTGGTTGTTGCTATTAATATCCCTCCCATATAGTTCTGTCCCTTCCTGACCTTTTTTTAATGGTCTTCTGAGAAGGCACCTTTCTTACCAGTGCACTAGCCATTTACTCCGTATCTGTAAATGCAGCCCTGGATGACAACGTAAATTAGCCCACACTGGATAATCTCTTACGTCCAAGGCAGAAATCTACACCACACTACAACTCTCTATGGCGCTTTCCTATATAGACATAACTGAACTTTACAAACATTGACTGAATGTTTATATCGTTGTTGTCATGGTGAAACAACTGCATTTTCCAGGCATCAGGCATGTCAACAAGATAACCCAAGGAAGAATGTGATTGAAGTATCTAGAGAACCACAGCTATAGAGTTATTGGTAGAGTCAGATACAGTAATCTGGAGGATTCACCTCCCTCTCCCCTCCATCCTCTTCTGTGCCTGTTTCCCAGAGGGCTGCTCAGGAGAAAAGAGGAATGTCTATTTGGTAACAGGACATAATTACCTTCAACACTGTTTACAGAAAACAGGCTGGCTACTATAAGCAGACTGAACCATTACAGCACAAAGCCTGCCCAAAACACTTAGCTGCAACATTCAACTTGGTAATGATTCAGGGTTCCAGGGAAGGCAGAGCACAAGGGTCAAACATTAAAACAACATTAGTTAAAAAGCATGTGTGTTCAGGTCATGGCTGGAAGAACACGACATTTTTTCATACATCTCAGAAAAGTATAGAAATACAATATGCCCTCTGTAGAATGCTCACTTTTTAGATGCAAAGTAGGCTGTGACCATGAATAGTAATGAATTATACGTAGTTAATGTTGATGCTGTGCTCTCCAAAGGCTTTTTCTTTTCCTGGCATGTGGAGATGCCCTAGAAACTCAACCAAAGAAAAGATGTGGGCAGGAACAAAAGACCTCAGCCAGCTGCCAGATTTGTTCAGAACAGTACAATGAGTGTGGTCCTAGAAAGGAGGAAATCGCTGCTGCGCAGTTGGAGTCACTTCTTTCATTCAGTGTCAGAACAAGGCTTTCTAGCAGGGTTCCTACATGCGGTGCAACTTAACAAATGTAAGAATGGCTGTATTCAGCTAGACCACAGCCTATCTAGCTAAGTATCCTGCCAATAGTAAATCCTTTGGAAAAATTATAGGAATGGGACCAGAAGACATTCATGCTTCCCAAGATTATTCTCTCAAATGGCAACCTTTTATAGCACTAGGAGTGCCATTTTGTATTAGGCTGGGGAGAAACATTGAGCACTGGACTGTTAAGTGTCCATGATATTTAATTGTGAGCATGCCCTGAGGCATGGTTTTGGCTCAGGCTAACTCTGCCTTTGCGATAGTGCTCAGGTGCCTCTCAGGGACAACTTTGTGCCAAGGACTGTTCCAAATGGCAGAATGAACAAGACTTCATCAGGTTTGACTCCAGTTTTCTGCAGCTTTTCATCTACCGTTAGTCCAGCACACGTAGCTTCCCTCATACTGCACTGCAGGGTATGCATTAAACCCTCACAGTTTCATGCAGTTTCATGCAGAAAAAACACCACTAGGAGTGCTGCAACTCTATTTGCACATTATTCACTAACAGCTACCTCCCCTGACAAACCCCAACATAAAACTTATTATAATGTTTTGCAACCATAGAAAGCACCAAAGCAACCTGGGACAAAATACTATGCAGCTTGGACAAAGCTGACTGGAGTTGACTGGCCTCAGTACTCTGGCCCTGTTTTATTTAGCAGTATGGGAATAGCTTTTCATCTAAAAGTTCTCAGTATTTAATCTTCGGTGTATTTTTCCACTCACTTTTTGAATCTGTGTAACCTTTTACCATCTGTGACCATACTAAAACACGGCGTTCAGATTTTTTTTCTGGGAATAACCACTTCACATCCCTTTGTTTAATACAGGCACTTTTGGGCTGTATGTCTGGTCAGGTGCCCTTTGTGACCTTGGAAAGGAAAACGTCCAAACAAATCCATAAAGATGGGACACCTCCAGTGACTTCTTACTACTAGGCAGAATGATAAGAAGGGCTGGAGGATCAGAACATCCAGCTGCAGAGCTCTCTGGGCTCTGATTGACTACTGCCTCTTGAGCACTAGCACACATACTGGTGAGGACGCGTTGTGGGTCGTGTCCTAATGACTAGCCAGTTCTGTTGTGGTTCACACACAGTTAAGGAGTTTCTTTTGCAGACAATTTACAAAGGCTTTGCAAGTTGGCTTTAGGGAGTTAAAGATATATTGGGCATTAGATTAGTGGGAATCAGCATTTTCTTTATGGCCAAAAAGTTGCTGTGTAAATGAGCTCCATCTTTGGAAGTGTATGTTATTATGTGCATATATATATATATATTTACAAACTTATGGTCAAGCACTGGAACAGGTTGCCCAGAGAGGTTGTGGAATGTCCATTCTTGAAGATATTTGAAAGCTGTTTGGACATGGTCCTGGGCAACATGCTCTAGCTGGCCCTGCTTAAGCAGAGGAGTTGGACAAGATGACTTCCAGAGATCCTTTATAGTCTTCACTGTTCTGTGATTCTGTGGTTCTGCGATTCCGTTAAAAGGCTAAAGAAACTTCCATGAAGCTGAAAAAAAATGAACGAAGGAATCACTGTAAACCTGGTTGACCTACTGAGACCCTCAGGTTTGGGAGAAAGCATGTGCTAATTATAGTGAATGAACAGCACCTTTGTCTCTTAAATTGGACTAGGAAAGTCTCATTGAGGGGATGCTGGTAGAGTTTTGCAGCACTGATTTAGGTTGTGAAGTAATCTGCCAAACTCAAAAGTGGAACATTAGCCCACCTCTGTCAGCTGCAGTTGCACTAAATACAACACAAAGCAACAGTCCTGCTGCACCAGCAGGATTAGAAGGGCTTACTGGAGGGCTGACATTACCATGAAGTAGTCCTATTTATCCAAGAGCATGGTTAATAAGAAAGACTGTATGTGAAAAAAAAAAACAAAAA